>CM055849.1:28491280-28976280 GCA_029490765.1 Euthynnus affinis
ACAGAAACGTTGCATATAATAGAACATTTTCACAAGTGAATCAGACAGAAATAAACAAAAAAAACTTTTCTGGTGTTGACAGAGGCTGATGTCTGGCTCTTTGATGCTGCAAAAAGGAGGCAAACAAAGGAAGATGTTCCATTGTAACGTGCACAAAGGGAAGGCGTGTGCTGTTTACCAGCCTGGACCATATGGACATTCCTGATGTGCACGACTAGAGGAATCTGACGCTCGCATCAAGTTTGGGTGGGGAGTAAAGGAGGAGGAGGAGGAGGAGGAGGAGGAGGAGAGGGGTCTCCCTCCTCCCTCTGGCACACTTTTCAAGGCTCTTTCACTACCAAAAGACCCCCCCCAACACCACACACACACACACACACACACGCATACACATACACACATGTTCTTTGTGTGCAGCGTGTGCCGCCCGCCCCCTCTCTGCTGAGAGGAGAGAAAAGAGGCTCCACACTATCTTACTGTGCTTTCCCTCTCTCCTCCCTTAATCCACTCCTTCTCCCCTCCCTTCACACACTCTCTGTCTCACACACACACACACACACACACTTTGACCCACAGAGCTACTAGCCTATTTCTAAACTGGGGCTCTGTGCCAATAAGCCTCCGCATCACCTCCTCTCCCTCATTCATCACCACTGATTGCTTGAACCCTGAACATCAAAGATCTCGTTTTTTTTGCTTTCCGATGGACTGAAGAGAACGAGGGCATAAGGTGCATAACTCTGTTAATGGAGGGGAAACTACATGTCTGTTAAAAAAGTGTGGAAAAGTGAGGAAAAACAACAACAGAGAAACTTTTAATTAGTGCGAAAAGTCACAATTACACTGGCTGACTGGCTGCTGGTGAACTTTTTAAAAAGAAAACCTCACCTAATGAAGTTATTCCTATTTAAAGTCACCACGTTGCCATTGTGCCACCTTTATATGTTACGCCATGACGTTTTACAGGATTGCTCCGAGATCGTAAAGGCTCATATGAGTCACGTTTGGTTGCAACTGCACGTACGTGTTAATGAGTTATGGCAGTTTGTGTTATGCTATAGCACTTTTTTTATAAGACTTTGGCAACCAATTATACGAAAACAAATAAAAAACTACTGATTAAGACTTTTATGGGTGCATCCAAATGGCAAATTTGGTGAAAATAAAATCAAATGTGCAAGAAACTGTGGCTCATCTAATAAATGACTTGAATCTAGAGGGGAAAAAAATGTATTTCACACTTCTACTGCGTCTGCTAAGCAGTTTCACACGTTATGAGCTAAAAAAAAAAAGGTTGTTCTGTGGCTCAACGGCCAAACTTTCCACCTCATTTTATTGAAATGTGTTGTCTAGACATTTCTGAGACATCAAACTAACTATAAAGCCCAACCTTCATCAGGAGAAACTGGAAGCACGCCTGTGAAATCACCTTTTACGGCGTTGCATAACTAAATCAAAGCATTCAAATCATAACAACTTTATTCCACACAACTTTCTCTGTGCACAAATCCTATAATATTCCAGAAATTCATTGACCACCAGGAATCACACAGAGCAGCTTTCAAAAAAAAAAAAAAAAAACAACCTCAAAAGCGAAATCCAACCCCTCCCCCCCAACGCAAAACTCTAAACTTTTTAAATAAAGAGCGAAAAATAAAAATATAACCCACGACTGCTGTTACACGGATTTTCTACCAAAGCAGAGACATGAAAGGGAGCGAGGCCTCCGCCGAGCTAAAGTCAACACATGAGCTGAGAAAAAAAAAAAAAAAAAAAGAGTCTCGACAGGGACTGGGAGCTGTGGATCAAGGTCCAGCTGTTGCACCAGTAAGACCTCTGAGCCCCTCGTTCCAGCTAAACCTGAGTAAACTATCTCACAGAGCGAGAGTCAAAAGCCGACTTATATTTGGGGGGAAATTAATAATCATTGTTAATTTGAAACTTACATTCATTTCATTACCATCAAAAAGCTGTTTGGATTTAGCGAGGAAACGCGTTCAGCTTGCTTAGACCCTGATGTTTTGGCTTCTCTGTTATGTCAGCAATCATTTTTTTCTGAGGGCAGACATCATGTTCTAGGAAGTATTTTGACAAGGATTATAGATGTTGATAGGACAGCTTGCACCAACACTGAAACCTTGCACAAATAAATACCCAAAAATCAAAGTTCAGAAGTCTTCCAGAGCCGCTACCTTTATCGTTTTGTAAAATCAGGACCCAGAGAGCTTTCTGAGATCAGCTCAAAGCGGTTTAAGTCGGACAGTATTTGTTAAAAGTTTTGAACTGGAGACCTTGTAGAGTCTATAAAATGTGGTTTTGGTTCTTATTTCATTCAGATCCATAAAGATTTTAGTTCTGTTAGTCCACCGCTGCATGACATCCACGAGCCACATGCGCCGATCGTCCATAGAGAGACGCTCTTTTCTGGCCTTTATCTCCATCCTGACACCTCCTCCCAGCCAGAACCAAAACACCAACACAAAACCTCCCGCCCTGAAAACTCTGGGAGCCAAACTGAGGCAGTGACCCTTCCCCTTGCGTGTATTTTCCCTGCATAACCTCGACATGTGTGGCTAATGCTCTCTCTGCGGGACGCTGAGGGAAGAAGTGGGGAGGTAGTGGAGTGGGGGGGGGTGTTGGAGCTGTGAGGAACGAGGATCTGCGGCGCTGGGAGCGTTCGTACGCCAGCGGGGTTGGGAATGAGCAGCTGTCCCGTTTGAGAGATTCCACTTCCTCTCGTGTAACAAACAGCGTTGTGTTCGACCACAGTCATCCTCTCTATCAGAGCCCTTCAATGGGAAAGCCTGTGAGGTTTTTTTTTTTTTTTTTGTATGTGCAATAAAACTGTGACTCAACACAAGTGCTGCTTCTCTGAGAGATCACGCAAACAACTGGTACTGTTTGCTGCAGTCTGTATTCTGCAGACTATCTGGAATAATCTCGTGATAAAACAAGGACGCAGAAGTCCAGTCCGTTTTCTACTTAAGAGTCTGGAGACCACGTTGCCGCCGCCGCTGGTGAACTTTAACCTCGTCTACACCAGCCGTGCA
Organism: Euthynnus affinis; assembly: GCA_029490765.1. Taxonomy (NCBI): domain Eukaryota; kingdom Metazoa; phylum Chordata; class Actinopteri; order Scombriformes; family Scombridae; genus Euthynnus; species Euthynnus affinis. Next base: position 28,494,328 of record CM055849.1, read on the forward strand.
GCTAAAGCAGCACAACAGCAACAACAGCTGCAGTCCTCTGTCAGTGTGACAGCGGATCTGTTCTGCTGCTGCCGCGGAGACTAAGACGCTCACAGCTTGAAAGGCTGCTTACGCTGTGATTTTCTGCGGTCCGAGACAAAAGTTGACACTGGTGAGAGAAATGTGGTGAGATCTGAGCCGGTCAACTCCAAACAGTAATCTAGATCTCACTGCGAGACTCGTCTACTGACGGCTGAGGTAAAAAAAAATCTTACATTGGAGCAGATTCGAACAATGTGACTGCTGCTACAAACAAACCAATCACAACATGACATGAAACGACACCCAATACACTGCCTGGCATGTTTCATACGTGCCATTTTTTGAATAAAGTTTAGGAAGAAAGCAAACAAACCAAAAGGATGGAGGTGAAACAAAGAAGTTTGGGACTTTTGCTGCATTTTAAAAAAAAAACAAAAAAACATCTGTCTGTGCTTTCATCTGCTTTATTTCTAGGCTATTTACATCACAGTGTTATGATTCAACTGATATTGTACAGACAGACACAGACTTGTGGCTAAGATTTGATTAAAGGCGTGTAATGTTCACAATGTGACACAGTATTGTTGTCGTTTCACAGTCTAAAGACGCCAAACAATACACGACAAGAAAAAAAGGGCAAAAAAAATACAGTTCTAAATGCATAAAGTGAAAGAGAAGTTCAAGTAGTTACATAGCTGGTGGACACAGCTACATCTCTCATGAGGATTCACCAGTGTGCCAGTGGCAAAGGATCATGGGAGCTTTACCATCAATACTCATCGAATCTTAGAATATTAAGAGAAAACCTCAGGGACAAGTTTCTCATGTTGAAACTGAAACTGCATCTGTTAGGCAAACACGACAAAGAAATGTGCAACTACTTCCAACAAATCCACACAGTAGGAAACAACGAAGGGTTTTCTACTGATTAAGAAACTGTATGAAGAAAGAAACTGACTTCTTACTGCAGTGCCACTGAGCATTGCCACACAGAAACACAGTTCACCAAATAAAAAAAAGTTGATGCAACACCATCTAGGACAACAGACATGTCCACACAGACTGATGGAAAACACCAATCAGAAAGACTCTATTGGCTATTTGGCATCTCTTCCATAGTCATACTGTACTTTATTTCGATTGTATGTAACTCTGCGTGCAAACTTGAGCTTGTTTTAAAGCTAAAGGAAAAAAAACCTTATTACTTTTTGGTGCCAACCAAAATATATTTTTGCACCAGGTATCAAGTATCAAAATGTCTGGTCTGCTGATTTAATTTTGCTAATTTCACACTACTTTAGGCAAAGTTCCAGTGCGGCTGCAAAGCGCAGTATCAATAACTATTGGACAACATAGTGACATGCTTAATGTGACCATAACTGATCATTAAAAACTGTCCCATGTCTTCACCTTCACCTATCTCGCCTTCATGGAAAAGTTCTCCCCACCTGCAGAACAGCAAGGTTCCCCTCAATCAGCCAAGTGGAACAGATCATGAGCTTCTTGCTTGTACAAGTCCCACATGCACATCACAGTGTTTCAGTCAAACATCAGGTTGGGAAGAGAAGATGTGTTGAGTTAATCGTGGTTTTAGAAAGAAAGAAAGAAAGAAAGAAAAAAAAAGCTGCTGATTTTGAAAGTGTAGTCTGAAGCTTAAAGAGGGAACAAAGGTGAACAACGGATCAGACGCGGCGTGTCACGCACTGTTTATCTGATGTTTAAAAAAAGGGGGGGGGGGGTAAGTGGCTTATGCACCCGTTTTTTTGATCTTGACTGTTTGAGTGCAGGTGCGCTGGCTGTTTCATGACCCCGAAGTCCTTCAAAAACCGCTTCAAAAACCCTCACATGATTTCAAAAACCTGCAGCTGTCAAAGAGGAATTAATCAGTCTCCATTGATGGAAAGGCGCTGCTCTCTGAAAGGCTTTTACTGTCCGACTAACGACAGTGACGTTCATAAATCTAACAGTCACTTTGTGTTAATTAATTTTATAAATGCTGCTCATTCAGCTTGCATCACTTTGACCAGAGGAGCAGGTGTTTGCAACAGGTGGAGAGCAAACACAGATGCTTTTATCACTTCTTCTTTGTGTGTTCATTTCCTGCAGGTACTGATGTGTTCCCATTGTTAAAGTCACACTAATAGAGCGTTGAGTTGCAGACGGTGGTATCAGGCCTTTTGTTTTTGCCTCTTGGAGATTAAGCACAGGTCGTCTGGCTGATTGGATGGATTTAATTATTAACTTTTAGAGGGGGGGCTGCTTTTTATGACCGAGGTTAAAGAGAGCAACCGCCTGCCTTCCCATGATTACCGTTTGTTGTGTGTTTTTGAATTTGTCTGGCTCTCGTTCAGCCAATAGGGAGCAAGAAGACAGAAATTTCAACGTTAAAAGCGCTGCGGAGGCTGAAAGTGCCGTTTGTCAGGAAAATTACTATTTTCAAACCTTTACCTGAGGGGCTTTTTCTTTTCAAAAGCAGTTTTTTTGTGTGTCAGACTGCTAATTTGTCTGAAGGTTTTTCTTTTTGGACATGACAGAGGACAGATGGAAAATTAGTTGTTTTAACTGCTCAGAGGAAATTTATGGTCAGAAGGTGAGATTTAGCCCTTCACATTTTCCAGCTGTTGCAAGACAAAGCTGACGAATTTTAGTCTCGACGGTAAAGAAAATAAAAAGTGAAAGTATTCAGCACGCTCCCCTGTGATGACAGTGTGTGACAATACAATAGAAACAATGCGAACACCAGTGTTTAGTGGGAAACTGGGGTCTGGGAAACACAGCCAGGAGGAAGTCTATGAGCGCAAATTGACCTTGAACCTTTGCCAGCATGTGGCACAGACCAATCAACTCAAAGCAAAACCTTTGTGGAGAACCAATCAACATGAGTTCAGCAACATTTTTTTTAACAGATTTGAATGACTGGACACACAGAGGGAGAGCAGGGGATTGTGGGAACTGATTAGTTTGCTGTATTGACTTTTGGAAAGGTCTGGGAAAGCTTCACAATGACACACACACACACACAGACCAAAACAAACACACAAAGACACACAATCACACATGATTAAACTCCAGTACACAAACACACTGACAGAAACACACACATGTTGGTGTGAACTCATTTATCTGCAGAACCAGATGCAAATATTTCACTATGTCTCACACAAACACACATCAATATGCACACATGAATAAATGCATTCATGATCACATGCAAACACACGACAAACTCAAGATGCCTAAAAAAAAAAAACTTATATATATACACAAACAAGCAAAAACATACAAACCATAAACACACATGTGTATATGCACAAACACACTGGGTAAGTAATTAAAAACTAGCATATGTACACCTAAACAACAGACAAAATGAACTGCAGCAAACGCAACTTACTTACATACACATTTTCAAGACCACACACACGCACACATTAAATTCAATTACATGAGAGTGCACCATTAAGCCAACATACACACAAAGCGAATGTTTGGAGGCCATTGTCAACAGATTGACTCCCTGGAGTTCAGAGGGTCAAGTTTATTCATATAGCTTGACATCACAAATTACATTTTTGCTTGTGTATAAGACTCAACACCCTTTATCCTCAATCCAGAGGGAAAAAAGGGGAAAAGCTTCAGGAGAACCACCAGAGGCTTATGTAAAGCCTGAACTTCTATTTTTACGTTCTATTCAGAAACTTCATAGATATAAACATCTTACAAATAACATGATTCAAAATCTACAACAACACTACTGAAGCCCTGAGAAACTGGTACGCTCATAACTCACCAGTTGGTATTTTAGCATGCTCACAGTTGCCATGCCAACATGTTAATGTTAGCTTATTAACATCTGCGGAAGTTTCAGCTCAAGCAAAAGAAGACTGCACGTATCACACAGAGTCAGTGCGCCTGTTGCTAGCTAGCTAGCTAGCTAGCTTACAGCTAACATCTGTGCAGTTGGTTGTTTGGGGCGAATAAACAAAAACGTTCCAGGTTTTCTGTTTGAACACCTTTCAATGTTGAAATAATGGTAACAAAGTGATGTCTAGTATGTGATACTTAGCATGCTGGCATACAATCACCAAAATTGTATGCTAACAATTAGTATGCTAGCATCCGAAGTATTTTAATCATCATTTTCTCTTTTTTTTTTAAATTACATCAAAGTCCAACTGAGGCTCACAGGAATTCAGTCATGAGATATTCAGTCATCAGCTGAACCAATGGAGTCAACAACTCAACAACCTATCGGTGACGCTAGCTGAAAAGTTAGGGGATCACAAACCATTAGGACTCTTCTGGGGTCCAGTAGGCTAATGGTACTCCATCACATAGTTTGCTGTAATGTAGTCAATTGTGCACATATGTAACTCAGTTTCTTTCAACTTGCTTCAATGGTTTACTCTGTCAATCTTTCTTTAAAAGCAGCTCTTTTCTGCTCTATCTCTGCTTATCTTTTTAAACCGAATTCTTCTTTAATCCATTTAGAGACTGAAGTCTACGTTCTCAAACTCAGTTAGGAAACTATGTCTAACCCTGACATGCATTCGCTTTTCCCTCTGAGGAACATGGTGAGACTTTTGCGTGGAGATTTTGGAGGGAAGCAAAGCAAATCTCTCAACTACTGGTTGTAAAACTATGAACCTGGGACCTCCAGGAATCTAGGAGAAAGGTCCAAGGATGTCCCAAGTAAAACGAAGCCAAACGTACTCAGTATTCCTGTTGAGTCTTTTATTATAACCTATTCTGTTAAAGTCAACTGGAGAATTTAAACTGGAGTCTTATAAAAATGACAGTAAATGATGTCCCAGACGGTAGCTCATTCTATAGTGAACATCATCTGTCATAATAACTGCTGCCTTCACTCCAGCTCCCCTTATTGAATTTCCAGACCTTAAAGCCCCTTAATTAGATGTTATATACCTCTTAACCACCCAGCTCAGTGCCACATATTATTCTACCCGACACACAGAGGGCGTCTGCTGAAGCCTGGAATTCATGATACATGACATGTAATTTCGTCAGAGGCTAAAGGAGGTTTTTTTTTTCCGACTAACCTGAATGAACCGAGAGCGGTTGGTGATGGTTTTTGTCAGAAATCTCTTGTGTTGGAGTCGAAGCCATTTGTGCAAAATCAGCATGAAGGGGGGATTAGATCATATGTATGTGTGTATGTTGGAAAAAGTCTAGTTATGTTCAGTTAAATCACATTTTTACATGAAACATCGCAGCACTTGCATGTTTATTTACAAGTCCAAAGTCCAACCGCCATCACAAGAATGTCTTATTATTTGTTTGAAGTGGTTTGAAGTACAATATGGGTGGAGTTTATCACAATTGGGATGTTTCATGTGGTTTCAGGATAAGTTATGAAATTCGACTTCTATTACAATATGGGAAAAGTGTCCAAAATGACTCGATGTCCAATGTTCAGAGCTCATTCTTGAGCTCAGAAACTGCAGTTTGACCACAAAAAAATGGTCCACTTACTAGCTTTTGGTGGAGCTAAAGGCTAGTTAGTGGATATTTATTTAAGATGTGTTTAAACTGTTAAATTTAGGTGCATGTAAAGTGAAGTGAATTGGAAGCGTGATGTTTGAGTAAGCTAAAAAACTTCAGTAATTCATTTTGTTAGTTTTTCATTACAAGTTACAGAAATTACATGTTTTTTCAAACTGATATGATCATATTACCACAATACAATGCCACCAAAAGTCAATAAACAACACTATTGAATCTATGTTGATTAAAGTGGTTTTGGGTCTTACTTCGCATTACAGTCAGACATTTTCCCAAAGAATATGATTTGTTTTCTTCCAGAAAGCCGCTAGTTCCCATGAATTTCACTGTAATATGAGCTTACGCAGACTTGAAAATGTATTAAATAGTTAATCAAGTTTTGTATTTTCTGTCAAAGTTGTGTTACTTGGTTGCAGCTGTGCATAGGGACGACTTTTTAAAACACTGTGGTGCTGCATTAAAGGACAATCCAACAACAACACTCACAGAGTAGTTATCTTCCCAAAAGGTTCTGCTTGGATCAGCTGTGCTGTTGGATAATTAAATCCAGAGAAGACAAAGACACTGTAAGTGGAATTTCCCTAAAGATATCTCTCTAAAAAAAAAAATGTACTGGATGTTTTTGATAACGGCCAACAGAAATGTAAAATACACCAGTTTTAGATACAAAAAGATACCACAAAGCCCCACTCAACTGGTTTCATAAAGACAAAAACAAACATCATGTTAGAGAAAAAGCGGAAGAAGAAAAACTCCACAACATGAACCGTGAACATCACAAAAAGGGAGGCACGTTTACCCTTCACAAGCATGTGGAAAAGAAAGATGTAACACACCAGAAGCCATTATCCCTCCTGTCTGCGGCTCCTTGATGTGGCAGCAAAACAACAGAGACCAATCACAGCGTAATCACACCCACTCGGCTCATAAGTGAAACGCAGGGGAGGCCAGGTTCCAGCTTTTCTGATGGAAAAATGAATGGGGAATCATGGCTGCTATAGCTTGTATGGGGTTAAATGAAACCATGTGTGTGGCAGGAATTCTGCAGCTACATCCGGCCGACGGAAGGCTGCCTCTTTTTTTTTTCATAATCCACTGAAAGGTGATTTTCCCCCCCTGTATTAAAAACATACTATGCATCTATAATGGCTAATTTCCAATGCTGGAACTTACTCTCAGTCAATCAGTTTCAGAAGTCGATGCTTAAAGTTGATTTAGGATGGAAGCTTTCCAAAAACTACTATGAAACACGTATTAAAGCTGCATTTGGTTTTTTTTTTTTTTTTTTTTTGAGGCTTTCAAGTGTTTCAAAGGCTGAATTAAAGTGACTCATTGCATTGTGGGAGAAAGGAAGCAGTTGGTTGCAGAGGCTGGTTCTGGGGGCCGCTGATGATGATGATGATGTTGTTGATAATGATGATGATAAAAACATGCCAACAAGACGCACAAGCAGCTGTAAACACACACACACACACATATATACATACAGTAAGCCTGCACACAAACACACAAACAGTCTACTGTGGAAGACTAATTGCAATCACATGTAGAACAGCGGCTATAAAACACACATGGACTGCTTCACGGCAGCCAATCAGACGCTGCGAGGAGTTGCTGACAAGATGTGTTTTAAATAATATTGTTGATTAGTTTTTCATAGGCTGCAATAATCTGACTACCGGCTGTATTCTGACTCTGACAGCATTTGGACAAGGAGGTTTTGAAAGTTTATTTATAGAAGTATTTCATGCATATTTCTGTCAAACAAACCAGAGACTGGAGTCTCCCCTCAAACCTTAATTGTTCTGTTTTGAGTTTATTTTCACGTCACCCATCCTTTTCCTTTGTAAACAAGTCCACAAAATGTCAGAAAAATTACAAAAAGAAAGTCATAATTCAATGACGGCATCATTTGATAACACTCACTTCAATTATGATACACAGTTTAAAGTATATTAAAGTATCTCCAAATTAGTTAACGTTAAAATTTTTACAGTGAGTCCACGTCAGCGTAATGAGTAGCTGACAGAAAGTAGTTATTACAGCTGTGTGCTACCGTCCAACATGGCAGCCTAAAGCACCTCCGAAAGTTTACTATGCACTCATTTGTGCATGTAAAGCTAGCAGCTCTATTTCACAGTAAACAAGTAAACAGGTCTTTTCTTTTAGGCTCTTAAAGGACCAGTGTTCAGGATTAGCGGTTGCTAGGAGCTAACGTTTGTCACGGCCATTTAAAAAAAAAAAAGTGTTGATTTCAAAGTTGTTTTTTTCTGTACAGCTACATGCATGTGACCATTTTTCTGTCATTGTTTGTCTGGTATTCCTCATCCTTGATGCCACATACAGAGCTAAACTGCACTTCAAAGATCTGGTATCAGGCTAGTAGCTACCGAGCCTGCAGAGATAAATAGACTAGGCTAGTTTGAATTAGCATTAGCATTAGAAGAAGCTCTTTGCACTTTGCACCACTGGAGTAATCATTAAAAACAGCTAGAATTTCTTTCATCTATCAAGTTGTTTTTAAAATCAAGCAACCTAAAATGTCTCATTTTGTCCTGATCAACAGTCCACAACCTATTTTCAGTTTACTATCATAGAAGAATAAAGAAAACAGAACATATTCATATTTATGAAGCTGGATACAAAGAATTTTACCATTTTTTTCCTTTAAAAAATGTCTCAAAATAATTAATCAATTAACAAAATAGGAACAGATTAATTTTTTGTCAGTCAAATAATAACATGACATCATAAACATAAAGAAGCAACTTAACAACAAAGGATGACATCAAATAAGATAACTTTAGCATTTAGCTGCAGCACAAAGTAAAGAGTGTCTAGACTGGACTGGACCAGAAAGGACCAAAAGAAAGTAAAGTCATATTTTCTCTTGACTTTTATCATCTATTGTAAGACGACATGCAACTGAAGGATTTCGGAGGAGCTCGTATCCAAAAAAAGAGCGACTGCTGAAACTGATTTGTTTGGACTACATTTGCTCAGCTGCCAAGGACCACCGCAACAAGAAAACCGACCCACTACGGCAGGAAATGTGAAATTAAAATAATACATTACAGTGAAACCTAATGTCTCTTTCAAAACATCGAAAATATTTAGCTAATAGCTTCAGTTACTCCCTTTACCGCCGATTCCCTCCAAACAGTTTTACTGCTAACAGTCAAACCAAAAACCCAATAATGAGAGCTGAAACGAGGGACAGATGTCCGACCTGTAACACAAAGATCCACCGTATGAAATCCATATGAAAAACCCCACTTCAGCGGACAGATTTACATCACGACTACTAGAACCTGCAGCTTTTTTTTTTTTTTTAGACACACTGAGGATCAACATAAGGTATTTATTTTATTTTACCCAGAGTGGATGCACAGTGTTGTGGAAAAATCATGACTTAAGCTGCCAAAAAACTGCAGGAGATGGGAAGGGAGGAGGAAGATGGTGAGTCGAGGTGAAGTTTGTAGCAGCAGAACTGAAATCTCAACGGACAGAAAAACCACAGCGATGGGAAACTGCAGCGAAAAACCCGGCCTGCCAAGACTCTCCAGAGGTACCGTTTACAGAAATGACTGCACTCATTCATAAAGTCTATAATCACTCATAATCACCCAAATCCTTAACATGTTTTCTCTATTAACTGTTAAAAAAAGAAATATGTATTTAAAAAAAAAAAGGTTTTAATACATGAAATGAACAAAAGGACATCTGTTTGGTGAGATTCATCCGGAGCTTTCAGCCTTTTCCTCTTCACCACAGAATCAACTTTTTTTTTTTTTTTAAGCGAGCTTCCCTCTCCTCCCTCTGCTTACTGTTTGCTCCTGTGCCTTCTTTTTTACCGATGATGACTTCAACATTAGCTCAGAGCCTCTGTGGTCGGAATAATTTTAGAGCCCAGACTCAACTTAGAAAAGGTCAACATTTAGAAAGCGAGTGTGTGGGTTTCTTTTTTTTCTCTCTCCCTCTCCCTCTCTCTCTCTAGAGAGGAGTGTGACTGGGAGTTCAGGCAGGGACAGTTTCTTCAGAGCAACTCTGCTCAGCACCAAAGTGCTTTTTAACACATACGGTATCAACTTTGCTGCATTTTTCCTCACTTTTCAACATTTATCACCCTTGAATACAACCGAGGTTAACGTAGGATAAACACCGCATAGTTTGAGATTCATTTCAGCGGGTTTTTGAGCTTTTTAGTTTAGATTTGGGAAATCCTTGTTACTTTTCTCTTGTCCAGCTAAAGCGAAAAATGATCCATTAATGCATTTGAGTTTTTTGACTGTGGAGGAGAGTTTATAGCAAAGCTAACAGCTCTGTGAGGCTGTGAGAACATTTACATTGTGTCTGTTGCTACTGTGTCATTCAAATCAGCGTAAACATTCATTTCTAAAAATACTGTATGTTGTTGTGCTTTTGAATTTTATAGCATATACAAGTTGCTTTTAGCATTTTAGTCTATCGCTCATCAGGTTCTGCTTGTGCCAAAACAACACTGTTTTTGGATTACAAAGAAACAAAGAGGAGTAACAGCTGGATTATACGCCCTTTCAAAGTAAAATATAGCAACATACATTGGCAGCAAAACGCCAAAGAACCATCGCTTCATTACATAAAAGTATGGATCACTCTGCACTTAGATGAATTAAAAGCAAACTAACAACCTATGAGTCATCAACAACAAACGAAACACCTGGTAGGTTTGAATTATTAACAATGTAATTGTCAGTAAGGGGTCAACGGTCACATCTCTCGACACACTCTGGTGTCAGAGTGTGGGTGTGAGCGGTGGCGTTGACTGGAGGCTCCAAGGAAGCAGCTGCTCATCGGATGATCATCCTCTTACTGTCAGAGCGTGATCGGGTTATCACAGAGACGCTGATAGCATCGACTCTCAATCAATTAAAAGTTCAGAGGACCCAAATTACAAAAAGATATATTTTCTACAAAAACCCTTTAAGCACTTTAACAAATTGAGGGACGCCACATTCCCACGCTGGATTCTCAAAAAACTTCAGAGACATCAAGTTTGGAGATAAAGCTCTCAGTATCCTCCTCAGCTGCTTTGTGGATAATTAAAAGGCATGTCTTTGTGGATCTGCGGAGCAGCTGTAGGGTGTATCCATGTGAGTTTGCAGCTGACTCAGGAGGGACTTGGAACCTCTTTTTTTTTGGGTTGGATGACAATCAAGCTGCCCGAGGGAAAACATATCAGACTGTTTTGAGAGTCGTGAGAGAACAAGAAAAGAGCCGGTACTTGATATCAGACAGAAGGCACCGCGGCACAGGAGTGTTGTCGCCGTGGTGAGAGGAGAATCATCTGCAAACACTCAAGTTCACGGACGAGATGCTAATTTGTTTACATGTGCTCGCTGTATTTGCCCGGTGGTTTAATCCAGAGTGAAAAGAAGCAGAAAGGAGCAAAGAACCAAGCCCACTACAAACATAAACAGTCCAAATTTACTGGAAGTTGCTCCTTAATGCATATTTAGTTCCCTTTTTTCTGTTAAATTTTCCCAGTATTACATGTCTAGTTCAACATTTTGGTAAATATGCTTGTTTGCTTTCACTGTAGGCGTAAGATGAGAACGTCAATATCTACTTCATATCTGTTCAGTAAGGTTAGCCTAGCTTAGCATACAGACAGGAAGCAGGGGGGAACTCATAGTTACACCTAACAACACTTAAAGCCTAATAATAAACATTTTACACTTCTGTTTGTGTACAGATTTAAATAATTTGTGGTTTTCGGGGTTGTTTACTTTCTTGACGGACCATAGCTCCATCTAGCCAAGCTAGCTCTTTCCCACGGCTTCCAGTCGTTATGCTAAGCTAGGCTAACCACGACTGACTCCATACTCTGTACTGATAGATTTTCCCATCTCACTGTGGCAGAAAAAGTGAATAAAGGTATTTCCCAATTTTAAATAATGAAATAATGTCTGTACTTGTGGACTGAGCTCATATGTTGTTTGTGTTTAATATGTTAATATGTACAGGTATGCAAAAATGAAAGATAACATAAACTGGCACGTCAGTTACAGTTGTTTTAGCAGTTTCAAAGCTGCTAACTGGGAAAAAACTGGGATTTTCTCACTGATTACAGATTCATTTCATTTGTCTGAAGACTGTAACTGTTTTCTGAAAAATGTTGCCTGCAAATCGAATTCACAACAATATGTCAGATTCACAAAAGTCTTTTCTAGATTTTTTTTTTTTTTTAAATAAAATTCATGAGTCTAAATGACATGAGGGGATAAAAGTCCCTGCTCTGGATGCTAACCAGGCGCACAGAGAGCACATTACTGTCACAGCTGATCCCTGCAGTGTGTAACTGCTCTAATAACAGTTTTCTCTCAGCGCAGCACCGTCATTATCACACTGCTGGAACCTTTACTTTCTCATCTCCCTCCTGCAGGTTGATGCTGTCCAACAGGTAATTTTTTCTACCACCGACGTAAAAGGTCTGACAGTTGCGCTTACGTGTCAATGCACAGAGTTATCTAGTGAAGAGAGCGTGAAAGAATTTTACAGCGGCTGAACATTTGGTATCTTGTGCGTGTGTTATCTACAGTCAGGTCATCACTGTTTTAGATTAGAGCCTAGTAATAAGTCAAAACCAAACTTGTCAGGAACATATTTTGTGAGTTCAACACCTTCCAAAACAGACACCAACTCCCAGACAGAGTTTCACAATTTTGAAATTTTCTTTTTATATCACCATACAGTCCATTTTTTTTTCGATAAATCTAGTTGCTCAATCCTCCATAAATGCGCTCACGGCCTTTGATGTGTTTGAACACGCCTAGCTGAAAGTCTTTCAGGATGAAATTGTGGGATTTAGTGATGAAACCTGGCTGACTCAGCAGGGTGTGCGTGAGGTTCCTGCTTCAGACGGTCCACTTATAAAACGACCAGTGGACTTTGACCCCTGTTGTGATCAAAAGAAAACACAAGGAAATCCCCAGAGATTCCTCAGCCGAAACAAGAACAGGTCGTTGTTGTTGTTTACTGCCTCATGTGTCTGTGGAGGGACTTTCTACCGACACACCATATGTGCTCTGTGAGTGCCTGTTGATAATCAGAAAAACTGTTGACTAATAATTACTGACTAATACTGTCTGGTTCATTAATTCAGAACCTGCTAAAACCTGTTTGACATGATAACCGCCTCTTCAAGTCAAACTCTGACGTTATGACTATATCCAGCAGTTCCTGCCGTGTGCAGTGAAATTACATTTTAACAAGTTGTCACTAGCAGTTTGTTGTGTTTTTACACATCTATTTAAGACATTGAAGACATTTTGGCACCAGAAATAGCAACATTACAAAAAAAACAACTGAAAGCCAACAGCTGAATGACAAAAAAATATTTAAGATTTCAAAACTGTGGAGAAGTGTCATAACAGGAAGTCTTTTATCAATTAATACATTTATGTATTTTTTAAAAAGGCATTACAAACTATTTTCATTTTCATTTACTTTAAGGATAAATATCCTCTAAATAGATGTTTATCTTGTCTTTAAATGATAAAGTGATAATTCCTTTTAATTTGAAAGGCTTTAAAATTGTACTTTTTCGATCATATTCACTCTCACAATTCAATTTTCCCCATGCTTTAACATTTTAAGCTTCTCTATATTGATCATTTTAATATAAAACTGACACATCTACCACTAATATATACATATATATATTTAAATAAAGTGTTTTTTTAATTTATGAATCAATTATACACAATAAACAAAGGATTAAAAAATGGACACACTAAAGCCTCCGTATTATAATGACCGGCTGTTGCTTCAGAGGCTTCATTAACTTGTCTGTCGTCCACGCTGCAGACAGGAGTGCCGGTGAGCAAACGCCCACCTTTCTTTAGCTTTCCATCAACAAACAATGAAATATTTATTCATCCGAACCAGACGATGAATTTCTGATGACAGCGGACGTTTTGTTTGTCTGCGTCTCCTTAGTGCTGAAGATGAGTCTAATTTGAGTCACCGTGTCTCATTAACTATTCAACAGCTTTCATTATGTTGTTCTGGTAAGTTGCTCGCTTAACGGATTCTTGACTCACGCCTTACGACGACGACGACACGAAGGAGCTGTAAATCGCAGAACAAATATAGAAACGAGCGCTTTGAGAAATAAATTCCTTACAAACATGTCAAGTGTCACGACGTGAAATTGCTCCATTTTCTACTTTGGTGCTGTCACATGAGCAAGAAATCTTCACATTTGAATGGACCTAAAAATGTATAAATGCAATTTCACTCCTAACAGTGATATGTAAATTGAAAAAAAAAGAGAGCCACTGTTATCATTTATGATGCTGAAAATACCAACAACTGACATCTTTTGAAGTTCACTTGATGAAGGCAGCAAACTGCTCAGTCAACAGCAGACGCTCCTAACATGTGAGTAAAATATAGGGATATATGGAGCATATATCTGCACACTTAGCAAACCACCCTGTGAAAACAACCAAGTAAACAATGTGCAATGAATTCATAAAGAAAAAAACAAATGTGAACATGCCACATCCGGTTTTTAAGGTAAGACATGTGAAAAATGCGAAGACACTCCCTGGATATGTGACAGAGGTGGGTGAGTTTGGTTTTGTGCGGATGTTGATGTAAAAAAAAAAAAACAGGTGTTTATGTTTACGGCTTGGACTTTGTTGTTTCTAGAGGAATTGTTAACATGCACCACTTAGTGCCTGCCTACGTGCACCTCAAACAACTGTAAGCAGCATTAGTGCAGTTCAATGGAGAAAACAAGACTCTTAACATCTGATTCGCAAACAAACCGTGAATAAACAAGTTCCTGCACCAGTTATACCTTCTCTTTTCCCAGGACACTTAAACATGGAGGCTGCACAAATTCAGGCTCTGTTTCCTTTTAAGGGCACATCATTAAGACCAAATGTGTCATAACTGGTCGATAAGATGTTACAAAACCAAATTGCACAAACCTTTGCGGCCCTCATTTTCCCATAATCCACTGCATGCCAATGAAACCTATCATCTAAACTATCGAATACTCCACCAAAATGTGCCAAAATATGGTTAAATACACAGCTTCTATTTGTTTCTAGCATAAAACTATTGTGGCAAACATACTGTGAGCATACAGGTGAGCAGCTAAGAAGTGAACGAGTGGTTTGAAGACGTTTCTGATAACACTTTGATTCTTTCTTTCGCTCTAATATGATGACTGGAATCCGATACAGCATGACGGAGCAAGCTACGCATTCATCACCACCGCCATTCGAGCCTGCACGAGGTGAGCATTTTGGATCAAAGCTGTCTTTATGTTGGAGTATTCCTTTAATGATGCATTGGGCGGTCGATATGAACCGTTGGGGGGTTTACCGTGACCAGGCCCCGTTTACCAGACGATCAGTCATTTGTAAATCCACCATGAGAATGACAAAGCCAGTCAAGTCAGTTGTTCTCGTCTTCACCATCTTGAACATCTTGAACTGGTTACAGGTGGAAAAGATGGCGGAGACCATAAACCACAACTCTGGGCTTCAAACCAATGAAATCAACAGGTGACGTCACGCTTGGCCACATCCAGATTTCTATACAAACGTCACTGCCCAGAGTTGTGGTTTATGGTCGCCACCATCTTTTCCACCTGTAACCAGGACCTTCCAAATAAAGAGTGCAGGGTGTTGCCTTTCACACTCTGGAAATGCACCCTAGCAGCCAAGCTAACGCTAGCTTACTGTGAACACCAGGTGCTGCACACTTAAGCTACTTTAGCTAAACTGTGCTAACAGGGCAGGCATTGTAACCAATACAGAGACTTTATGCTTCCTTTGACTTTAACCATGGCGTTCCCTCGTGTCTGTAGGTTTGTCCACAGAAATCTTGAATTGTTGAACGACTTCTATGATCATTAATGCATTCTTTTGCTACGCTGCAGCTTTAAAATGTCATTTCTCTTCTTCCATTAGAGGGTGATTCTACTCAAATTCCAATCTGCTGAAAGCATCCGCCACACTGTGTATATTAGACAGCAAAAACAGTTTCAAGTTTATGTTTTTACTGGTCCAACACTCTCAGTGTTATCTGGCCACCTGCACACGGTGACCTTTTGCACATCCATTTTTCTTTTTCTTTGGCTAAAAAGAGCTCTTCATTTTCTTTGAATTAGCTTGTTATTTAAACATCAGTGCCAGCACCTAGTGGCTGGCCCGTCTACAGACGACTGGGAAGATGCTTTTGGCTTCCCGTTTCAAGACGGCCACATGAAACAACAAAAGGGGGAAGAGTTGAGCTCTCAGCCACTTTTTAACCCCCCAGATAGAAGATAAACACACTTATCCTGTTCATGCAAGAAAAGACGAACATGTTCAAAAGAGATTTCAAGAAGGGCTTTGAAAGCAAACAGCTTTGAAGTGAAGAAATTCTAACTTGCTTTTCCTGTCTTGCCCTCTTCCTGCTTTTCAATGGGAATGTTTTTTTTCCACACAGCGGCCATTTTGGGTCATTCTCATACCAGTGAACCCAGAGTGAAGATAAGCCAGAGATGATTTGTAATGTGTTCTTGAGCCCAGCTCACATTATTTAAACCTCAGCCGCTCAAAAAGGCCAAACAGCAGGTTTGAAAGAGCAGCTCGCAGGTGTAAAAGTGGCAGCAAAGTGTCTGTAAAAGAGCATGAATGCAGTCAACTGACCCAGCATAACCGAAATGTAAAAATAAATACTTTTCCGTTTGTTTTTTTGAATGAGGATATGCTTTAAAGCTGGTTTTGGTTTTGCAGAACAAAGCGACTCTGAATCCCACAAGCCCAGGCTGTAATCTCAGTTATGCTTGCTGGGCAGCTTCCTTGTTTTCTCCTCACTGAGTCAAACATGCAACATCCACAGAAAAAGCCAATAGGGTTTTGTCTACCATTTTTAGTCAGGCATTTCTGGTGGGGGCCTCCATTGCCTAAAAAGAACTGCAGCTGGGATTAGTAGTCTTTCTCTTTTAAGAGTAACTGGCATTTTCATTCACATTTACTTTTTAATTTCACCTTTAGGGGATAGATTTGTACTTCTACTACAGAAAACTGTCATTAAAACCAATGAAACTGTTCCAATGAAACTCTGTGAATGGATCAAAACTGGATCCAGGTACTATTGATTATTTTTTTCTTGGTTAAATGGATCTGGGAATTCTGCCTTCAGGTGCTTATCGTTTTATAGCCACAACTAGAAAACTGAAAAGGAAATGGAAACTTGATTTCAGCACCTAGAGGGGAATTTGTAGGATCACCAAACAACTTCTTCTTGGTGTAAAAGCAAGATGTTCCTGATTGTGCTGCCAACATGACTCCCAGTGCTTCCATGTACAGCACCAGTCAAAGTTTTGGACACACTTTGCTATTCCCATTGAATGAAAAAGCATGTCCAAACGTTTGACTGGTTCTGTAAGTTTGGGGGGGCTGAAAGAAGAAAAGTTTGAAGGTTTCTAACCTCAATCTGTTTCTACTGATCAGTTGGGGGTTTTTTGTCCTCTTTTATTCCAGCAACAAAACAAAATGAAATTCATATCTGACTTTTAAAACCCTACCGAGTCTTTTTTTTTTCCAACTGTCATGAGGAAACCTGTAACTAATAAAAGGCTTGTAATAAAATAATACTAATAAAAGGAGTGCCTTAAGTTTGCACATTTGTAATTCATATTTATTTTTAAATAACAGGAAAAAAAAAACTTCAAGATTTTATTTCCAGCTCCAGGGTCATTGTTTCAAAAAGAAAACAACAATCTGATTGGTTCAGCTCAATGGGCGGACTTCAATACTTGGAGGGCCAATGAACTTATGATGAGTTCATAATCATAAAACTCAATTCCAAAGAGATATAACTTGACGTTTTTGGACACCAACTCCCTTTCCTGCCAAGAGTTAAATGAGAGGAAACGCCATCAGTGAGCTGTAGCAGTAAGGACAAAAACATATTTACTCATTTAACATTTCACTGAGTCTGCACCTCATCTGGTCACCTCTTGCATGTTACAGAACAAACAGAAGGACCCGAAGCCCCCATCACCACTTTGTGTATCCCATCACAAACACTGGATGACAGCAGTATTTATGTATTGACTGTCTGTCTGCTTGTAACCACACAGATTACGCTTTTATGAAGCCAGACAACAGGAAACCCAGCTTCTTGATTAAATAAAACCACATTATTTTCCTGCCCATGAGCTGTTTGGTCAAAGGAAGATCAATGGTGGACTGTCTGTCTGCAGCAGGATGTAATGTATGGAGAGAAACAATTGAAAACAGGGGTGATAAAGGGATTTGAACATATGTTTAAAAAAAAACAGGTCATAACTTTTAGACATGATCAAAAAAGTCAATCCATGAAGTAAAATTAGTTTCTGATTAATCAAACGTCCCCTCTGTGACTCATTAGTCATCGAAATCGAGCATGTAAAGCGATTCGTCTCCGTCTCCATCTCCATCTGAAGCAAACAAGACAAATCAAACTCACGTGAGGAGAGGAATTCTGATTTCAAAAGACTGAAAACTGGAGAAACTTTCTTCAGATCTGCTGCTCAGGATCAATGATGACCTGACATTGAACTAACTGAGCCGGGCTTAAGACCGGTTTCCACCACAAAGACCACTTAGGCCCATAAAGGAGGGAAATGACCGAATTCCCCCTCGCTAAAGCCCACCTGACCTACTTTCTCCTCCTGTCTCCGTGTGTTTGTGTGAGCATGGGAGAATGTTAAGGCATGTTTAAGACAATGTTTGTACAAGTGTGTGTGTGTGTGAGGGAAAGTGAGAGTGTGCACACACATATGACTGAAGGGAAACTCCAGGGTTTTTCAGCCTGGACCCTAATTTTCCCATCATTTTGTGTCTAAATGACTAATAAGGACAACAGTTTTTGAAATTTGTCCACCGTCACATTTCCACCGTTGCAACAACTCAACTCTCACAAGATTTCAGAGCGAGACTTCTCCTTAAGCAAGACTTGGTCAGACCCAATAAGAAGCAGAATGGATTGAGCCAAAGGTAAAGAAAAATGTTTTCTCTGTGATGTTGTCAGACAACTAACAGTCCGAGTCTGTCAGTGGCAAAAACAAGCACTTTTAGTGGGCGTACACTGACCAACACATGTTCAATGTTGGACCAGTTTCAAAAATTGTTGTCTCCATTAGTCATTTAGACACAAAATGATGGAAAAATAGGGTCCAGGTTGAAAAATACCAAAGTTTTCCTTTAAGTGTGCTTTGAGGAGGTGCAGAATACTGTGTGTGTATATACTGTGTGTCCCAGTTTGGTGTGTCTGTGTGTGTGTGTGTGTTATGGGCTGGCAGCTGAGGCCAGCAATGCCATGTGTTGCCCAGCTGTGGTCGCCTGGCGTTGGTTTTGCAGACTCGTAGCAGAGGGAACGGGCAGAATATAAATACTGTCTTCCCTTCTCTGTCTGTCTTTCTTCTGTGACAAACAACAGACGCCTTGTTGCACAAAAGAGGGTCAGTTTTACCCTGAGAAACACACTGTGAGGCTGCACGAATTAAAGGCATAGCTCACTCCTGACCTGAAAATATCTGCAGCTGTTTTAAGGTGTGGAAGGGCGGCGACACATTTAAGTAGGGCCGGCTATTGTTTGAGTTTCTATCAATTACCGATTCCGGTTCTTATCAATTCCTGTCTATGATACCCTGGGGGTTTTTCGGGGGGTTTTTTGAGCAAGTTAAGAAACAGAAATATGTTTAAAGGGGACATACCATGCACATTTATAGGTCTATGTTTATATTCTGGGGCTCAATTGGAATATTTTTGCAAGATTTACAGTTAAAAAAAACATCTTATTTATCTTCTACCGGCCATTTATGCAGCCCCTCAGTTCAGCCTCTGTCTGAAACAGGCCGTTTTAGCCCCGCCCCCTGATGAGCCCGCTCTGTGCTGATTGGTCAGCTTCAAGAAGCAGATTTCCTCCAGTTCCGAAGGCTACATAAACCAACAACGGACCTTGAATTTCACTTCTTTTTCCTCATCTTTTACTTGAAATAGAAACTTTTTACATATAGGCTACAGACTGGATGGCCGTTCGTGAGCATGTGCAAACAATCTGACATCATCATGAGGAGGAAGTAGAGGTACATTGCAAACGATTTAGATGGCTTAATGCAGTTTGAGATAACAATAAAAGGTTTGGGCAGATGTTTAATTCCTTCAGTACACTTCATTGTTGTATCACACAGTCACAAACTGTACTCAGAATTTCTGGATTCGTACATCTGTGGATTCATTTCAGTCACAATAAACAAAGGTTTCCTCGTCAAATAGCATCTAAACATACACAGAAACTTCTTACAACCCACCCCTTCACCACCTATCAAAACGTGCAGTTTTTGTCTCATTCCTGGGAGAGCATGAGAACATCAGCTGTTCTGTTTTAGCTCAGTCACAATGACTCACATACTATTGTTGATCAGAACACCCATGGTGCACTGGAGTTGAATGAAAACGTTTTAAAAGTCTGGTTGACCGTCCTGCAGAAATCAAAGCCAAATGTGACTTTGTCTTTTGGTTGTTTCTCCTGAGTGAACATGCCAGATTCAATTCGATTCGGAGTTGCTTCTATATGCTGAGTCACATGAGCTAAATGGAAATGCTCTTCAGGGATTTCTAGCCTTTCAAGGTATTGTGAGAAAACCCAGCACCCACTGACACTGACTGCATCCAATCAAAAGTTAGATTTCCTTCTTATCCCGTGCTGTCCTCATTGACCTACATTTCCACGTTCTGCCTTTAATTTCTAAATGAAATCTATCTGGGACATATTTGAGTTTGGGGGAGAAAAAAAAAAGCCTTGATCTTCAGGTATGAAGACTCTTTTGAAGTCACCTGACCTAGTAAACCGCAGAGATAACCTTGTTTAGTCCGTCTCAGGCTGTTTGCTCGGTTTACTGTGAGAAAAGGCCTGATCCCTGGACGCACTTCAACTCTCAGAGCTTTTTTTTTTTTTTAAACTTCCTCTAATTACTTTATTGCTTTTTTGGAAACGTGTCAAGTCACTGAGTGCGCTCGCAAAGACAACCTAATAATTCTGGTGGCCTGGCAGTAGACGAAGTGGGTTAAGTGGCGAGCCGAGGGTGGAATTAGAGGATAATTACTTTCCAGTGGATGTGTAAACAAACTGGAAGGGTCTGCTTTATCACAAAAAGACCCCAAAGTGCATTTAAATTGCCATATTTCACACAGTTGCAATGAGGAAATTGTCTTCTGAGATGCACATAATGGCACAGGTTTCAATTGGTGATGTCTCAATAGCTACTAGAACTGTTCAGAGTCTTGCTCAAGGGCATGTTGAGAGGAGGTTCACATCCTTCATCAAGACACCATTGAGAAACAGAAGATAAGGATTTTTAGAGGGGCTCAAACAGTACTTGAAAACAAGATGAATCCTTGTTAAAAATGTATTTCGATTAAATTGAAAGACACAAGGGAAGAAGAAAAAAGGTCAAAGAAAGCGTTGAGGCAACACTGGTTTTCCAAACCACAATATCGGGGGGGGGGATGTCTCGATGTTAGATGCAATAAGGACATCTGTCGTTTGAAAATGAGTCAAGCTAAAGGCATCCTGAGTTTCAACCAACAACCCAACGAAAACTGTTTATCCATCGGTCAACATTCCTCACAACAAAACGGAATAGAAACAGGCCACGCGATGACTAATGAGCGCTAACAAGCAGAGTGTCTGCAAACTGGACCGGAAAACGTGTCAGAATTCCAGCAGTCTGGTTTCTTTACACGTCACTCGGCTCAAGAGGCTTCACGGAGAAGTTCTTCAGTCTGCTGAGTGTCCAAAGTAAGCCTTGATTTGAC
This sequence comes from Euthynnus affinis, assembly GCA_029490765.1. NCBI lineage: Eukaryota > Metazoa > Chordata > Actinopteri > Scombriformes > Scombridae > Euthynnus > Euthynnus affinis. The sequence continues at coordinate 28,515,726 of CM055849.1, forward strand.
CGTATCACACAAGTCATCATCAGTAGATTGAATATGCTAAATTACTGTGAGGATGTAGATGTCCAAACCTTCCATTAGTAGGAGCACCTGTTTGTTGGCTTAAAGGTTGAGGTTCAGCTGAAATTCATCAGCAGTTACAGTAGAAGTGCTCTATATCTTGCTTGCATTAGATTTTTATAATAAAAGTACAAAATGTCAGAGAATTATCAGCGACTCTGCAGCTCCTCTCGACTTTACGGAGCTTTATAGTTGAGTTTCAGCTCATTGTCCGGCTGCAACTTTACTGTTCTGGTTCACTCACAGCGGCTCTCATGGTGTCGTTTTGGGCCACAGCAAGCAGCTGTACACTACCTGCTCAGCGGCAAGCGGCAAACAGACACAGTTAGCTGTAGACTAGCTGGTGAAAATAGTGAAGCATTTAGCAGCTAAAGAGCCAGATATTTCCCTCAGGAGTTGGTAGAGAGCAGAAACAGAAGCTAAAAGAGAGAGAATATTAGACTTATAGTCACCAGGTGGACAGAAACACGACTCCTAATGAATGATAATGTTGCTCTGTAACTGCTGGATGTGGAAATAAAAGCAACTGTTTGCTAACAAGTTCAACATATCAACTTAAAAGCTGATGATACGAGAGTACTGAGTTCACTACTTGTTTCCGCTGACAATAAAGGTTTAAGGGACCTTTGACGGGACACATGAAGCTCAGGTGTTTAATTAAAGACTTCTTAACTTCATACATTCAGAGGTCAAGGTTCAGCAGTAAGGAAACATTGTTATAGAGAGACGGCACTTCGCCTTGCTCTCTTTAACCCTCCGACTTCCTCTCTGGCTGAGATCACAACTTTAATGTGAAAGTAAAACGTCCACAGAGCAGAGCGAGGGAGGGAGAGCATGACCGGATGACGGACATCTCTCTCTCTCTCTCTCTCTCTGCTGTGAGTGAGCAGTCTGTAGCTGTTGCTCATTTACTGCAAAGCTTTTGTTTGGAGCAACTGGAACCAATCTGTTGGTTGTTTCAACTGCTCACTTACTGATAAATCGAAAGGACCGTCATTTCTTACTTATCATACGCATCAGTCAGTTCCAAAATAACAACGTGGCATTTCATGAAAGACTTTATCTACATTAGTCACTAGTTGGAGAAGCAAAAGTAAAAGTTTAGAAGACTCAACTGTCCTGCGTTTGACTTGAGTCAAAGTAATGACAGTAATAAAGAAAGTGTCCAAACTAAAAGTGCTGATAATATAGTTTGTGGAATTTGAGAAAGAAAATGAGACCTTGATGGAAATAAAAGAAAGAAATCACATGATCTGCAAATGTTGAGATTTAATACAAACTCAATGCTGAAGCAAAACTTAACGGGAGGTAAAGTTTAAAATCTTCAGAAAGATGGAAATTTGAACGTCCAATTCCATGACAACACCTGCTGAAGAAGGTTGTATGATTCAGTAGAAAGCTCCACAACAGCAGCTAAATGCACCTTGTGGATTGTTTAGTCAACTACTGTTTCTAAAGTCCACATTGATCTTTTTAATCTCAACCTTTAGATTATATTTAAACATCATTGTGTCATATTTCATATTTATCTTATGTTGAATTTAAATATGCTAATCCGCTAATGATCAGCTGTCAGATTAATGCAGAAAGAAGATCACAGAGCAAAACAATCCAAGCTAAATGTGGTGGAGGATAGCAGAGCGGCAAACCCAGACCTTGTTGCCGTCTTGCTCCCCTGCAGCCAAAGAATCAACGACAACAACACGACATAAATATTTAATTCAAAGAGTCATGTTGATCACTGTAATTGCAAAAGCACTTAACGGACATCAAGAATCAGGAGTGACACTGAAACGTCTGGAAAGAGAGAAAGAACTCTGATGGCCTTTTTGGCTCGATACTGCAAAAAAAAAAAAATCAATGAGTCGCATTAAATCGGGTCCTCGATGACCCGACTTTCCAGCTTTTCCTAACAGCACAAATAAAAAAATAGTCTGATGTATCACTAAGTAGTTCAAGGAGCCCTGAGGGGAACGAGACCTGCACTCTCACAAGGTAACAGGATCACATCAGAAGCAGCTAATTAGTGGAAATTGATGTTTGGTTTTTCGGGTTGTGCTAAGCCTGCACTTGTGTTGTGTTGTGTTGTGTTGTGTGTGTTTGTGTGTGTGTGTGTGTTGTGGACGGGGGGGTTTCCAGGAAGCTGCTGTCAACACCGAGTCTAGGATCAGATAACCCTCCTCCTACTCCTCTCTGTGATCTGATGGGGAACAGAAGTGAATGTATAAGAGATGACAGGCTCAATAAATGACGTCCCCTTTTTTAAAAGTAACAATGACAACATTCAGACTTTCAGAATCTGTGTCGAGTTTATTTTGTGACTCTCCCCCCCCCCCCCCCCCCCCTTGGCAGAGTCTTACTTCACACTCTGGTCACTAAAACTAGTGCTCAGCTGTCGGCCACGGAGCAGCTACACCGGGACAGCTGAGGGATGAACGCCCTCACCGCTGGTGGTGGTAGTTACTGTAATGGAGCAGGATCATGAAGAGCCCTGATCCCTGAACAAGCAGACTAGAGCTGCAACTGAAAAATAAAAAAGACTCCTGTCGTTTAAGTGCATTTTAAAAACAGAAAATGCCCAAAACGACGTGTTATTTGTGAGGATTTGCTGCTGTTCTTGCTCTTGTGTGATAATAGATTCATTATGTTTGGGTTTTTGGACAGTTGGTGGAACAAAAACTTGGCTTTAGCAAACTTTGACGGACATTTTTCAAACATTTTCAGGCATTTTATAGACCAAAAGATTAATAGATTAATTGATAATGAAATTAATGTTTATTTGCAGATCTAACTTTGTGGAATTTTTGCTACAAATCGCTTGTTGCAGTCAAGGTTTTTGAGATCTTCAGGGCGTTTTCAAAACTTGAATCGGTTCATTTTCCTCCTTGGTACAATTTGTTTGGGCGGATCTGAACACACAGCGATCATCGTAGGCAGTTAAAAAAGTTCAAGGTCTCAAGTTTTCACTGCCTTTTTTGAAGCTCTAAAACGATTTCTTCTTTTTTTGGAGTCCAGAAGTTCAGGGACAGTCTAGCAATTCAGAAAACAGAGTCACCCACTTTCTACATGCAGCTTTGAGCTTTAATAAAAGCTAAAATATACTGTTGGATGGGGATGACTCGGGCGGCGTAAATCAAAGTTAACACAGCAGGACGAGTTCCTCCAGACACATGTTTGCCCTTAGAGGCATTTTGTTCTGCCCTTCAAGGAAAACAGCTTCCTTCCTGCAGGTGTCCCCATTAAATTATTACGGTGTTTTGTGGGCCAGGTGATCTTTTCAGACAGTTATTTTGTGGACTAGGTGTGTGTGTGTTATCCAATGTTGTGTCACAAGTGTGCCCTTTAAGAATATTATAAATTACAACATCGCACTGTACACAAAGAAACCTCACCTCAGTCGCCAGCCTCTTTTGTCAGGTGCATATTTTTCTGGTTCACAGAGACAGGTGGGACAGGAAGAAGAAAAAACCCAACATGTGCAGGTGAGAACACGCAAATCCTGACGTGTCCTGGAGAAACCTGTCCGATCAATCTCTCATAAAAGTTTCTTTTAGTTAAGCCGATTGTTCTCTTTTCTTTTTTATCGTTTTGCTGTTTTTATTGTTTGGTTTGTGACAATCTAAAAAAGAATAACAAAGACTTACATTGATTTAAAGAACACACACACACATTCAGAAGGAGTCCTTGTTCCAGCAGGTCTGAAACACTCGACACGCTCGTCTTTCTTTCAGCTGCCGTCCGCAGCAGAGAGTGCGACACCTTGTCAGTGGATATAAATCAAACGGCGTCCGATCCAGAAATTTCCATTCCTGCTTTTTAATTGAGCATTTCAGCAGCGGGGGGAACAACGACTCAGCGGGACGCTCAGAGGATTAGTGTCAGGAGAACATCTCAGATTAAAACTCATTCGGCTCGGATTTTGAAATATTTGCCTCCGCAGCCACCGAACCAAGAAATGACCTCTCATGTGGCGGCGGCGGCGGCGGCAGGGAGGCTCCCCCGTGTTACAGCGGGGTTGTACAGTCAGTCTGCAAGTCAGCTTCACGTCACACACACACACACACACACACACACACACAGGACGAGTGACGCTTTTTAACATTTCCTTAATGGAGTTTCTGCTTTATTACACACGTGAGAGAGGGGAAGTCACACCGAGGTCAGGTGACATTAAAAGGTCATAAGCTGCATCTTAACCCACACACACACACACACACACACACACACTCTGAACGTCCAGGTGAGTGTGTGTATTAAGAAAAAGGTACACACACTCACTTTGGCTTTACCACAACATGGTTGGACAACACGGCTTCCAGACACTTCCTGACGAAAAACGCAAATTCCTCCTGCTGATGAAGACCATGACATGTGGTTAAAGCTCTAAAAAAAGCCAGACGGTGGACCTTGAGTTAGGTTTCTTTTTGTTACCGCTCCCAAGGTCAAGAATCAACTTTCACACTTCAATCACACCTGTTTTTTTTCCCCCTTCTTGACTCTACGATCAACTCAATTTAAAGAACATTAGATGTCAACAATGACTCATTTACACACTTTTTTTTTGTTCTCACACCTTTTCTTCTCTGTCTGTCTGTTCTTTTAGGTATCTATCATCTTAACTTATTATATATAAAACACAAATATCCATCATGTTACATCTTTTGCCATTTTTTAGGGGGAAAAAATATCCAATTTCTCTGATTCCAGCTTCTCAAATATGAACATTTCCTGGTTTCTTTAGTCCTCTGTGATCGTAAACTGAATATTTTTGGGTCGTGGATTGTTGGTGGGGAGAAAATAAGACATTTGAGGGCGTCACATCGGGCAGTGAACACCAACAATAATGGAAATACTTAGTTGTAGTCCTTAAAATGATCTTATATTATATAAAAAATCCACATATATGAAGGCTGTTCTTTATAACGTGGCATATCGGCAGCTAAAAATGACAAAATGAAAAAGACAGTTTGACTTTTTGAGAGTTTTTAAATGTCTTTTCGCCTGCTGTTTCAGATACTGACAGTAGATATATCACTGCCAGCTTCTGAATCTGCAGATTTCCTATCAGTGACCATATCAACACAAGAAGTTCACCTCTTGTAAACAGTGAATCTGCAGCATCTCCGAGCGCGGCGGCGGCTGCAGCCAAACTTCACGATCCGTGCTGGTGCAACTAACCTTCTGCGTATACCTCGATTCTGTAGGAATAAACATGCGGAGGAGGGGAGCCGGAGAGAGCGAGAGTTTATAGGAAGCGTCAGGATCCAGAGGAATGTTTAGAGCCATCCGGCAGGAAGACACGACTTACCAGGAAAGCCGAGAGGAGCAACGTAAAGGAGGAGGAAGGAGGGAAGAAGAAAGTGACAGAAGAGAAAGAGGCTTGACTAACAAAATGATTTACAGTCACCGCCGAAGCTCCGGAGGACTTAGCGTAGAGGCCATTTGACATGCTTCACACACAAACCACACACACACACACCAGGGAACGAGCTACACGTTGAAAAAGAAAAACAGAAGAGTAAACTACCGCGAGAAATTTCAGGGTTGATCAGAGACACTGAATCTGTGTCGTCAGTTTGTGTTCATCTGACTCCGATAATCGATTTTTTACAGATTTTTTTTTTTTTTTTTCAGCAGGAAAGTCACATGCATTTCTATTTCCAAGCTCCATGCATCAAACAGAAGAAGAAGAAAAGAAAAAAAAAACGGAGGAGGAGGTTCAGTTTTCATTTCTTGTCTTGAAACTGCCAAATCTAAACTCAGTGGTAGATTCATGATCTGACAATAATGTATGAGTTTGAGTTACACACTGAACCACACACACAGACACACACAGACACACACAGACACTGCTGGACCCAAGTTATATTGATTTATGATGTATATACTGTATGTAAAAGACATTATAAACAATATCACATAGGTATAGATTTATAAAAAAGGGGTGGTAAACTAATTTTGCGTCTTAAAATGTAGTTTAAAGTTAAAGTTTGAAGGCGACTGCAGCTGATTTATTACAGTAGTTTTACATTTCATTGTATTTTTCAAATCTGACAATGCATTTTTTGTTTTTGTCCCATAAAAATGACCATTTTTCCATTTTTTGTTGATAAAAATGAAAACTGAAATAGATTAAAGGGGGTTTAACATCCTATAACAGGACAAAAATGTGCAGCAAGGCTATTTTAATTAAAGATTTCAATCCTGTAACCCTGGAAGTGATGTGTGCACAGTCAAAACATATGTATGAGATCAGCCCTCTGAACCACACAGAGCCTGACCTCACCAAAAAAACGATGATGACGGCCTCTTTATCACAATAACACAGGCCTTACATGCACAAGGCTTTTATTGTGGCATCTAAAATCGTGGATTAACCTACAAACTCAAGACAAGAAGCAGATGTGAAGGAAGTCAAGAGGACAGTGTTATGGAGTCTTATCTTAAAAAGGAAAATCTGAAGAAACCCCCCCTCTCCTGTATGTGAGCGACAGTGATCCGGTCGGTGTGGAGGATCAGCCGTGTCGGAGCCTGCAGCGTCTCTGCTGGGCTGTAAAGTCTAGTTTTGGGTGGATGTTTACGGCTCGGTGTCGCTTGTTGTTGAGAAACATCTAGAAGTTCTGCACGTGCCCTCAATATGTGCTGAATGTGAAATAAAAAGTTCACTGAATTGTTTTTGTGGTCTGTGATCTGTTTCTTGACTTTATTAGCTGCTTTGATAAATAACAACAGATCCTCAGCGAATCTTTGGCCTTCTATTGACTTTCTATTATTTTGTGACTTGGAGTTGATGTTGTGATTCTGCAAACACACAGCTGGTAGTTTACTATCTAGCTAAACCTAAAGCAATCTAATGCAATAAATCCTCCCTTTATTAAGTTATAAAGACACTTTCCACAGTTATACTTCACACATCCACTGTGGATCTGTTTGACTGTGGAAACTGTCATATGTGTAACTATGTGGTTATTTAAGGCTGTTTGTGCTGCTGTTGAATTGTATTGTATTATATTTCCCATGTTTTTTCAACCTTCATTGATAGAAAGTGGACCAAACATTACTCTATATTTGGCTTTTATGAAGTTAATGGCTTGTTGTGTTATCTTATGCTATTATTTACAGTCATATAGTAATATCAGAGACGTTTTTCAGAAGGAGTGGAGGGTATATGGCAGGAAATATTATGCAAAGGGACCCAAAGGTTTGGTATGAGCTCTGTTCCCTTCAATGAAACCTTGTAGGGCTGAAACTAATGGTTATTTCCATTATTTTCTCAATTAACCAATTAGTTGTTTGGTTTATAAAATGTCAGAATGGCGACCGACAGTCCACAACCCAAAGAAACCAGGAAATATTCATATTTAAGAAGCTGGAACCAGTAAAACGTTTGCAGTGTTTCTTTAAGAAACGACTCAAAAACATTCATCGGTTATCAAAATAGTTGCAAATTGATTTTCTGTCTCTTTGTTGTGGCGCTCCACTGATGCCTGCGGTGACACAAGGGTTACAGCTAATGATCATTTTCATTATTAATTCATCCCACATTACATCAATTAATCATTCAGTCGATAAAGCCAAAGCCAACAACTCAAAAAAACTCAAAAAAGTAGTAAATCTGCACCTGAAAGCAGAGATTCTTTGGCATTTTTACTACAGCTAAACTACAACTAAAGCTGGAGACGCTGATGTGTTGCTAAAGGCCACCTCAGCACAGTGGACGCAGTGAAAGCGACAAAGGTCTTCCAGCTAAAGTCCAAAGTCTCCACTACTACTACAGGCTGCCTATTAAAAATGATCAATTTAAAAACGTGACTCGTGGACCACATTCCCCCACCGCAGCCAGTGGAGGGAATAAAAATAAATAGGTTTCCTGTCTGGGCTCGGGTCTGGAACTTACAGGCCTGTGAGACTTTTGTTTGATTTCCCACAGTCACAGTTGCCCCTCTGCCCCATATACAGCCGGTGGAGAGCTGTGAAACCAGTTTAAGATGGAGTGCAGGCGGCTCTGGCTCACATCCAGAGTGTCTGCCTCCTTGAGAAGGTGTTATTTCAGCAGCGGTGTGAAAAGCCCGGACCGAGCCAGCTGCCAAGCTTGGCAGGCTTTCTGTATGTCTTATCTTTTTTTTTTTTTTTTTTTTTTTTTTAAACTAGGCATTAAAATGACGTGAGAAATAAGATACTGACTCCCTGCAGTATGTGCGACTCTGGAAAAGAATATTTTTGTTTCAAACTTAATTAGAAACCCTGAGGTAAGACTCTAAATACAGTCGCCTACTTGTGTTGAACTGTATGCTTCAATGGAGCCCAAGATCAGATTTATTTTATCTATGTTGTTGTTTTTATCCTTCTGACTTCTTACTCTTATTATCAGTCACCTATAAAGCGCTTCTAACTACACTAAGGTGCTAAAAGTGCTGCAACTAACAATTATTTTCATTATCGATTCATCTATTCAATGTTTTCTTGATTAAATCGATCCAGAAAAATGTTGATCGCTGCTTCTCAAAGCCCGAGGTGACGTCCTATAAATGTCTTGTTTCTTCCCAATGAACAGTTCACAACCCAAAGATATCCAGTTTACCGTCATAGAGGACTAAAGAAACCAGAAAATATTCACATTTGACAAGATGAACAGTTGGTGATTAATTATTTGCTGATCATCGTAGCAGCTCTAAGTGTTACAAAAGTATATTTAATAAAAAGTTATTTGAAAAAAAAGAGAACTGCAACCATTTCTGACACTTTTTTTTTTTGATTCACCTTTAAAATGTCAGAAAATAATGAAGCATGTCACATCATAGTTTCCAAGAAACCAGAATCCCCTATAAGCAGTCCCGAAACCAAAGATTAAAGATCTTTCACACTCTGAGAAACGTGGTGAAATCTTTGCATCCTGAGAGACTCGTCCACCGACGACTGATTTGGAGCTTTGGCGACCAAAGACAGAGACCAAATTCTCACAATGTGAACGCTGCTATAACCCGTGACTCCAACTCAACCAATCAGAATACAACATGAGATGACAAAGAACACACTGGCCGGTGTGACGTTTTGTGAGTGCAGCTTTTTGATTCAAAGTTTAAGGGTGGAAACACACTTGTTCTCTTTAATATGTTCATAACAAAAAAACTAAAACAGGAGACGTTTGACTGACTTTGCTACGATAATTAAAACAATAATTGTCACTCCTTTGTCCTCATTCACCTTTACAATGATAGAAAACTGAGAAAAGCAGTAAACCTTCACATTGGAAACACTTATAACCTGTTTATATACATGAAATCCAAAAAGGCAAATTAGTTGGTGAAACTCTGGAAAGCTGGAGTCACTATGGAGGATAAACAGGAGGAGGAAGTTAAGATGCACATAACTGATTCGTGACTTCTCAAGGTGACCTGAACAGACTGCAGCCTGAGCAAAAGTTCAGCTGTACATACGACACAGTTGTCCTAAACAGCGAGGAGGAGCGAGGGGACGGGGGGGGGGGGGGGCGCACAAAACGACAAATCTGCAAGCTGTTTAAATTCCTTTCAATTCCTTCTGGCTGCTCCACAGGTATCAGGTTTCAGCTTTAAAACAAGCCAGAAAGAAACAGAGGGAGGGCAAAAGAAAAAAAAAAAAAAACACTCTGACCCAGCAGTGTGACCCGCACGGTTGAAATCATCGTTAAAATGAGGCCATATAAAACGGGCAGGGCTCTTTGTTTTGTTGTGGGGGAGCCCCATTAACGTCTATGATTGCGCTGTTAGGTTTTTATGGTTTTAATGAGAAACGCAGACGTGCTGATGCTCGAGGGAGGAGGAGGAGACACGGAAGGAGTCCGAAAGGAATAAAGAGCTTTGTGCGTTTCGAGGCTGGTTCGATTAAAAAAAAAAAAAAAAAAAAGTGCAGCGATTAGATTCTTACAGCCACATTTTGGAGGTTTGTGTGAGTTGTGAGAGCTCTCAGCGCTGAGCTCCGACTGCCAAAGCTGCAGGCGAACACGGATGAGCTAATCGATGAAATCCTGACTGTTGAGCCTTGATGTGTGAATTGCATCAGATCAGCTGTGAACACAATGTCGGATAATTGACTATAAACACAGCACTGATGATTAATGTCGTTCAATTTAAGACACATTTGCAGATTATTTTTTTAAGGCTAGGCCTGTAGGAAAGTGTGAAAATTAAGTTTTAAGTTTTATGAAACCCTGTAAGTACACCTGTCGTTAAGGTGCCAACTTGGCATCTATTTCTCAGCCTGTATGTTATAAACAGCCTGATATAGATTTATGCAAGTCATTAGTGTGTATGTTGGAGGAAAAATGGAAAAACTGACCCTGTTCATACTGATAAAATATGTCCAAGTGAAGCATAATACCCATATTTAGGGAGTTTCTACTCTCTTCTGTGCGTCCATTACTTTAATATTCAAATGTCAGCACATATGTGGTGTTTGGGGGCAGAAACGTCTAAGAGCTTCCTGCTGAATGAATGTCAGAAAATGTCCTTGATGAGCTCACAGAGCCTACGATGAAGTCTTCTTGACTTTTTTTTTTTTGCTTGAACAAACAGCAAACATGTGTAATATATTGAATTTATTGAGGTAAGTTGTCACATTTGAGAAGTGGACCCAGTGAATGTTTGTACATTTGCTTTAATAAATGACTAAAAGTATCCATTAATCATCAGAATTGTTCAAAACCTCAGCACACATCGTTGCTCGTCATGTGAACATCATGTATCTCCGAAAACCTCAACTTTTCATGATTTATGAAAAAACCCGCCTGGTTCTGCGGGTTTTTAAGTGCTGAAGAAGTTGAAGAATTTCCTCAAACCAAAAGGGAACACTTAACTCACTTCATCAAAAAAAAAAATGGTCATAAAAATTGCCAAGTTTGGATTTACATGGTTTTCTTTCAGGCGGGGACGTTGCTGCTGCTGCTGCTGCACACCGAGACTCCAAGACTCCAACTATCAGAACCCAGTTTGATTCCCGTGGAAACGAGATATTTTCTGCTCCTTTTCTACTTAAGGAGCCTTTAAAAATTGTGCAACGACAACAACAGCGGTGCAAGTTTATTGCGATTATTATGCGAATAAAACTTTGGGTCCCGATCTATTCCCAGCTGCACAATAACAGTCGGGACCAAAACTGTCAAGGCTGTGTGATGAATGTGTGGTGAATCATAGCGATGCAATGTGAATACAAAAAGTAGATAAGCGCAGACACATTTCATTAACTTGTGACATGTCATCTGTTTTCACACAATCACACACACCATCACTTTGGTTCATGTGTGTGTGTGTGTGTGTGTGTGTGATGAACATATTAAAGGAGAACGAGTGTGTTTTCTGTCACACCGTCCAGCGTATTGAGTTTCATTTCACATCATATTCTGATTGGTCGTGTTTGTAGATGTGGGTTGTGTCAACAGTCGCATTGGGAGAATGAAATATTTCACCATGTTTCTCTCACGATTGTCAACTTTCTTGTCTGACAGCCTAAAAAAAAAAAAAAAAAAAAAAATCACACAGTGTGAAGGAGCCTTTAACAAAAACTGTAGATAAAAACTGATCAAACTGGCTTTTATACAATTTCTATAACTCTAAAATTAATCTACTGGGGTTTGAAATAAGAAAAACAAGGCACAGGAAAAGATCCTTCGGGAAATGAACCGGTTAGTTGCTGCTAGTTTAGAGGAACATAACTGACAAATCGCAGCTGAGCTCGTGAATAAAACACGCTCAAAAAGTTAAAACACGGCTAAAAGCTGACGAGAGGCAAGAGACAGCCTGTTGCTCTTCAATCCATATGTGTGAAACAGGCATGATGGAATCCAGCCGTGCAGACGGTGGGAAAGTATGACTTTGCCTGGACGTGTTGCTATTTATACTCTGTACGCTTTGATAAGAGAAAAAAAAAAAAAGGTAACAGCGTCTCTCCACCAGCTGCTGTCGTACCTGTTTTCCAGAGCCTGACTGCTGCTGAGTGCGTTTGCTTCCACTCAGCGCTGTGATCGCTGCAAACCCTCACCTGAGGGGCGAGCCTTCACCACGCCCACCAGTTCAAATAAAAACAAACCCTGTAACCGTCTGACGGGCTCAACCGACTGACTCCACTGTGTCAACACACACACACACACACACACACACACACACATACACTCCACCTTCAAAAAACGCTACAGGTCCCGCCGCCTCAGAGCACAAACTGATCCGCTGCTGACTGCTGATTGGATGTTATAAAACTGGATATTGGCCAATCAGTGACTCCCACAGACGAGGATTAATCCGTGCCGCCTGAACTGAACCTGTTTCATCTTTTCCAGAGGTTGCAGAGCAGAGATATTCTGTGTTTTTCCTCACCACAGAATGTCTCTTTATTATTTCTGTGGGATACGACTTCCACATTTTTTGACGTAGAAAAGATAGAGAACAAGTTTGTGGTTTTAAAAGGTCAGTTTTGATACCTAGCACTGACTTATCAGGGTGAAAGTGGACCGGACTGCCCACTAGAACCAGATTGATGACATTTCTTTGAAATTATCATCCATATAACCTGACATACATTAGGTCTTTAAATTAGATATTCATCTACAAATGTAGGATGAACCATATTAAATCCAGAAAATAAGAAAAACCCTCCATAATGTCAGAACTCGGCCAGAATATCGGCCTCAATATGCATTAAAAGAATAATATCCATATCCCTAAAATGTCACACTGTATTAGAAAAGATCTTCAACTTAAATCCTTAAACTCTGCTATGTCCAGTCTACCTGCAGCAGATCTAAAGTTAGATTGTTGCCGGGTTGGAAAACCGATCAGAGCAGCGGCGGCGGCTCCGAGAAAACGTCCAAGTGACGAAGTCTGGTGTCTGAATTTGTGGTCGGACTCTATTTTTAGTCCCCGGACTGTTTTGGCTGCAGCTCAGTAATTAGAGACGAGAAACCTCCTGCAAAAAAAGGATGTGTCACTGTCAACACATCCACGTCTCTGGAGTTTGGGGGAAGTTGGATTTCTTTAGCAGAACATTCAATTCAATTTAAGTTTGTTTGCTTTTTTAACTTCAGTTGAGACGCTCCTGGCCTCCTGAGTTCAGCAGATTAGATTAAGAAATATCCAAACTGTTGTTCTCAGCGTCTGAAAGCTCAGGATAGAGTTTTCACTGATGAGGTTCTCCTCTGTGAGCTCCTCCCAAAACACTATAAATCAGAGACGCTTCAGTGACGACAGACACTGAAGTGTTGAAAATTACACATTCTTTAAGACCATTGTATTTAACAGTGGCCGTGTTTACACTGGTCAATCTAAAAGATTCAGTTAAACCGTTTCTGTGAGGCTCTGACATCCTGCAACTGAAGAATAATTAGATTGAAGTTGAATTAGATTGAAATTTTGTAAAATGCAAGAACAAAAATCTGAATAAAATACATAATTTTGCGGTTTAACAGCGCTTCTCTATCCAAAATTCATACATGACTTAGTTCCGGCGTTCGGTGTATGAAAGACCAGGATGTTATAACAGGTGAGAACAAACAAGGATGCAGATATACAGAGGAAAAACAAAGCCTTTCCTGTCTTCAACATGATGCTTAGTGAGTCTCAGTTTCTTTTCAACGCAGTAAATTTGTTCAAGGAGTAAACCAGCGATCTTAAACAGGACGGCTGAAGGTTCGATGTCCTTTTTTTTTTTTTTTTTAATCAACAAAGTGTCTTTGTCCGGCCTCGGTCCCTGTGATTTCCTCACCAAAAAACTGTCCTCACTATAAATATGAAACACTGCAGTTTACATTCCTCTCTCTCCTCAAAACCTCCATCTGTGGCCGCTGGCTGGAAGCTGGTTTACTTCCTTGTCAAATGCCCTTTTCCTTTAAGACTGGGCTCTTTGTTTCAGCTGCGATTAGCTGGCAGATATAAAGGCAGGCAGGCCGATATTTGAGACTATTGTGCACGCCTGCCTGCTTCTGGCGCTCAGAAATATTCTCTCTCTTTTTCTTTCTCTCTCTCTCTCTCTGGACTTCCAGGGGAAAAGCTCAGCAGCCAGATGTAGGCTCGTCATGAGACACTGCTGCAGGAAAAACAACCTTAAACCTCAAAAGTGTTTGCTTTGCTCAGCCCGAACGCTCACACAAGCACCGCCGAGCTCAGCGAGTCTTGTGACCTTTGGCCTTTCGCTCCGCTGAATACCTCTCTGGAGTTTGAAAATGCACGAGCACCAATGAGAGAGCAGGCAGGAAGCGCGACGTGGTTTAATAGCAGTTTTCTCGCCGTCTAACCGTTACACCACTACCTGAGGAGAAACCGGTTTTAAATGGCTTCCAGTTGTGTGTGTGTGTGTGTGTGTGTGTGTGTGTTTTTTTTTTCTTTCTTTCTCTCAGCCAATCTGTCAGCGAAGCGTCATTCTCTGTGATGACAACCTAAACTTAAGTGTTTTCCTAAAAGCCTGGAGCCCAAAAGAAGGAGGAAGAAAAAAAAAAAAAACAACACATTCAGGTATGAATCAGGTGTTGCTGCCGTTACCTGGCCAACGTCATCACACTGAGGTGTGGATACTGATGTCGTAAATCGACCGCAATGAATTCTTATGAACCGTGAGTCAGGACTTGTAAAAAGATTTACACAGCCAGCCAGAAACTGTGCAGAGCAACAGGAACAAGCACCTGACAAGACAGCGCTGTGGTTAAAAAAAAAAAAACCCCACCTGAGAGCTGACTCGATGCCAAATGAGTGGAAACACCTTAACGACATGATGTGCAACAAACTGATCGAATCTGAAACTGAAAGTTGCATCAAAGCTGGTTTTCTATAAAAATAAATGTGGATTTTATTGAGTTTGTATAAAAAAAAGTTGTTTGATTTTCTTCTTTATTTCCTGTAGAAACTGTTTTAAATCAAGCAACTGCTGATTGATTAATGTGCTGCCTACTTTATCAATTAACTGATGAATCATTTGGTCTAATTAGCGTCATAAATTAGTGAAAAATTGTGAAAAAAATATCTCAGCGGTCCGATTGATGGTTTTGTCCAACCAACAATTCGATATATTTAGTTTACAATCAGAAACAAATGATCAGAATTGATCCTGAGTGACTTTCTGTTGATCAACTAACTATTGATCAACTTCCAGCTTGTTGCTCAGGAGATGCAGCAACTAATAACTGCATTTCTTTGGAAACAACATTTGAAAATAGTTCAAATGAGCAAAAGAAACATGACAGACAGCCTCCAAACAACACATGACATTCAACTGAACTTCACTGATGATTAATAATAAAAAAAAAGGTTAAAAACAGCAACACTGGAGGCAACAATCAGCTGACACTGCCGTGAGTGCATGAAGTGTGTAGAAGAGATTAAAACCACCACCAAACTGTCCTTCAAACACTCGACCACTTCAACGAGCTGCTGGTGGGACGCCAGGTTGGAGACTTCTATTAATAGCTTTACAGGAGGTTTTCTACTCGGAGGAAACGAGAAAAGAGGTGCGGAAATACCAAAGATCCACTGGGAGCCGGTCCAAACCCCCCCAGTCTGACCAGCACACAGTCCCCATGATAGTCCTATGATATACTGAACAGATCCTACAGGGACTTTCAATGAGTGTGTGTGTGTGTGTGTGTGTGTGTGTGTGTGTGTGTGTGTGTGTGTGTGTGTGTGTGTGGGGCATTCATTTTTACTACTTTACTCCTCTCTATATCTCTGACATTGCAAACACAGGAGGTCTGTAGTGAGTTCATGATGACCTCATTGTGCTTTATGGTCCTTTATCCAGTTGAATTTCCATATTATAGCATCTTTATTCTATTTTTTTTTAAGAGTTTATGATCAGTTTATTGCACTTTTATCAGTTTTTATGCTCTTATAATGAATAAACAATACCAATAAAAGTTCTGAGATGCTGCATGAACAGAAAGTTGCATGTTTGAAGAGGTTTTTTTTAGAAACTTTAAGTTCATTTACAGAAGTCATGAAGGAGTTTTCATAATGCAGCACAGCAGTCACAGAGCGTCCAACATGTTGCATGAATGAAGTGAAGTGAAAGAAGCTTCTTACCTCCGTGAAGAAATTATCCATTTGGCCTCGTTATTTTAATCCCCGAGGATTTACTGTATGGAAACCGCGCGTCCAGTCAATCCAACTCATGTGTTGTAAAGTGTGAATCCAACCAAGGATAAAAAAGCAGATCCGAGAGTTTCAGTCCATGATCTTCCTCCTGAAGGTCTGCAGGATGGAGGGCAGGCACTCAGTCAGTCAGTGAGGAGCTACAGTAGTAAATTTACTCTTTGTTTCATGGGTTACTCCTCCAAACAGAGACACCAGGAGTCCTTAAAAACCTTTCGGGTGCTCTCCTCCACCTCCACCTCCTCCTCCTCCTCCTGCCGTGCGCCTCCGCTGCGTCACTTTTTTTGCCTGCAGGTCCGTCTGGTTGTTTTGGTCAACAGTCAAACGTGCAGCAAGGAGCGAGTGAACTGGAGGCCGGTCAAACTTTGAAGACAGTCGGTCACTCACTCAGTCACTTAGACCGGTGGACAATAATCCCGAAGCTCCACCTACCTACCCGCCCGGCCTCCTCCTCCTCCTCCCTCCCTCCTCCTCCTCCTCCTCGTCCTGTAGCCCGCTGCCTCTCGGACTCCTCCTGCTGTCAACATGTGGAGCTCAAGTAGTGAAGGTGATGAGAGTTGAGAAAGAAAAGTTCAAATAGATGCAGTTATAGAGTTGATTCTGATTGGGCAGGTCACATAATGCTTCACAGTTGCAGACATATGAAGAAAACCTGATTCTGAGTCTGAGAGCAGCCACTCAATGGACCTTGAGTCTTGAATTGTTTTGTCAGCTGTCGTTTCCAAGGTCAACAACGAACTTTGAACCTCAGCTTTCAAAACAACATGTCTGAAAAATCCTTAAAAAATATCATTAAAATTAAATTTGCAAATCACTCCACCATCAATCCACTGTGCAAGCTCTGTCTGCTGATGAAAACCATGTGATATGGTCAAAAGCTCCAGAAAAGCTATTAAATGTGCGTTGGCGCCCATTTAGTAGCAGAGAATAGAAAAAAAAGTGCCATGTTTAAGCATGAAAGGAAATTAGTTTGGGAAAAACAACCCCAACTCAAGGTCTGCTTACTTGCTTTTTCCGGAGCTTTCAATCAACAAAAAGTATCAGTTCTAGAAAAGCTACTAAATGGACTCTGACATGAGTTGTTTTTTTAAAGAAAATTAATTTTGATGTAAGAGATATGTTGCGTTTTCAAGCATTAAAGATCACTTTTCAACTTGGAAATCATAGTTCGACTCAAGGTCTTCTTACTTGTCTTTTCCAGAGCTTTCAACTACAAAAACATGTAAGTATCACACAGCTTTCACCAGCGAGTTGAGTTTTTTTTTCAGCTGTCCTAAAAGTATTGTGGAGGATCTAACTCCATGATAACTGAGCACTGAAGATCATGTGACATGATTAAAATCTCCATAAAAGCTACTAAATGGACGCTGATGTGACAGTTTGATGCAATAGATCGTTTTCAGATTAAAATTTTTAAGCATGAAAGGTCATTATTTACTTTAAAAAATCGAAATCATAACAGCGTCTGAGCTCACATGTCAGAAGATCTAACTCCATGAAAGGGGAGCAAGCTCCGTCCCCTGATGAAGACCTAATGATACGGTTGAAAGGTCAGGAAAGAGCTGGTAAGAATTGGGATTTTCTTTTTTGGTCAAAGTGTTATTTTGATTTCATTATCATGAGTTTCCTTCATTCATATAACTTTACAAAATGTGTTTTATCTTATTAAAATGTTTATATGTCTTATCCATAAAACACCAAGAAGAAGAAGAAGAAGAACAAAGAAGAAGGAGAAGAAGAAGAAGATCTGTGATTACTGACCTTAAATAACATCACAAACTAAATCTGGAATCTGAAAACACTGAAACAAAACACAAAATTAAAGAGTTTCCCTCCAAAACTTTCTGAAAAACTAAATTTAAATTAAAAAACCTGCTCAACTATCAACACCTGATCAAACTACTGATGCCACTTTGTTGCCACGATCTTCTACAAACTTTAAAACCCAAAAAGAGAGAAAGAAATCATGTTAACTGATATAAAATGACACAAAAAGGAAACACATCTTGTGGCATCTATATCCAGAAAGTCGAGTGTGAAATGTTTTAGATGAAGTGTTGATGCAGGATCGAACAAGTTGGCAGTTTACATCTTTTACAAACATCCAGTAGTTTCTGAATCCTGACAGCTGCTGTTCTCTGGAAGCTGAGGAGGACATTCACACGCTGTAATGAGGATAAATACACAGATTCAGAAAATGAGTCACTTCATCTGCTTTTTTTTTTCTCCGTTTGTTTCTGCTGCCGAGCGAGTTTATCTTTGTTTTTGGCTCCTGTTATAAAATGATATGATTCAAATGTTCATATGTCCTCCTGTCCCTGACTGAGGGTAGAGTCTTAAAGCAAGCATGGAGTAGCAAAGGGAGAACTTTATTCTGAAATAGTGGACGATGTATGCTTTATTTGACTAACTCAGACAGCTGGAGCCTCTCTTAGCTTCAGGTAAACTTTTAAATACGTGTTCAAAATGAGGACTGTGGATCTTGTCTCCCACCACTTCTGTGTAATTGCATTTAGAAGGAATCTTTTAAGATTACAGCACGCTGACGACTGATTAACAAAGCTTTCAATATTAAAGCAACTCTAATATGACCAGTACATGTAATGAAAACGCAGACTGACGTTGAACACATTTATGCAAAACACTGAATAAAAAATTAAAAACCTCAAACATGAGACAAAACTCTTAATTAGGTCAGATTTGCTTTCTTGGGTGCTCCACTCAGGCACATAAAAAGTGCTTGCGTTCTTTTAACCAGACCAGGAAGTGCTAAAGGGAGAGAACAAATTAGAACATAATATTTTGCAAGAACATTAAATTACAGGAAATAAAATTAATATTTTTTCCCTCGCTGTAATTATTCCTCCTGTTCATATTGGATATTAAAAGATCCTCCTTCAAATGTGATTTCAGTGGAAGTGATGGAGGCCAAAATCCACAGTGTGTCCACACAGTCGTTTAAAAGCTGATGTGAAGCTTCTGTTCAGCTTCATCAGTCTGAGTTTAGTCATATCAAGTGGATATCTGACACATTTACAGTCTTTTTAGCATCAAATTCTCCTCTTTGTGTTTCCCTGTTGAGCTGCAGGTGGAAGTATAGTAACAAAAAGAGGGACTTTGGCCCTAAAAAGACTGAAACGTTGAAAGATATCTACTGGATTTGACTCATTAATGTTCATTTGAACCCCTGATTGTTGTTTTAAGACAGATTTGAGAAAAAAATCGAACTTATTCTTTGAATGTTTGTGCCTTATTTGTTGATAGGAATAAAACTAAAATGACACATAGCTCAGGATATTGCTTGATGAGAAGTATTAGACAGGTCAAGTGTGTGCACTCACTAGTGTAGACTTCTTGGCTTCTCAGTGACACAAAAATGTTAATTCTGTCTCTTTTTAAAAGGCATGATCATTTCTGAAAAGTGTTCATGTTTTCAGGTTATATTCTTGTTTGAGATCGGATGACTAACATTGGACTTGGACATCAGAGTTTGATTTTTTTCTACACAAAGTCTTTGAGTTTGTGAGGAGCAGCTGTCTGTATAATCAGATAATGAGCTATATGGTTAAGCATTAACATTCCAGCTGTAGGTTAACAACACAGAGCCTTCATTTCTAATCCAAACACAGGAGTAAGTGTGTGTGTGAGTGTGTGTGTGTGAGTGTGTGTGTGTATGTATGATGTATGTGGTTTTCCCCTTGACTTACTTGGCACACAGATTGACCCCTGATCCCTGCTGATTTGGGCCCCGGGGCCCCGCCATCCATCGCTCATCCTGTCAATTGGGATTTAGCATCTTCTGCTGCTGACTGGATGGAGAAGTTGGTAGAAAGAAGTTGCTCTCTTTTGAGATCTTTTAAATCATGATTAATTCCTCAATTTTTTTCTTTTATATGTGTTTCTTGTTATTTATTTTCTTTGTATTTTGCAAAATCATGTCCGTTGTATTAGCCTTTTGCCTCTTAACGTTTCCTGTCACATCTTGTTTTATGTCTATCTGGATTTTATGCTGGTGTGTATGTGTGCAAACAGAAAAATCTAAAATATCTAAAATGCAAATAATTTGTTTTAGAGAGACACAACAGTTCAACAATCAGCTCAAAAGTTTTCAAATGTTTCTTACATTTGAAGAACTTGACATTTCAGACGAAGTAAAGCAATGAGATGAAAGGTTTCTGACACAGAAACATACTTCAGTGCTGTTTCAAACTGTTGCCGTTTAATTGAAAACCTCACGAGACGTAGGAAGCATGTTCACGGTTTCACTTTGAAACCTTTGTGTATCAAACGCTCTGGGCTTGTTTTGAACTCGCTGCAACACTAAAATCATAATGATGCATGTGGTTTCGCAGTCCTGTGACTATCAGCAGTTTGTCAGAGACTGAGAACACAATCCGAGCCAGCTACCAGAAAAAAAAAAAAATAATTTAAGGGTTTATGAGATATGAGACGGATGTTTGACATTTCATCTTTAGGAAGTTGAGCAGAATAAAGTGAAGCAGGTCTGTAATTATCTAATTCTACATGTGCTCTGACAAAAAGCCCATTAATGTAGCTACATGTGTCGGGATGGTTGCGGCTGAGTGTTGGTTGTTTTCCAGCACTGGAAATGTGAGCCAGCTCAGGCCTGTAAATTACTGCTGGATTTGGAAGATTTTATGTTGTTTTTTTTAACCTATTACAGATAAAAAAAAAATGAGGATCTGTTAGCAGCACTCAGACTGGCTTTAGGCAAGATGCAACCCTGTCCAGCTAATCATGAGTCAAGCGCTGTCGAGCCAAGAAAATTTGGCTCCCTGAACATCAATCTCATGTAAAAGCCAAGGGTCCCATAATGCGATTTCTTGTTTGTAATTTGCTTTCAAACCAATATAAACTATCAAAATGCTTTGTTTTAGATGTTGAGGAGAGAAAAACTGTAAGATTATGAAAACATAGCAGCCCGTTTCTCCAATGCAAGCTGGAGATGTCGCTGTAAACATATATAACGTGTCAACGGTGAGATAGCAGGTCCAGGGGCTGGATTGTTGGAAATGTTGATGACTGTTAAAGGATTTCAATTTGAAGACGTCACAACAAAGCAACAAGGGGGGCCAAGGAGGCCTTCGAGGCATCTGGGCCCATCATTTCATAACCTGTCTGATAAAGAAACTACTTGTGAACAACTTCAAACTGGATGAAATGTTAAGTAGTCAACAAGGACCAAGCAGTAAGCACTAATTTGGTGATTTGCACCTCAAAAGAAACTATATTTCAACATTTAGTGATGACCTGCTTCACACTGATGTACTCTATAGTCATTTAAATGGCTGTTAAATGTAACCTTGATGTCTGAAAGCTCAAATTTTTGAGCAAATATCATCCAAGTTTTGACCGTCAATGTATTTCAACATGTTTTGACCTGCAGTCATCAAATCTGTAGTTACTGGAAAAGGAAGTAAATACTGCAACATTGTCAGAAACAAAAAAAAAAACAAGACCAAAGATAAAAAAGGGAGGAGGCATGGCTATCAATCTATAAATCTGACATTGTTGTAAACAGTGAAGCATGTTCACTAGTTGTCGGATATTTTCGTCCTCACCTCTCCTCTCCTTAAACGTGTCTTCAAATCTCTCTGGATTTACTACCTTTGTCTCCAAGGTGTTTTTCACCCGTAACCACCCTCCAAAGGTCACCTGTCTGCACAATGTCAACCTCAGTGACCCTTGACCTCTCATTCCCACAGCTTGACAGAGGTTAAGTAAGGCTCATTCCCCATAGTAGTGATGGTCTTCAGGCCTTCGAGGATTCCTCAGTCAGGGTCGAACTGGAGTGAAAGGAATGAGCTCAGCAAACTCACAAGTGACACGTTGACCTGAACGCAGCTCCACTCCTGGTCTCGACCTTTTTTTATGTCAAGGATTTTTTGGTGAGTTGACATGCGGGTGCTGATTTTTGAGCGAGACGCTTGAGTGATGAGGAGCTGCTGAACCACTTAGCTGTTAGGTCATCTCTGCATGTTGTTGCCTGTTTACTGTGAATCGTACGTGCTTTACATCACACACTGCTGTGGTTTTTTTCTACAGATCCAGACATTCATTGATTTTCATTCACTTCTATACTATATAAATATCAAATATCAGGCTGTGGCTTGAGTCATGTAAATAATCGTAAACATTAGGTTTGCATTCATTCTTTGCCAAAGTTACGTTATCTTCATGAGGTAAAGATAACACAGTGTGCTGATTAGCTTTCATGTTTGAAACCAATGGAAACCAACAGAAACCAACAGAAAGCAACGGAAACCAACAGAAACCAACAGAAACCAATGGAAACCAACAGAAACCAATGGAAACCAACGGAAACCGATGGAAACCAACAGAAACCAATGGAAACCAACAGAAACCAACGGAAACCAACGGAAACCGATGGAAACCAACAGAAACCAACAGAAACCAATGGAAACCAACAGAAACCAATGGAAACCAACGGAAACCAATGGAAACCAACGGAAACCAATGGAAACCAACAGAAACCAATGGGAACCAATGGAAACCAACAGAAACCTGGGTTTCTCTCAAATTTTCATCCCCTCTCCCATTGGGCTCCCATTGTTGTTTCTCCAAGGTAACCCCCATAATTTGCAAGGCCTTCAACCCATATTATGAATAATAGTCAAACAAATGGATCCATAAGTTTTATATGTTCGTCTGATGTTACCTGAGCGGCCAGATCGTCTATCAAACACAATCTACACTTAAGATCAACACTCGGCAAACAATTTCAACCCATCTGTCGCCACAACCCAGATGAAAGGAGTTTGTGCACAGCTGCCGTCTGCGCAGGCGGTCTTCCCTCCTGTCCTCCTCCCTCTGCTGCTGCTGCTGATGTGATTCACCGCCTGCAGGTACCGCTGACAGAGAGAGAGAGAAAGGAGCGGCTGGTTTGTCTCAGCCAGCAGCTAAGTTTACAAGAATTTGCCAAATTTTAAGATCTGTGGCAAACAGCTTTTCCTCCCTACACCCCCGCACACCTCGCTGAAAAAAGCCTCCTGTTTTCTAAAAGCAAAATATTGGCAGGTACGCCAGTGTCCTAGAAAAACACATTCCTGCGAATGATTTCTGTGAAAAAGGTCAGTTAAGGAAGGTTAGGTAAGGTGGGGTTAGTTTACTGTTTGTCAGTCTATCCGTCTTTACCCTCTCTGCTAAAAAACACCAAGCCAAGTCACTGTCTGTGACTCCTGTTCCTCTCCGAACAGCAGGAGACTCCGATTTAAAGGAGATTCTTTGAATTCTCAGGTAGTTTGACGTTGAACAACTTTTCTTTTCAGTGAAGTAGAAGACATCTTGTTACAGCAGTAAAACCTTTGGGGAGGGACAAGAAGAGGATTTCATTTTAAGGAATTTTAACGAGATAATAGATTTTTTTTGTGTGAAATATACCAAATAATCTCACCAAATATGCAGCATCAGTTTTATTCTATATGTCTTAAGGGGATCTTTAAAATTTTCCAGTGGTAGTATTAAGAAAGACATGGACGAGACGAAATGAACATACGTGAAAAGGTTGATCAATAGCAAAAAATGCTGCCGACTTTTGGCAGGTGACATACAAAATATCAGAACTGGCAGAGATTTAAAGGGACAAAAAAGCAGCATGACAGCAGAGGGAACAAATAGTTCTTTGTCACTGGAATGATCATCTCATCATGTGGAAGTGCTGAAGGATTATAAGAGTCAGGAAGAAACGGTAGAGAGAGTTTGTTTCACTTGTTTGATTCTGTGCCAGCATCTCCAAACGCCCCAAAACAGGACGAGGAAGTCAAACATTTCCTGTGGCTGTTTTAAACTTCTGCTAAAGATGTGAGATAACAGAGCCGGGAAGGTTTTTTTTTTTTTTTTTTTTGCCAAGATTCCTACTGAGTGTGTCAGTGGTAAAGCCAAAATAGACTTCCTCTGACCTATATCATGCAGAGAAAACGAGAGTGGACCAACACTGACGAACAAAAGTCATAAAGTAACCTGGATGAGGAGAGGATGGAGATAATTCAGTTTTATTTTTGTGGTTTAGCGTTGTGCTCGCCAAGTTAATAGCTGAGCTGAGATGTGGGAACATACGGTGACTAAAAAGAAGATTGACGAACTTGTTTGGAAGAAAAGAATGAGGTTGAACAATAAAAATGATTACTTAAACTGTCCATTGATGTATCACACTTACAGAGACTCACACATACTCTCACAGTTTCTTACACAATACACAGGATTACTGCCAACATGTCAAATGTGCTCACTTCCAGTTTGACCCCAAAATAAAGTGGTTTAGATCATCTGGATAAACTGTTATCTTCTTTCAAACCCCTCTCATTACCCCAGATGTTTTTGCCTGGTCTGACTTCTTTTTCATGATGTTATTGTGTTCTCAGATCTCAGCTATTAACTTTGGTGATTGCATCATTATCATAACAGAAAGTGCAATAAACCCAAATGACAACTCATGCAGACAATAAAAGACGACAGATTTGATTTCTAAGAGGTTTCTTTCACATCAAAGTTAACAAAAAAAAGACCCATATGAACATATTACAATATAAATGATGGGGACAAAATCCTCTTTCTGTGCAAAGATGTATTTAAAAGTTTATCTGAAGCTAATATGAAGCTTCAACCTTCCAAAGTAGTCAAACCAGATATGTTTCAATGTTACAGTCTTTTTAGTCCCTCTTTTTGTTACTATACTCCTGCCGCAGCTCAACAGGGAAACACAAAGAGGGAATTTGATGCTAAAAAGACTGTAAATGTGTCAGATATCCACTTGATATGACTAAACTCAGACAGACTGTTGATTTTGGCCCCCATCATCTTTTATCTGGGATCTTTTAGCCAGTATGAACAGGAGGAATAATTACAGCGAGGAAAACCTCTGTCAGTGTTCACATGAGAACCTGACTGTCCTATAGTATTGTGTCATGATGAAAATCAGTGCAAAAGACCTTGTGCCAGCAATCACCCACAATGCAACTGTAGTCGATTCATTTGACAGTAGAAATCCCCAAAAACTCACTTCCTGTCAGTGGTATCGGCCATGCAGACGGTTTGGTTTTATGTGCCAAGATATGCACATTAGAAAGTTGTGACTTGATGTCAGAGCAACAACGAGTACTCCCTTCCTTTTAGCACAACACTCGTGTAACACTGTCGGACTCAGGATGGAGAGTTTAAAAGACAAAATCTGCCACCTACGTTACCCACAATGCAACTTCACCAATGACAGTTTGGTAGGAGATTGGAGTGTTATGCTAGTAATGGGTAATGTAGCCTGGGGCTGCTAGCTTCCAGCAGAGATTAGAGGCCGCTACAGAGGTCTGGTAACCTCACTTCTGTCAAAGATTAGTCTTTAACCCCAACTGACACTGACTCAAGTGACATGAATGAGTGACTAGAGGCAGTTAATCAGATTTAAACACAACTCCCTCTGGAAACACAGAAGGAAACCCAGACCTGGATCTTTGAATTTCTCCTCTAAACTGACAGTTGGCTGATGAGGAAGAGGAAGAACTGTTTAAAGGAGAAATTGATGCTGGTCATGAATCATTTCTTGTTCTCCTGGACCTAAGCACAGCATCTGATGGACCATGGACCATCACATTCTCTTGGACTGTCTTGAAAACTAGGTTGGTGTCAGTGGCGGTTCTCTGAAATGGTTTAGGTTCTACCTAAAAGAGGCTTCTGCATTGGTATCACTCATTCTTGGTCAACTACAACAGGATTTCATTGCAGGGTGCCCCAAGGCCCCAAGGTCCAATCCTCTTTTCCATTTATATGCTTCCTCTAGGCTACCTCATACACAGTCATAATATCATTTTATGCAGAAGATACTCAAATCTATCTAAACTGTAACCCTGACAACAACCATCAAAACAATGCCAACCTGATAAACTCTCTTAATGACATCACTTTGTTTTTCCACAAGCTTTCCTGCAGTTAAATGTGGAGTTATTAGTCATAGGTCAAGATAGTGCAAACAACCATATTTCAAACAGTCACTATCTCATTCAAAAACTCAGCATTGCAGAAACATTGGTATCAGCTTTGATTAAAACCCCACCCTAGATACACATGTTGATTCAATGGTTCAATCCTGTTTTTATCATCTCATGTCAAGGATTAGACCATTTCTTTTTGCCAAAAATCTGGAAACTGTCATTCATGCCTTCATAACCAGTCGATTAGACTATTGTAATTCCCTTCCCTTTGGCGTCAGTCCCACTCTCCCACCTCCAGCTCATCCAAAACTCTGCTGCCAGGAAACACGATCACATCTCACTGATCCTGACTTCGCTTCACCATCTTACCTGTTGCTTTTAGAACAGACTTTAAGATTTTATTGATTACTTACAAAGCCATGACAGGCCTTGCCCCAAGCTATCTATCAGATCTCTTATTGCCCTGTGCCCTTTCCCTCTCCCTGAGATCATCTGATGTGTCGCTTCTTGTTCAGAGGTCCAGATTAATACATGAAAGGGGACAGAGTCTTTGCAGTCAGGCCTCTTAGACTTTGGAATGACCTGCCTGTCTCATATGTTGAATCACTGTTAAAAACCTACTTGTTTAAAATAGCTTTTCTGTGATCTTATTATATTTTATGGCACTTTAGTTTATCTTGCTCTATTTGTGTTTTTGTAATTCTTGAGTTTTTACGGTTCTGTTTATATTGTAAAGCGCTTGGTAGCCATGTTTTTAAAAGTGCTGTATAAATAAAATTATTACAATTATTCTTATTATTCTTGCTCACAGCTGCACTCTGCACCACCCTCAGTAACTCCTGCAGTCCTCTAAATAATCCTTTAAACCTCCTCAAGGACCTGGAGCCCCCTCAATGACTCCTGGAAACTTCTGAAGGACTCCTGCTGGAGGGAGGAAGAGAGAGAGAGAGAGAGAGGGAGAGAGAGAGAGGGAGAGGGAGAGGGGTCGATAATTACTTGCGGTCAAGCTTGTCTTCAACTCCCTGTGATTACCGAAAGCCAAATGTTAATCTTAACCACTTACCGACAAATGATGACGCAGTAGACTCTTTCAATCTGGGCTGGGCATGACAAGACCAGTTATTACTATTAACCCCTTACACAGATACAAGGAAATATCACTCCTAGGTTTTTGTCACCCTGATTGTTCATAAAATTTTGTTAGATGATGTTGTACAAATCTCCTTTATGAGAAATTTGTAATATGAAAATGTGAAATAAATTTGAAAACTACTGGAAAGAAAGCGTTGCTTAATTTCTTGTGGCGGCACAACTCAATTTCCCCAAGTGGTAAATATGAAAACTAGAAAGAATTTGTTGTTTAATAGAAGATATTTTTTTGCTCCGCTGTGGTAGCAAAGTCTGTGAAGATTCATCTCAGTCATCCAGGTTTAAACAAAGTCTGGAGAAAAGTTGAATCCAAATCCAAGATAGATTCCAGTTTAGTTCAATCAAAACTTTAATCCCGTGACATGGACATAAAGTAAACTTCATAAACTTCCTCCAGACTAATGTGGCAGATAATGAAAGAGCTGAAGAGTTAACAACATGACTCATTATGTCATTCCAATAAAAGGTGGTTAAACTATCATTAATGCAAACCAGGAAATGTAATTTCTGCCTGGATTATGTTCAGTGGAAACATTTTCTTTGGCTTTTTTTTTGTAGGAAGAGCAAAGAAAAAACTAATGAAATATGCTGATGGTGAACATTTTGTGAACAAGATTCATCCATTTTTCAAATTTAACCTGTGTATTACACATCTACCTTTTTAAATTAGTAGTATTTAAACATTTTTTTAAAAAAGCTCTGAGATAAGATTGCATTACAGACTGACTACACGTTAAAAATGTAAGATTAAAGTCTGAGATTTTCATTGTAGTTGAGCAGAGGGATCTGAGACAGTTACTCACACTGGAACTGTGAAGACTTTCAGGGGAAAAGAGGATGACTTAAAGGGAGGAGGGAAGAGATAATTATGCAGCAAACTGCAGAAATGTAAGTTATACTGTAGGTTGTTTAGTCTAGCTGATATTTAAACAAGTAATATTAACCTTTTCCATTATAGTTTTACAGAGAGACTCCCAACTTCTACCTTTGGTATTATGGTATTTGGTAGAATACAGATAATCAAGATTTATTTGTATTCTGAAAAACAGCAAACATTTTTTATCATGCTCTCAAAAACTAACACTCAGATTAATTTGTACGGCGTACTTAAAGCTTAAATAACGGTTGATGAATGCGTTTTTTTCTGTCACGACTCGTCGTCATTGCCACATCATCAGCAACCCCAACTGCTTCAAAGCAGCTTTTGAACTAGTCTCTGATCTTTAAAGCAGTTTCTTCTTTTAGCCTCCAGTCATATCTTCACTTCAGCAGATCTTGCCTCTTCACTGTGCGGCAATGACAGACTCCTTCATCCCAACACGATAATCAAAAGGTGTAGTTGTGCATTCGAGCCGATGATTCAGCTGCAAACGAAAAACATGCACACAGAGAGAGAGGGGAACGCAGTCACGTTGACGTGCTTGTTGTTGTTCCTCTCATCATTATGAGCGACCTCAGATACAACCTAATAATAGTTTTAGCACAGCTGCGTTTTTTTTTTTAAATACCTGAAAACATATTTTGGATGTAGAGTGGAGACGATCATCATGACAGTCACTACAGCCAATTAAATGAACTCATTTTCTTCATTAATGTTGTTCTGTTTGCAGTCATTTGAACTCTGTTGATGCATCACATTGTGTCTTTGCAGTCTGAAAAGTTGTTGCAGCCTTGTGGTTTTGTGGTTTTTTTTAAACCACAACTTTTATCTTTACATTCGTCATTTTAGTTTGAAGTTGAATTGTAGTGGAGTGGAAGTATAAAGTGGCACAAAATGAAATACGTCTCATTTCTACTTGTCTAAATGTCCTTGGTTGCATTCCACCACTGCATTAACCGCTACTAGCATAACTCACCCAAATCTGGGACTGTATTGTCAGTGGTTAATTTGCATTGTGGGTAATGTAGGCGCCGGTTTTCATCAAGGAAAAAGAATACATGAAATTAAAAAAAAATGATGTGTTGATCTTCCTCAAACTACCCACAATGAGTCCAACAATGTAAGAGTGTACAGTGCTAAATCTGTCTGTGGAGGACTATTTTAATGACTACTTTACTCTTTTACGACTTTAAGTGAAGATCCTGGCGCTTAAAACGGTCTGCACAGCTGATACTTGCAGTATGTTTGGGATTTGAGTGAGTTGACCCCTTTAAAATAAACAACTCAGAGGATCGTGCAGCTTTCTTGGTGTTGTCAGGTTTAGCTGTGGATGTTAGGAAACAGAGAGGACAGGCGGGATCAGCTCGGGTCGGTTATAGTTCACAAGCAGCGGGATCATCTCAGAACGTTCGGGGATTTATCAGCAGCTCTGTGTAGAGGTCAGGTAACAGCCAGGTCACTCAGGTCACCGCGTCTTCCAGTATAAACTGACCTCTCCCTAATCCCCACATACTTCCTGCTGGAAGGGAGGGAGGGCCTGCAGTTAGCTGCTTTTCACCCTGGGAATCTCTCCAGAGCAGCTGAGATGTTGATAAGAAACTGCTGAGTCTGACGGAGGAAGAGAGATCCAAATCCTGCTTTCAGTAAAAGTTTTGATACCAAAGACAATGTAAAAATACTCAAGTACAATCAATCAAGTGCTCCTCAGAATAAGCAGGTAATCCTATTGGAAGTCAAATATAAGTATGTAATATGAGTGAAGGATGGTCTCTGTCAGAGTGCTGCTCATGTTCATGTAAGACAAATTACCCAACTTATCTGCAATCTTAAGGAATTGCCTGCTTTCAAATCAGATGAAGGGTCACATGCTCCTGTACAAGTTCATTTATTTATCTGAAACACTCGGCCTGCAACTATTACTGTCATCACTGATTATTTTCTCCATTAATTGATTAGTTGTTTGGTCTATAAAATGTCAGAGAATGGTGAAAAATGCCGATAACTGTTTCCCAAAGCCCCAAGATGACGTCCTCAGATGTTCCATTTTATCCCGACCGACAGTCGACAACCCAAAGATGTCATAATTGTCAAGCTAGAACAAATAATTGAACCCTTTCGCATTTTGAAAGAGTTTTACCTGACCAGAGTCTTTTTTATCTCACTCTAAAAAACATAAAATGTGGATTTAAAGTTAAGGCCTGGTGTCAGATAAATGTTGTGGAGGAAAAAAATACAACATTTCCTTTTAAAATGTAGCACAGGAAGGTTTTCAAAATGGAAATACTCGAGTTAAACACAACAGAATCTCAACTGATACATCTTGAGGAAACTGGCTTTGCAAAATGTAAGATTCTCATAAAGCTTGAGAGGGAAGAAGAACAAAGTGTTCATCCTGAAAAACTACTTTAGTTTCCACTTTAAAACCTTTCCCACCCAAACAAAATGTCAGCCTGGGAAAGCTAAACCTTCATAAATAAATCAATAAAAAAGACGCCATTGCATTTGTCACAGGGACAAATGAAATTCATCTTTGTGAACGCTGCCATCTAGTGGTCAGACAGACACACTACAGCACAGAGAAAAAGACTCAGTGACAACATGAGATTGAATCCAGTCCAAACTTCTGCTGTCTTACTTTAGTTTTCCCATTTTGAGAAACAGTCTGCTGTTTCTCAACAACATTTCCACACTCTTTACTTCACTGCATTTATCTGATATTAAACAGGAGATAAACAGGCTGTTGGTTGTTACGGTAACAGAAACTTTGTGTTGTTGTTATTTGCAAATTTCATTTACTGCTCAATATTCTTTACATTCCATTCTCTTCATTTTATGAACATATTTAAGATATATTTCTTTAATAAATTGCACATACATTTGATATTATTGACAATAGGTTAACTTTTGGGGTATTTTTTATCTTTTCTTGTATATCTTGATTATGAATCACAACATTAAAGACAAATTCCTTACATGTGTACTTTGCAATAAACCTGTTTCTGATTCTGATTGTTGTGTAAATATTGTGTAGCCTCTAAATGTCAATAAAAACAGTCTTAATGTTTACTGAGGTTTTGCAAAAAAACTTAGTGAATGTACAGACAGAGATAGAAAAAAAACATCATGGAAAGATGTCATTTGGACAGTCTGAACAATATTTTGAACTTTATATGTAACCCATGTCAAAAACATGTATGTCTCATATTTATATTTAGGCCTATCTATCATATTATATGTATGAACATATTAAAGTAGAATGAACTTTCTTGTTTTGATGATTTAAAACCATCATCTTAACAGTTTTTTCAGATTTATTTTTGTATTTTTCCACACGTAAAGTCAAATCTGAATGCAGGACTGATGGAATAGTGTCAAACGCGTCAGTCTGAGCATCAACAAGTGCATCCAGTTTACACCTACAAGTCCTCCCAAACTGAACGCCAGAGACAGCAGTGTGTGCGCAGTGGATGGCAGGGGGCGCGCACAGGCAACTAAAATGGATGTGGAGGCAGCGCGAGGACGGAGCAGTATTTCCTCTAAAGCAAGCGCACAAGAAATTTTTTTCCATTTTCATCCAGTGCGCAGGACAATATTTTGAGTAAATATTTGCTACAGTAATAAAACAATGAAGGAAATATTTTTACCTCAAAGAGAAAAAACACAGCAAGAAACATCAATGTACAATATTTTGACGCAAGTAACTCCCTGATTGAAGACAGCTCTAAAATATTATAATAAACGTTTAATTACCATAAAGTAGCCTATTATTATAACAACTACAGGATTATTATAGTACTATGAATCAGAATTAATTAGCATGTTGTATCCACAAACTCTTATTGTCGCATCACGACGCTTTATTAGAATATTACAGAGATATTAAAGAAAGATTCAGACATTCAAGTAAAAAACATTATTTTACTACTGAGGAAAATTTGAATTGTGTATCTGTTCTATGTGTGTGTGTGTGTGCGTGCGTGCGTGCGTGCGTGCACGGCCCGAGCGCGTGCATGCATGTAGGCTATGCATGCGTGTGCGCGCAGACGGAGGATCGCCGAGCCGAGCCGTACCGTGCAGCAGGCACAAGCCGCTGGGCGCGCAGGAGAAGCCGCAAAAAATTACAGCAGCCGCTACTTGAAACTGCGAGGAAAGCAGAGGGAGCGTCGGAACTTGAGTGTACACGGTAAGAGCAGCCACGTCGGTGATTTCTCCTCTTATTCTCTTCAAAAAAAGAAAAAAGAAAAAAGAGCGGTTTGGATGCTTGTGGTTATTTTATTACACATTTTTTTCATCCCTTTTGTCTTTTTCCATCTCTCTCTCTCTCTCTCTCTCCATTTGGAGAGCCGGGGCGCACGCTGCATGGATGAGTGTTAGCAAATGAGACAAAAGATCTGGTAGATATGATGGGGAGGGTAGGAAAAAAAATTAAAAAGAAGAAGAAGAAGAAGAAAGGAAGAAGCTGGAATAGAGGAAAATTCAATATTCTGAAATTAATTCTTCTTCTATCCTCCTTTTCCAAGCGGAAAAATGTGCACGAGCTTTAAAGGGGTGTGTACAGTCTGGAGGAACACGCGCTTCACCCACATACACACTGATTCTGCTTTTTCACTTTTATTCTTTAAAAAAAAAAAAGAAGAAGAAGAAGAAGCGCTTTGACTGCGCACAGGCGCGTCTCCACCGCGCACCCCACGCTCTCTTTATCATTTATTTATTGGCTTTAAATTGTTTATGATTATATAATTTCAACCGGCTGCTAGGCAACGGAGAGGGGAGCGTTTTTTTTTCTTCTTCTTCTTCTCTCTCTCTCTCTCTCTTCTCCTAATTTACAGCCAGTAAACAGTTGAAACATCCAACAGTCCAGAAATAAGGAGAGAGCTTTTCAACACGCCCCACCTCTTTGTCTGTGTGGAGGTGTGACACCATTTGGCTGCATGCAACTGACACACACGCGCGCGCGCACATACACACACACACACACACACACACGTCTCAAACCAGATTATGTCATGATTTGGATGAATTATTGATCTTATATTTCCGTTTTATTGGACTGAGGAGAAGGAGGAGGAGGAGGAAGAGGAGGATGCAGGATGGAGGAGGGGGAGATGGGGATTTTTGGGGAGGGTGGGTGGGAGGGGGGTGAAGGGGGGTGATGGGGTATTAGGGGTGCACCTGAATACCCCCTCCTCCCGGTACACACACGTTCAGCTATATTCTTTTGCAGCTTCCTCGATGCTGCTGCGTCGATGTTGGTTGTTATTTTTACCGCGAGTCAAACTTTATTAGCCATCCTCTATCGGTTAATTGCCTGGTCCTTTGTTTGGCGCGGCACGCATGCGCACTGAGAGTAGGGTGTGGATGGGAGAGATGCCACCTTGCCTATCAATGGGATGTTGAGGATGAGGAGGATGAGGAGGAGGATGGTGGTGGAGGTTTAATTCTTGGTTTATTTGTGTGTTTTTATGCCAGAGAAAAACTAGAATCCGGAAATAAAATGTGCTTCTTTTTTTGTGTCGGTGGGATCGTGTGTGTATGTGCGCGCGCGTGTGTGTTTCACTCGGTAGTGTGACGGTAGAGATGCAGACGGCGGTTTGTGTGTGTGAATGGAGGCATAGTGTTGGTGCTGCTGTATCAGAATTACAGTGTTTTCTAACTGTAAGATCAGTGATGCTGCAGACTATTGCACCACTGAGATCAATTCACTGATCAATAAACTGATAAATCAATAAGTCAGTTTCAAGAAAACTAATCAACAACAATGCTGATAATCCATAAATGTTTTAAGTTGCTAAGAGCAACTCAGCTTCTGTAATGTGAAGATTTGCTGCTGTTTATTCAATATATTTCGATTTAATGCAGATTTTTTTTAGAACTAATCGATAATCAATCAATAATGGAAATAAGTTGCAGTCCTGCTCTGCTGCACCTGAAGAGAAATAAACTTAAAATTCAGCTCAATGTATGCATTTATGTACAGTATGGATAGATCAATCTATATCACATGATGTAACACTATATTAACTTGATATTTTCTACTTTCTATCACTATTATATTCATATCATATTTGTATCAGCGATCAATGATGCAGCTGTGCTATTCAATACTGATCTGTTAGTCAAATTATTGCTTATAATATGTTTGTTATGTCCCATTATGTTGCTTTAATCTAATAATAACTCTGTGTAGGTGTTGTACTGTATATATGTACGCAGGGCCCGTTCTGCATAATGAGGTTCATTTACTTGTATTTCAGTGAAGTTTGGTTGCAGATGTGCAGTTGTTGTTATGGTGATGATTTTACAGTATAAAATGATCCTACAGGTGTTTACAGTGTGTCTGATGCACTCACTCACCTTCACGTGATTAAAGGCAGCTTTATATCTCCTCCGCATCGTTATAACATTCCTCTAATGTTGCATTAACGACTGAGTATCTGCCTATGAAACTCAATATTGGAGCTGCAGTGATTTGTCGTTCGATAGAAAATTAACCAACAACTATTTTGATGATCAATTAACCGTTTTGAGGCATTTTTTTAAAGAACAAAATGCTGAAATCCTCTTGTTCCAGGTTGTCGTCTGTGATGGTTAATCTAATATCTTCAGGACAATCGAGACAAAGACGACATTTTAGCTTGAATCTTGGGATTTGGGAACACAGTGATTGATCTTTTTCACCATTTTCTGACATTTTAAAGACCACACAACTACAATTGACATATTAATCAGTAATGGAAATATTTATTTGCACCTCTACTCAGTGATGATCTTTAATCCTACGTATTTGTATCTCAGTAGACCAGTATTACATCACTATGTGACAGTATCATGGTGTAAACTCTTTCTTTATTAATATTGAGGACGTATGGAGCGTCCTGATTGGCTCACACGCTCCCATGTGACTGTGACGTCTGATTCTGCCTGAGGACATTTGTCATATGTCTTTACCCTCCATTACATACAGCACGTTGCCAGACGTTGACGTAACACATCAACTGTCTGTGAAACGCTGAGCAGCTTTCAAAGGAGGGAAAAAAAAATGAATAAAAATCAGTAAATAAATAACAATAACTCTAAATATAATATGCCTTAAATATCTGAAAGGTACTTCATTTTGTGTTTGTAACAATAGCCTCCATATGAGCCACGTTAGAAGATTACCGTGGTAACGGCGGTAATAATGGCTGTAGTAATGTGTCCTGACTGTCTGGCTGCTGATTGGCTCACATAAATCCAGCTCTGTGTTCATTCATCCTGCCGGACGGAGACAAACAGAAACCTGATGAGAAGTTATGACGGTGACTCATTTATTACCTTCGCTGTCGGATGCTCAGGGTGTGTGTGTGTGTGTGTGTGTGTGTGTGTGTGTGTGTGTGTGTGTGTGCCAGGCAAGAGAGTGGAGACATGGCAGTGATACCTCGCTCGCCCTCTCCTCCTTTGTCTGTCTGTTACATGCTCTGTCTGAGTCTGTTCTGTCTGACACACTTATGACTGTATGACCAAAAGTATGTGGACAGACAGTCATGCTTTTCATTGCATAGACGTCCACATACTTTTGGCCACATATAGAGTTTGTGTTTATGTGTGTATGTGTGCGTGCGCCGTATCCTCGCCATGTGTCCGTTCTCCTCTCAGGGACCCCGCAGGTCTTAGAAGGTCGTCTCCCTCCGCGTGCGCCTTTGTGGTTCCCCTCCCAGACGAGACGTCAAGGATCAAAAACAACAAAAGCACTCTTTGTCGAGGCTCTCTCCGACGAGTCACGTGATCAACAGGATCACTTTCATACGACGCGGCATTCATCTTAATTAAATCGCCGGCCTTCGTGTGATGCAGACGGAGGCTTGTTAACTAACAAGCAGAGTAGATGAAGTGGAGACAATGGGAGGCTGCAGCTGCTGTGTGTGTGTGTGTGTGTGTGTGTGTGTGTGTGTGTGTGTTTAGAGGAAGGTGGGGAATGGATCCACTTGCAGGTTGAGTCATCACCACCACTGCTGCTACTACTGTTACTAATACTAATAGGGGGGTGGGGGTAAAATAGTTTTCATCATCATTTTGTTGAATTTTTCATCCTAAAACTTAAAAAAAACAAGTTTCACCCAGTGATGTAAGATCTTACTGGTTTGTTTTAGAAATGAGTTTCACTCTCTTGAAAGAAGATTAAAGAATTTGAGCTCTTTCAGTCACAGAAACCTCTTCATCTCAAAGGAATCGCCGCAACATGTCGATTTGTTTTGTGCGCACACAATGTAAATCTATGTGAAGCTTCTTCAGTCAGTTGAACAAATTCACACCAGCGACCGAGAGGAAACCATCTCAACAATGTTGAACTAACAGTGAACCGGAAAGTCCGAGACAGCTGTCTCAATAACTGCGTTGCACCATCATTTTGTCACAAACAAAACCAGCTACAGTCAACAGTAGCTGCTTTCCCTTTAGTTCAAATGCATATTATTAGCAGCACTGCAGCTACAACAACCACTATTGGTACTATTAAGAGTAACTGTAACTGCAGTATCTCCTCCAGGATGAGTTTGTTGGTGCATTTCATCCACAAATTTGGCCCAAAAAAAAGTTTTTATGCTTGTCTGAGTCGGACAGATTGGTGAATCGATCAAAAGCAAAAATCTGACAAAGTGCAACGGAAACAAACTGAGTGAATAATGATGATGTACGTGAAGCGTGTGACATGAACATCATTCAAGCTTCCGCTGAAGACACGAAAACATCAGATGCGTGCGAGGCGAGATGAGGAAACTGTAACGTTCCTCCAGTTAATACATGAAACAAACAGAAATGTCTCATTTCTATCATATTGTCCAGGTGGTTTTCCATCATTTGAGCTCTTTTAATGAGCTCAGCCAGATAATCCGGCCACCAACTCCTAATATTTGCATGTTGACAGAAATGAGCATTAAATCAAATTTTCTTTTTACCAGTTTTCTGGAAATCCAGTTCAAATTTGCATTACATTGGAGAGGAAATCTACTGTTAGCTTGTACTTGCTAATCACCCTAACCCTAACCTCCTAACCCTAACCCTAACCCTAACCTCCTAACCCTAACCCCCTAACCTTAACCCTATTCACTAATGAATGTGCATCATATGGAGAGCTGACTGTGATATTTATGTTTCTGTATATGTAAAAAAAAAAGATGGACAACGTATTAGAAATACCTCTAGCACAACAATGACACTAACTAAAGCATCCAAAAATACCATAGAGGGGTCGTCTAAGTGGTCTAAGACACATTATACCTTCACGTTTGTTGCATTTCCTGTCATATTCCTTACTATGTCCTATCAAATAAAGGCATAATTTCCCCCAAAAAATGTCTTAAAAAATGACCATAGAGATAATTTAACTCTTCAAAGTTTAACAAAGTTAGAACTAAATACAGGACTGATGTAATTTTTCTATTTTTCTGGTTATCCGGCGCCATGTTACAGTACAATAATCATAAGATTAATATTCAGTAGTCAGTTTTGTAATGACAACAGTGGAACAGCTGTTGCAGGAGAATATCTTGGAAAGTGGCCACTGTTTGCAGCCAGTTGTTTTATGTTGTTAAACAGAGGTGTGAAGGTATGTAAGTTGAAGTGTTGGCTGAGTGTTTACTTCTCAGACTCAGAATAAGCTGCAGAGGAAACAGGAGTCAGCTGTTGTTTCACATTTGCAGCTTTTAAAACTTGATAAGACGTTCAGACTTCGCGTGCTTCAGTCTGATAACTGCTCAGCGCGTGTCATTGCATCTTGTCGGGCCTGATAGATATGAGGAAGTTGTATGTGTCAATATCCTGTCAGAGGAAGTATGAAGTGACTTATAAAAGTTTACAGTCATTTAAATACAAGTTTATTTTTGGTGCTGTTTACGCTGAAGATGCACGGGGGTGCAGAGATCTGTGATTATGATGTTCCACTCAGGTCATGTCCTCCATGTTTTCTCTGGGAATTACAGGAGTTTTTAAACACTGATTCCTTCATGTTTACACCCAGTATGTTAAAGGGAACATTTCTACATTTTAGGGGAATATTTGCTTTCTTGCAGAGACTTATAATAGTAGAACAAGAGGCAGAAACGTATTAGCTTAGCACGCCATAAAGACGAAGCAGAGGTTAACAGCTGGCCTGGTTTTGTCTCACAAACATCTCCAACGCTCATAAACATGTTGCATCTTATTTGTTTAATACGTACACAAACACAAATGTAAAAGCAACAAGTCGAGGGTTTAGCAGCGGTCACGTAGCGTAAGGACATGACTGCGTTGTTCACCAACAATTTGGAATGTAACTCCCCATAAAATGCCAAATTGTTGATATTACATTTCTGTCTGTGTTCGCTTTGAGATGCGGTTTGAGTTTTAGAGGTGTTGGCAGATGTATTTATGAACTTTGGTCAGAGCAGGCTAGCTGTTTCCCTTAGTTACCAGTCTTAACGCTAAACTAAGCTAATCACTTCTTGGCTCCAGCTCTGTTCGTAACACACTGAGCTTTCCCCAAATTTTCCCCGAATGTCAAACTGTTCATTTAATTATAAGCCAAATAAATAAATAAATGTAAAAATCTGAGTAATCCAGAGACACAGCACACTCTACAAATTAAATTAGAATCGATCCGAAGGCAACTTTTTACCATTAAATAAAGTAGCGATACGTATCAGCTCGTTTTAATGTGTGTCTGCCCCCTAGTGGCCAAAAATGATTCATACAGCTTTAAAGACACTTCAGATTTTGTCACCTCAACAAACACAAATGTCCTCACAGTTCATGCTTTCAAGCGTCACTAAGCTAGGAATGCATTTGTGGATTTAAAAGCTCTATAACAACATCAGAGAGTGTATCTTTAAGTCTGCTGCATCAAGAAGAAGACACTTTATCTGCAAAATATCTGCAGACAGCTCGGCTTCAGCATCAACTCTAAGCTGAACCCCGTGTGTTTTTGACCCGGCCTCTCGTGTGTCTGTGTAGTGAGCGCTTCTGCAGTTTAAAAGTGCAAGAAAGAAAATGAAAGTGAAAGCGGCGGCCGGCATCCTCCTCGCGTCCCCCCTTGGTTCGACGGCGGTGCGACACGTCCTCGTCCTCGGCCTCGTCCAGCTCTTTTCTTCATGAGCGCCATCTGTCACATCGCGCCTCGTCTTCCCCGGAAATTACAGCTCAAACCGAAAGCGACAACAGTATCTGATATGTACCCCGGCGGGGCGGGAATGAACTCGGCAATCTCAGCTCTCGCTCTCTCTCTCTGCTGAATTCCAAATCCACTCACTCACTCACTCGTTCGCTCTCTCACACTCATTCATTCGGCCGTCCTTGCGGATTTGAAAGCGTTTGGCGAGGGCAGATAAAGGGACAATCCGGGCATATTTCATCCACCGAACCTGTCGTCTTATCTGTGGAGGGGACTGATTTCATTCTAAAGGCAGAGCAGACGCTGATAACAGTTTGATTGTTATGAGATTTTAATAGCCAAACAATATTATTTCAGACTAAAATAGAAAACCTGTCACCTGTTATTGCAAAGTAATTGCTATGAAAGAGGAACCAATTATGGAGTATTGTGAAGGATTTTCTCCACACCTGTGCTGAAAAAAAAAAACCCATTTGTATAGAGATATCAGCGGCTTCGGGTTTGTTTACCATCTCAATGTAAAACTGCAGATAGAGAGCAGTAAATCCTGAGGAAACCCAAACATCTGTGACATTTTTGTCTCGTGATTTCTTGTTTTCAGCGGAGGTATTTCTCACATTGTGTGCGAGAGTCAATAATTGACTGCTGGAATTTCCTGACAAACATCCAGAGTGAATGTGAACCTCAGTAGAAGTTCATAGTCATAACCGCATGGCTGCTCAACATTCGGGTGGAGTGGAGTGTGCGGCAGCCATTTTGTTTCAGCTTACCATTGCAGCTGAGCACAAGCCCTTTAACAATAGGACGTTTCTAGTCGATGAAAATTGACTACATCTGAAATATTAACAATCATTTTAAGCTGATAGTTTGATTAAAGCATGTTCATGGTGTTAACTTATTGCTTTTAATGTTTACTTAAAGGGGACATATCATGCTTTTTGTGATTTTCTGTTATTAATATAGTCGGTTCTTCAACCTGCTCTGAGCTACTTCCTCCTTGTGATGACGTCAAATTGTTTGCACAGGCCCACAAAAGGCCATCCGCTCCCTAGTCTTTGTTGCTAAGGTTGTTCCACGTGTTGTCCACATATTACATTGTCTATATTTTAGCACAAAGCCTCCTTCTTTTCTGATCTGCCTCCTTTTGCTAAGTCAAATGTTTCTTTACACCGACGTGAGGAACAATAACTCTAGCACTTAAGTTCCACCTGGTACATTTTGGCAGCGCACCACTTAGCCGTAGCATGTGGATAGCATGCACACCAGCTGACGTTACCCTGGTTACCTTGCTTATCCCGGTTACCTGTGTACCATGTAGTGTTACCCCGGTATCCCCATATTTAAAGGATATTGCGTCTCCTCCGTCCCCCCTCCCCTTTCTGTGACAGTCAGCTAGAGGGCTACACTCATTGAACTCATTGTACTCATTGACCTGGAGGTTCTTGTTTTCACCCCGGCGTCTATTTGTTTGCGTTGACCCCTAACCCCCAACTATTATCAGAGACCCGGCTTTTAATTGACTGCCATCTTTTATTTAAGGAAATACGTTAAGACGTTTAATGGTGATTCAGTGTAAAAGGCTGCAACTACAGATTCTTTTTTGTCTATAAAATGTTGGAAAATAATGAAAATGCCTTTTAAATAAATTCCTAGAGTCCAATGTGACGTCTTTAAATGTCTTATTTTGTGCTGACCCCCAGTCCAAACCCAAATATATCCAGTTTACTAACATGCATGATTAAGAAGCAAAAGCAAACCATTGTCACGTTGGAGAAGCTAAAAGCAACACATCCTTTGGCATGTTTGCTTATTAAATGACTACAATCACTCATCATTTGATTATCAAAATAGTTGCTGATTAAATTTCTGTCTATCAAACAATCAACTGATTGACTTGCGGCTCCAGACTGTTACAGTTCAATGCTCATGCAAAATGTGTGTATTTTACTGAACTTGTTTATATAATCAGGCCAAAAATCAGCAAGAGGAATCCTACAAACAATCAATGTTTTAAAAAAAAACAGAACAAATATCCCCTAAATCTAACATTTTCACCAATTATACTGTATTTGGCTCAAAATGGAGGACGCTGAGATGTGTTTAAAGCCGACGAGCATCTCGACATGATAACAGAGCCGCGAACAAAGAGCCAAGAAAAAGATGTTTTCATATAAACACTCAGATTGAGAGTATTCTCTCTATAAAAGAGCATGTTTGCTCTACTCAGATCAACAGGCCTTTTAATGGAAACTCATGTAAATGTTGGAATAATAATAATAAAAAAAAAACTGGACAAACAGCAAACATTATTTTATTCAGCAGTCACAATGAATATGTTTGAGCTGCGCAGCCGTCAGCAGCCGTCAGCATCTTCTCTCCTCTGCTTGTCCGTACTTCCTCCTCCTGTAAATCTTTTTGAAGACTAACGAATCTTAGGGAAAAACCAGTAGCGACGTTTTCTCTTTACGTGAATCTTAAACAGTCCAGAGCGCCCAGAACGTCTGAGAATAATGAGATGGAACAACAGAGTTTAGACTCGTAGGTGCTCGGCCTCCTCACGCCTGTGTTGCAGTCCCAGTTCTGTCAGCTCCCATCAACGAGAGAGAAGCTGACGACGAGGAGAAAAATTACAAGAATATCTCTCAGCAGGTTTTTTTTTTTTTTTTTCCTCAAGTGCGAGAAGTGATCAAGGGCTTGTCTGAAACACTCAGTGCTCTCTCTCTCTCTCTCTCTCTCTCTGTGTGTGTGTTTGTGTGTGTGTTTTCTGCATGTAAACAATAGGGGGCTGATTTTACAACACTTAGTCCATATTTGATTATACCAGAAATATAACTATGAAAAATTCATATTTTAGTGAAATTTGGAAAATTATTTTTAATTAGGTTATTCTTTAAAAACTGTATGTTTTTATTTTTTAATGATTTTTTTTACATTAATTGATCATTTGAAATATTTCATTATTTAAAATTAATTATTTATTTAAATAAAAATAATTTAATTTTACTTTTTATTCAATTTAATATTTAAATTATTTTAAAATATATTTTAAAAATAATACATTTAAGTAATAAATAAATTTTGTGTATTTATTAAAAAGTCCATATTTATGAAAGAATATATTTTAGAGATTCAATAATTTTTAAAAATATTTCTATTTCATTAATTGATTTTTTTACTGTACCTGATGCTTCAAACATACATCAGAAATTATAATCCATAAATTACTTAAAGGGCCAATGTGTAGAATTTACAGCAGAACATTGTTGGCAGAAATGGAATATAATATTCATAAATAGATTTTAATTAGTATATAATCCCATGAAAAGAAGAATTGAACGAGCCTTTTATATCTACATAGAGAGCGGGTCCCCTTCCACAGAGGCCGCCATGTTGCGCCGCCATGTTTCTACGGTAGCCCAGAGCAGACAAACCAAACACTGACTCCAGAGAGGAGCTTTTGCATTTCTCATGAGTTTCGCTTCCACTGTAGGTTCTCCTTCACGCTTGGAAGTGGCGGGAGAGGGGCGGGGTGTTCATTTGGTTGCAATCTGCAATATCACCACTAGATGCCACTAAACCCTACGCACGAGTCCTTTAAATGATTATTTTTATTTTATTAAATTATGAGTAAATCATGTAGATTAATACGTAATTCATTCAAAAGTATAACATTAATTGATATAATTCAACAAAATATACTAATTAAATAAAAAATAAATGTTAACATTCAATTTAAATAACATTTATTTTATTTGATATCATGAAAAAATAAAATTAAGCTAAGTTGAATACATTTTATGTGAATAAAATTCAATGTTATTCAGCTCACTGTGTCTTGAGATGACATTTTAGTGGCTGCTCGGCTATAACACACCAACACACCAATTAGAGCCGTCTAGACTCTGTGTGCCCTGTATCCTCAGTGAGTCCAGTCGGCCTGCACAGTGCTGGATAATGTCGCCCCCCCCCTCCTCCC
This sequence comes from Euthynnus affinis, assembly GCA_029490765.1. NCBI lineage: Eukaryota > Metazoa > Chordata > Actinopteri > Scombriformes > Scombridae > Euthynnus > Euthynnus affinis. The sequence goes on from CM055849.1 coordinate 28,558,978, forward strand.
CTCCCGGCCCCCCCGGCTCTTTTTTGGGGTTAGCTGGAGTTTAGAGTCGACTTTGTCCCGTCTCCTCGTCTGGCCTGCCACCCAACGTCAATGACTGTAGGGCTGTCCTCTCTCTCTCTCTCTCACTCTCTCTCACTCTCTCTCGCTCTCTCTCTCGCTGTCTCATAGTTGTGGCTCTGGACAGCGGACGCCCGCCACGTCCAATTTCGCTCCACCGGCGTCTGGCTGTGAGCTGCCGACGCGATGGTGACAGGGGTCATTTAGATGCAACGCTGAGAGGGCCAGTTTAGCCGGCCGGCCCAGTCGCACAGACACACACACACAGACACACACAGACAGACAAATGCAGGAAAAACAAGGCTGGGCTGGATGTTTGCGTCTGCAACTCTGATATGTTTGTACAGTAAGAAAGAGGATGCAATAAGAAATAGATGCAGTTGTGTTGTTAGATCTCAGCCCGAAGCCAGTTTTTGCTGCTGCTGTGTGTGTGTGTGTGAGTCCTTAAAAGCTGAATCCTGTTTCTGCTGCCATTTTTAAGGTCACAACCACAGTTTCCTTTGTTCAGTTTTGAGCTCTTGTTGGAAACCAGGCGAGAGATTGTTGACAAAAGTCTCATGACTCTTGTGACAAAGGTCAAATGTTGACTTGTCATCACATCATGGGAGACGTTTGGGCAGAAGAGGAAGTTGTTCTCTGGTTTTCACACTTTTTTTGGTTCTGGTTTTCACAATTTTATTTTATAAAGGCTTGTTTCCTGTAATTGGTAGTTGCTGACTTTTATTTAAAGTTCTTAACTTTAAGCAGTGTCTATTTTTGATCCTTCCTCTCGCAGGCTGCACGCACGCTACATGACCAGAAGTATTATTAGTCTAGTGGAGTTGAACGTAGTTAGCTACATCCTTTCTCTGTTCAAACTGTTGCTCAAAATAAACCGAATGTCAGGAAGCATATAGTATACCGTTTCTTCTTTGCTGGTTTTTCGATGGCTGACTTGCTCGTCTGTTCTTTGCACATACTCAGTAGGAGGAGAATTACACAGAATTTAATGTGGAAGGATGTTTGGTTTTTTTTGGAAACCGCATTTTAGCGTTTAGCTGATCTCATGTAGACATGGTCTCAGTTAGAAGAACACTATTGTCTTAAATACACTGTAGATAGTAAACTTAGAATAACAAACCCAGACCAAGAGTACACATGAATGCGGTATAAAACAGGGGTGTCCACATACTTTTGGCCATGTAGTGTATAACATTTATGTTCAGTTTCAACATGACTTACATAGTTTCTTTTGAATAATAAAGATAAAACTGAACAAAAGTCTTAGAGATTGTGTTTTATTTTCTCTTATCTCGTATCCTTTAGTCTTCTGGTTGATTGGTTGGTCAATATACGTTTGTCTGACCATCTCATTGGTTGAGCAATCGCTGTTTTTACACCCGGACCAACCCTGGGCACCACAAGAACACAACAAGAAGATAGTGTTAGCTTGTTTATGAGGGCTGCCACCACTCCAACATGATAGGTGGATGTAATGCACCTTCTGACCAATAAATCAACCAATCGATTGGTAGATTTTCTTTGGTTGACTACATCCCCTAGTGTGCTTGTAAGGGTCTCGGCCCCCCAGGTGAAGAATCATTGAGTTCACTCTCACTGAGGCGCAGTGCGGTTCTTTGCAGACTAGCAATATCTGTGTGCAAGAAGATGAACTGAACTAAATGAGAAAACACTGCAGAGCTCAGATAAACTACAGCAAACATGCTAGTTGTAAACGCGGCCTTGGATGTGTGGTTATAGTAAATGGAAAGACACCACCTGCTCTGATATCTCTGCTGCAGTTTGAGCATTTCAAAATGTACAGATTACAGTCTTTAGATTTACTGATAGTAGGAACTGAGGAGGGAAGTGAGTGTTACATGCGTGGGCAGCAGCAGCACTTGTTACAAGCTGTTTTTTATGTTCGTCTTGTTTGTGAACTCCTTGAACTTAACGTCTCGGGGAATCTTTCTCTCCCTTCGTATGTCACGTTTATGGAAAGATATTAAAGATGATTCCGGTGAAGGTGCTTTATGTTGTCCTTGCACCGGGCTTCTAGCTGGTAAAGCGGATCATAAACATCACAGAAAAGTCCCCAGAAAGCAGTCGGGAGTTATTCCCTCCGTCTCTTGGCTCTGAGGCAGGAGGGGTGTCAGAGCGACATTTATAACAGTCAGCTTGTGCCTTCAGTCCATTTTGTTACTTTTGTGCATAAAGCAGGGAGTCTTAGTTACAAGTAATGCTCAACTGTCTTCTAGTTTCACCGTTTAACTACGTAGTTTCATGATTATTTCACTGAGCATGTGCAGGAACAGGGTTTTGACTTTGTACTTGAATTAGTTCTGTACGATTTGCAATGTAGAACAAAGTCACGAAGATGTGATATGTAGCATTACAAGCTAACAAAGCTGTAAAAAGAACCACATTCCTGCAAAATAACTTTGACAAGAAATAACAGACGAGACATTGTTCATATTGGATTAGCAATCTCTGGCAAGTAGTCTCCGCAAATTGATTTATTTTCGGCACTGGAATGGAAACCGATGGTGATCCGAAACCCATTTCAAAACTGATATTGCGCTTTGAACAATGATTGGCAGGCACGCAAAGCATGTGCACAATTTGTAATTAATGAGCTGAAACATGCAAAACAACTGATATTCTCTGTTTCCCAGCAGAATTTCTCGTTCTATTCCCAGTACTTTCTCAGAAATGTCATTTGGCTCTGATCCATTCTGAGAAACCCTTCTCTGCTCACCAGCGCAGCCCTGCAGAGATATTGATTGATGTTGGACCATGTCTGGCTCCGGGTAGAAGCTGTTTGGGCCTCAGGGATCCATGCAGACAGATGGAAAAGAGGATGGTGTGGGGGATACTGGGATGGCAGAAGCTGCTAGTGGTGGGCTTAAAGCTGCAGTGCTATTGATTGACACAAGAGATAGAGATCTCCGAAGGCGAGCTGAGAGCAAGACAAAGAGACAAGAAATATTCTGCTCTAAAAGAATCCTCTGGTGGTTTTAGTAGCTGAATGGAGCCTCCATCCCTACGTGATATGTGCAGATTATATCTACCTCTATAATATTTGTAGCACTCTCACTGGACCTGGACAGCGGTTCTGGAAACAGCAGATAAGCAGTAATTAGACTCATCCCCACTCCCATATCTTACCCTATCATGATCTACCTCTCTGTCTGGATGGATTTTTTTTTCTCATTTCAAGGGTACAGAAATTGAAAAGTAAGCAGGTTACTCCTCGCCTTTGGTTGTTTGTTGTTTGTTGGTAATACAGAGACCCAAAGCGATGACGTCACTTCCTGCCTAAACCTCTGTTCCACTCGTTTCTGCAGCCGCCGATGCACATGGCCTACCTCAGCGTCCATGTTTTTACAGGTTAGAGCAGCCACACAGCCTGCGTGAGGCAGCATGGCTCAGGTGCGGCTCGAGCTGCACTGCGGCGGTGCGTCGTACAGAGTTTCAGCCTGTTTTCTCTGTGTGAGGCTCGCAGTTCTTAGAAAAAACAGACAGCGAAAATGATCTGATGATAGTCGCATCAGCATCGTTATCAAACCATCTTTCACTATAGGTTCAACGTCTATATCTGTAGAATATGTCACAGATAATACATTTTTTTTTCAATTGAACATACACTTCTAAATATAAATTAAATGTGTGATGAACTGAAATTAAACATTGTATTATTGATGGTTGTTATCAAAGGCAAACTCTGTGGAGTAAGATAAGGCTGGCTGTAGCAGTGTGTGGTCACCACACACACGCGAGTCACAGCAGTTCAGCAAGATAACAGCCATGCACAGGTAACGGTGGGCGGTGTGTCCTGGCCGCAACTCAATGCAATCTATCATTCAGTATTTCTTTCTTTCTTTTTGTCTTAATGAAAATATTAAATGTGCTCCTGGAGTTTACTTTCACTTCCTTTTGAGATGTTGAAACCTTTGTGATTTTAACAAAGTTAAACAACCCCGAGTGAAGAAAAAAAACCTACCAGCACTGCAGCTGACTGCTTATTACATTGTAATTTGGTTTGGTCCATATCCATAAAACTCCCATATGCTTTCTTCTAAAGTCATTTTTTTCAGCTTACTAGTTGTAATCTCTGCTGTCTAGAAACTTCTGCAGTTTTTGCTCCTCTCTGTCCTGCTGTTTCAGTCACTTCTCAAGCAAAGAACTCAAACTTTCTTTGGTTTCACCTCCTTAAAAAGGGAGAATTGGTGGCTAACAGATTTTTTTTGGACAGTTGGAAAAGCAAGGAATTCAGAAATGGACTCATTTTTTGATGTTTTTGACATTTTATTGACTAAATTATTAATCCAGAAAATATAATCAGCAGATAAATCCATTGTGAAAGTAGTTGTTAGGCACAGCCTTTGCTCACAAGTGTAGTTTCTAAGGAAGTAAAACAGGATAATTCAATGCAAAAATCAGATCAAGTGAAAATCATATTGTAAGTAACACACAGTAAAGAAATATCCAACTGTTGTATTTGCTGTAAGAGCTGCTCGGAAAAACATGATCGCCCCTTTTGGGTACATCAGCTGATCACAGACATCGCCAATCTCAAACCGATCAGGAGGAATCCTGACATCACCTCTAACCTACAGAGCTCAGAGCTGTACACTTCAGCCCTCCTGATCTCGCTTCCTTTTTGTTCGTTGTGACTGTTTATTGGACCTGCGAGGGTTCGTCTCAGAAATCCAGATGGTGGTACGACATCTGGAGAAGAAGGAGGAATCCAAATTAGATGGGTTGAGTTTTAATCGCCTTTTCTTCGTCATGTATTAAAAAATAAGTCAACTAAATTCACACAAAGTATATTTTCATAGAACTCAAAATTGCAGCAATGAATAGAGAAATAGTTCATGTTTTCATCACACTTGAAACCACCTCCGCTTGACAAATATCTACTTATTGATAAACCCGTTCTTAGAAGCACATGACTGCAATTCCTTTATAAACCTTCTTACAACAGTTCCTCGTCTCTTCGCTGCACTGACACCGAACACCAGCTCAGGATTCGCAGGTATTCTTTTGTTCTCTGTGTGTACTTAAATAAGAAAGAAACAGGAAGGTATTCAAATAACGCAAAGAGTAATATTGCTGTATATTATCAATAACATGCAAACACAGCTGAGCACACAGTCCATACTGCACAATACAAACAGTGGCTTGCTTTCATGTGTTTATGAGCTTATTTGAATATCTTTTTTTTAAAAATATCTTCTATGTTTCAATGAGTGCACTCAGTTTTAAAACTTGCATAACACGTGTCGTTGCATATTCAAATCAATTTGAATATGTTTTGTGTGTTCGGGATGGACGCTTTGCCACATTACAGGTACGTCAGGTTCAAAGGTGAACAACTAATCCCAGCAAAAGAGCTGCCGCCTCGCTGTTTTTACCCGCCTTCAACGTGATATTAGTCTAAACTGTCCAAAAACACCCGGCTTGCCAGGCGGTTTGTGGGCCTTCTCATTTAGATTCAACAGTGCCTACGAGGAAAGATGCAGAGACGAGATCATGATTCCTTTGAAAGTACACAAACCGGGCGCTTGACAGCGCTCAAAGTCTCCTGTCTTTACAGCGTGTATCTGAGGCTTGGCGGCGGTGACAGTGTGTGTTGGGAGGAAGGATTATTGGCAGGAGCCTGTGATGGAGTGGAAGATAGAGCTGGCTGTCACAACAGTTTGGGAAAAGTCCCTTTGAAATGACAGAGAGGACTAATGCATCCACCCTGCGCTGTCTCCAACTCCTCACAGGGTCCATTTTGGTTTGCGGTTTATGATGTGCACTTTATTGCAGCTTATCTTACATGTACAGCATGCACTCCTGCTCAAAATGGCTGCCGTGCGGACTGATCGGTGAGGAAGGCAGCCTCCTTTGTAAGGCCTTCAGTGAAAGACCATCATGCAACATCTTTCCAGATGACAGCGTGAACGCGTCAGGGGATAAACAAAAAGGAAATGAAAGTGCAATATGGAGATTGTTGTATCTCAATTTCCATAACAATTTATCATCAAGATCTGCTGCAAATGAAAAACAAGTCTGATAATTAGAGAGCACATTTTTTGTCAGGACAAACTGAGGAGAAAAAAGGACTTCAGCGTTAAACGAAATGTTTTATAGAGATGAATGAATTCAATCTTTGATAATCCAGCGACACACCGCAACCACTGATTTGCATCCTCGTGCCCTCGTCGCTCATCTCAGACAACTGCGACACAAAACTAAAACACTGCAGTTAATTTGGAAGCTGTTTTCCATTTTCACGCCTGATTTATTGTCGTATGAATGAAATTGACCCGACAAGCTTTTCCTGACAATGTCACTGAAGCAGACGCTGTGTGTCACTGTGTGTTTAAACCAGGCTGACTCTCCACAGGTGTTGTGCTGCATTCACAAGGACGTGGGATGGAAAGCAGTGATGGGCAATAGTGCCATGTTTGGGAGTTCATGTCATTTAAGTCAAGTTTTAGTCAATATAACACTATATATATCCAATGAATATGGCTTTAATTACCTCAAATTATGGACTTTGGGTGACATGAAGCATCCATATTTTCTTTTTTCAGGCACTTAAATACAGCATATGTAGCATCAGGTTGGATATGTTGGAGTTTCCCCAGTTATAATTGAGCAAAGTGTTGCATTTAGCCAATGCTAATGCCAACTTCTATAAGAATTAGCAAAAAAAAGAGAGTCCAAATTATACTTTTATGAATACACGTAACCATGAGGCTCATCTTTGTGCAGCCAGGGCACTTTATAATTGTACTGTATGCACCTGCATCTAAATTAACCTCTTACCAGGTATCCCCATTTTTGTGCACAAGCCCAAAAATAATGTACCCTTAATAAGAAGCTTACTGTTCTTTAACCCTTTTGATTACAGTTATAACCCTGGTCTCATTTAAAAACGTAGATATTCCTGAAAGTAGTGCCATCAAGGCTAAAGTTGTGTTGTGTTGTTTGACAGGTTATGGACTGATTTTGCTAATTGACAATGTGACATTTAAACCCACTTCACCCCATGATTGGCCCGCTGTGCGGAGGTTCACTTTTCATGTGAACAACCGAGTACAGCGGTGTGAATCCTTCATATTCATCATTTTTCATCCTTGAATCTTTCGTACATTTTCAATATTTTTGTAAATGTACAACTTCGTACGTCTGTACTCCTTATTCGGAAGGTCCTGGCTCCAAACGGAAAAGATGGCGCCGACCATAAGCTGCATCTCTTGGCTTCAAACTGGCTCCAATGAAACCAACTAGTGACGTCACACCTCACTGCTTCCAGCTTTATCTACAGGCTTTGGTCACCCTACCCTCTTTATGATATTGAACTTTTCTTCGGATGCAGCCGTTTGCAACAACGGTGTACACATTTGATTTCCAGAGCCGACTCATAATGACTAATTGACAAACTGCAAATACAAAAACAATCAGTAGGGAGAACAGACAGATGTTAATCATGGTATACTCACTTCTGTATGGGCTTAACACAACCAGCTGTTAGATAAAAAAAACATTGAGGACCTTGAATGTAGCTGCCAGAGGATGTATTAAATCACCCGAAAGCCCTTAAACATGAACAAAGACAACACAGAACAGCTGATCCATGACACACTGTTTCTGTTAGTCTGACACAATCCTAGTCATTGTGGTTGGCGACTGTTTTCTGTAAATCAGGGAGAGAGCAGACAATGAGCCTTCATAGGAAGTGAGATCTGGTCTGTACTGTACGTCTGACTAAGACAGTCGATCAGACCATGACGTCAAAGCAAACACTGACTGGTCATGATTCCCAGAAAACTATTTAAAAACATTTTCTTTTTAAAATCACCAGCAGATCATTACTCAAACGGCGCAGATGCTTACAGAAGTCTTACTCAAACAAGTGTCTTTCAGCACGATGTGGGGTTATGTGGAAATAAAGCTTTCAAGTAGTAATCCAGGAACAAAAAAATCGCGCGTTCAAATTGTGGTTATGTTTAGACACTGACAGCACTTGTTTAAGGTTAGAGAAAGGTCACGGTCTTGGTTTAATACAGAAAAAAGTCCACAGTGACTTGAAACTGTTAATGAACATTTAAGCGGAAACCCACGAGTGTGCTTTCTGTTACCTAAACTTGAACCTCAGGATGTGAACATCATCCACCCCAACCATGTTTGCACCTCATTAATTCAGAAAAATGTTGCCTGTGAACATTATTCAGGCAGTAATTATGTTTGCCAATGCAAAATAATTGGGAAGACAATTTAGTATAAGTTGACAAGACACACTACGCATCCTAGTCTGTCAGTAAATATGAATACTAATAGTAAGGTATTGTATTTTGGAGGTTAACCAAACGAAGCTTAAACCATGAAACTGCATCGAAACTTAACATAGTGAGTGGCGACTGTGTCATTAAGATACAATGAATCATCAAACTTTGTACCATTTCACTTCTATGGAGAAAAAAATTGAAATATGACTTGATATTTGTTGGAAATTAATGACTGTACATCGTATAAATACTATAATTATCGTTTTGTGCATCCAATTCTATAGGAGCACGGACGTATATTTTGCAGTTAGATGCAATTAAATGCACTTTCATTGCTTTTTCAAGTGTTTCCCTTCAGCTGAAAAAGGAGCTTAAATAGATATTTTATGGAAACGAACACAAAATCATAGTCATTGATATGCTGCAGCCACACTAGCCACTAATTTACATTTTCCGTGTACCAACTGCTATTCATTATTGTTTGACATTTTCTATTTTCTATCTGACACATTGTAATTGGCATGGAAATAATGGCTTTTTGTGTGCTTTGAAAATGACTAATTACTAAAGTTAGAGCACAGACTGTGACAAATAATACGCACACACTGCAAAAAAATATGCCCTCCATACAAAATAAGCAATCCTGTATGACTCCCAACCTGTTGGGTCAGGACCATTAGGGGCCATAAGATGACTAAAGGATAATAAATTCCTTCATGTCTTTGCTTTTCTTACACCAAACCTCCAGGAGCCTCACGTTTACTCCACATCATTTCAGTCTACAAAAATCTGATTAGCTGAAAATGTTGTTGCTGCACTGAAGTACAAAATCAACTCTGACAGTTTCTCCATCTCGTGGGCCTGGCATCGAACGGGGGGAACATTTGTGTCAGTTTATATATTGAGTTCATTTGTTGTAAAGTTGTGGTTTTATTAAAAACTGCACACAGAAAACTGAGGACAAGGTCGAATTATTCCATCATAACACTACAAGGCTACAACTATTATTTTCATTATTAATAGGTCTGAAAACTACTTTCTATGATTGATTGTACAGTATATAAATTGTTAGAAACTAATGAAACTTATGAATAATTATTGGCTGAAACCCAAGTTAACATATTCAGATGAAAACCCAAAGAGTTTAACTGGGAATATTGGAAAGTATTTACATTTGAGAAGCTGCTACCAATGCATTTTGGCCATTTTTGCACTAAAACGAATGACTTACATGAAAATTGTTGCAATTAAATGATTCTCTAAGGGGCCCAACAACAAACTTCTGCCCCAAGGCCCCTATAGCAGGAGTTTAAGTAGACATTGCTTCACTTTAAGCCTAAAATAATGACTTTTATTTTTTTGAAAACTGCCGTTTAACGCTTACAGCTCTCTGAATCAGCCAGCAGCATCTGTTCATACCCCCGCCTTCAGCACTTCAGCTCTTCAGCTTGTGTTTGGTTTCCCCTTTGAAACCAAGAGACAATATTAATAAATTGGTATTATAAATAAATTGCTTTGGCAGATTCACTGGTATGAAAACACTGGGGTGTTTTGGCTACACTTTGCAGCTCCCCTAATTGAGAGGATTCAGAGCGCCTTTGACAGATTGAGTGGACTGCAGTGCATCGCATGATTTAGTAGACGGAGGGGCAGGTTGCCAGGCTGAAAACATTCAGAGGGTTGGCAGCAACCAGAGCTGCGCTCAAAGGAAAAGGCAGCGGGCAGCTCAGCGCTTCAATTATTGCTGTCTACATATTTGGTTCAATAGTCAGTGATATGTTATTGGGTTACAGTGTAAGGTGTTGAACTGCTGGGCTGATGTGGTTCACGGGGAGGTCAGCAGGTAGTTGTACGTTTTTAACATGTTTTATTTGTTATTAATGTAGCTTTTTGGTTTCTCTGTTTGATCAAAGGATGTATATCTGTTTTTAAATTGGTTTTGGGCAGCCACTGGTTTCCATAAATTGCAGTACAGAAGAAAAAAAAAATCAATTTGCAGAGACCTTCGTTGCATTGGAAAGCAGTTCTGGTGTGTTCAAGGACAATCTGAGATTTGGTTGCCAGATTTAGCCGCAGGTTTACTTCTCTTAGTGAGAAATATCAACAACTCTGCGGCAGTTACCTTCAGCTCTATGAATATTTTAAATGTCTTTTAGCTCCCAGTTTTACATTCACTTCACAGCAGACAGACAAAGTTAGAGACCAGCAGCATCTCAAGAGTCAGATATCTTTCTCTGGAGCTGTTGGAGACCAAACCGCAGCTAAAAAGGAGGACTTACATTCATCAGTGTTGTGTTTTCAGCCTCCAAGTGGTGTTTTAAAAATGGAGGTTGACCTGATAAAGAATGCATAACCACTGATTCTTATAAATGAACCTGTGCCTGAAGAGAACCTCATCAAGATCCTGCACTCTGATAAAGGTTTTTGATTATCTTGTCATCCGCCGCTGCCAGGAAATTCCTCTATTTGTGTAGCAACTACGTGGTTTCACTAGAAATATGAATCACAAATGTATAAAAGGAGCTGTTATCCGCAGACACGACCGGTTCCTCTCATGTCAATTCACCTCTGAACGCGGTGAAACTGGAGAATCTCATCAGACTCTTTGTCACTCTGACAGGCCGAGCAGCCAACCAGAACAAACATCGTCTCTCCGTGAGGCTGTCTGTGCTCAGCCGAAGGTGTCACATCTATTTGTCTGCATGGTCTTTCTGAGTGTGTGTGTGTGTGTGTGTGAGAGAGAGAGAGAGGGAAAGACTCTGGCCAGTTATCTCCCTCAGGTTGTCTTTGGCTGACTGGCCTCAGTTTCTAACAGCAAAAGCTTTTTGCTGGGTGCTCTCAGCATGTTGGGATTTACTCTCGTTGATTTATTCCCCTCCTTAACCGGGGGATGAAACAAACCAGCTCCACTGGACTTTACTTCCCTTAAGATTTGGATTTTTTTTGTGGTGATTTATTCAGTGATTCTCAATTAATGAAAACTCTGCTGGGCTTGTAATTTGTAAAGTTATATTTTCCTGCACATATTTGCTTGAAACCCGATATTAAACTAATCTGACATGAATATTTTACTTTGGGGAGTAGAAACAGCTTTTTTTATTGGAGCCTGAATCTGATCCGAAATATAGAAACATTAAGTTAATGGAGGCCGGAGCCTTTGGTGCCTTTTGGGCACAAGCATCCGGTTCTGCTTTGTTAAATCAGGAAGTGAAAACTTTTGACCTTGTTTGATGATATCAGCAAAAAAACGCCTCTGAGCTCTGGCCGCACTAGAAATAGACTCTCTAACTTCTGGTTTTTGATAGTGACAGCTGTACACACACACATACATGAACCGTCAACCCCGCTAGACGGGTTCGGGACGTATGTTCCTTTAGTTACTGATCCCAACAGTCAACACAAATGTAACATATAATCTACAGTCTCAACACAGGAGGAGATTTACGGCTGATATGAATCTACTCAGAGTAAAGCAATGACGTTTTTATCTTCTGCATTCTTTGACTGTTTTATCAAATAGTTGGTATCATATTACATTAAAAAAAAAAAATGTATTGGTGGTGGCTGTGGTTCATTGTGCAAGTAATGTTATCTAACAAGTCCTGTCATGACAGCTGCGGTTACATGCAGAGTGTTTTTTTTGTTTTTTTTTTTTAATTTTATTGTGATTGAAATCATCAAATTTCAGGTCAACTGATTACATGTGATATGATCTAACACTTCCTGGTGTTTACATGCGCTGAAGCATTTAATCTGAACAGCTGTGTTGGATACATATATGTCACATTGTTCCTAGCAGTTTAGGAGTGGCTGAGATCGTCACTGCAATGACTATAGCTGGTCAGGTTAGGCTAACCCAGTGTTGCTAAATTTGAGGCTAACCCCCTTCACGTTCACAGATGTTTATTCCAACCAGAGAGAGACAATCAGATTAGGCATCTACATGGGTTTTAGGCGCCTATATTGTCCTGTTGAAGGGATTATCAAAGGTTTACATCACCCCTCTCAACCTGATTAAAGCGTCCTTCTGATCAGGATGGATGTCTTCTGATCGAGGTGGTCACATGACGCATGTTTATTCTGATTGGGCTTTTATTCCAATTATTAATGGCTCCATTTAAGTGCAGCTAATGACACTGAAGAAGCACCGCTATAGATAAGAGAGGGTTTCATTTGCAGCGCGGTGTGATAAAAAGTATCAGCGTGCAAACTAACAAATACAAAGATAAAGCTTGGTGTCTTCCTGCGTAATGTGTTTGCAGGCATGGTTTAGTGTTCCTGCTCCTGCTTCCTCCACTTGCCCTTTGAGGTAATTACTCAAAAGATCAACATTTAGCATTGACATTTTCTCTCAGGCGGGGCAGGACACGCCTCAGTCTCTCTCTCTCTCTCTCTCTCTCTCTCTCTCTCTCTCAGGTAAATTTAACGATTACCTCATCAGCTCCGTGCGGTGACCCATAATGGAGACAGTGCAGCCACATTTTTTTTTAATGATTTCATACTCTAAAGGTTGTCCTTCAAGCTCCTGCTGCTTTTCCTAAAGTGACTGTATTTCTTGGCAGTCAAAAGGTTTGTCCAGTTACTGATAAGCTTAGATGTGACTTTACCAAAAAAACTTGAGATAACTCCGTCCTGCTAAGCATGATAAGAAGGAAACAAACCTTTTTTTAGCCAGGAAATATTTTTGATATATGTCACAGTAGAAAAAGCATCCTGGTTTTGACCTTTTATTAAAGCTGCAATGGTTTGTCAATTAGTTTATTGACAGAAAATCACTATTTTATAATAGAATAATCATTTTAGTCAGATTTTAAGCGAAAAATGCACCAAAATTTTGGATTTTGGACGTTTCATCTGACAAAACAAAACATTTCAACACATCACTTATGGCTATTTTTTCATCTTCTGACATTTTATAGACATAATTATTATTCAAGAATATAATTGTCTGTCCAATGCACTGTATAACTGGCATTCAGCCATCATTAATGTCATTAATTACACCTGTATTTTTCACTGCTTTTTGACACCATAAACTCTGCATGGTACTTGCTGGCTCACTGTCACGCTGTCATGGACGTTTGAATTTGAACGGAGCTATTGTTAATCTTATTAGCAACATCCTGTATGACAAGTCAAATTTCCTGCTGTGCAGAGGGGCCGACGTTTCCGAAAGAGCAGAAAGAGAGCGAGGGACATTCTGACCTGTAACGCCTCGCTGCACCAGTTCAAATGTAAAGTTTAAAAAAAAAAAAAAAAAAAAATGTGAGAAACTGTGACATAAAATATTGATGCAGCTGGACTGTGCAGCTGAATTTTACTCTGTGCAACCTCCGGTAAGAGATTCACCTGCAAGCAGAAACCTTAGAGCAACACGACAACATGACTGAGAGCAATAACTAGAACGTATGTGCGATTAATGTCTATGAAACTTATTACCAAACGTAGTTATTTATAATTGTTAATGTTTAGCTAAAATGTTGATACCTTTTTCTGTAAGGCAGTTAGGTTGCTAGGGTGCTTTTGGATGGTTGCTGAGCGGTTGCTAAGGTGTTCCTAGAACACAGAACTGGACGGTTGCCATGTGGTTGCTAGGGTGTTCTAGTAAGTTGCTAGGTTACTGCTGCTGTATGCTCATATAACACAGAAAGGTTCATTACAAGCAAACAATCATTATAAAGTAATAATCAGCCGTCACTACCTAAACATAACATGAATTATTTATGTTATGATTCATAATTTCATCAAATATATATTCTTACAATAGAAGATGCCTCTATTGTAACGAGGAGATCTTCTCGGGGAGACACGTGAGTTGAAATCATTCCTGTTAATGAAGCTGTTTTCAGGAGGAAATGTTCTGCCTCGTGTGGACAAGCGTCCCACTTTCTATTCCCAGGGAGCCGTGAGTTCCCAGAGGATGTGCGTCCTCTGAGGACTTGGCTGCTATTCTTGGATAAACATTTTTGGAACATGCACATGAGCTTAATTTTCATAAAGAGGTAAATAAATACTTAAGTGCTTTTTTTTTTATGAGCTGCTCTTGAGCTTTGAGCATTTTTAGGGAAGTAATTAAAATTTTTCCCCCCTTCTTCTTATTTCTTGTCTGTTCTTCCAGTTTGAACCAACAACAATATCTGACACTATATTATAGTTTCATGTGGACTGAAAGTGTTCTCACCTTTACTCAAGTGGGATTGAGTGGTTTCTCCTCAAACAAACAAAAGTTATGTTTACATTCGATGTTTCTCACCAAAAAAAAAAAAAAAAAAAGCATTGTGTGTATCCTTGAGGTCTCACAAAAATGTTGAATGAATTCGTTTCCTTCCTGTCTTTCTAGATATTTTAAAACCTGCATTGTTTACATCCGTGTACCTTTGCAGCTGTTTTCTTCGCTGCCTTTGCTGGCACGTCGGTGTGTTACAGCGATCTGTAAGATCAGAGGCCTCATTCAGAAAACATCCGAACCATAAAAGTAGCTCCTGACTGGCTGAGTTTAAGGAGAAACTCCGTCAGTCCTTAACTTTAGGACGCTAAACTGCAGGTAATGAGCCTCATCACATCATTTTTTGGGGGGAAAAATAGATTATTAATGAGTTTTTAAAGCATATTATTTTGATGATGTAGCTCACCAGTAAATCAAAACAATCCAATAACGCTGAGACGACATTTTACACAACTTTACCCACCACTTAGAAAAATGTAGTTTGCAGTGTTGATGAACCTGCAGCTGCCTGTAAAAATTACTCCTCGAACCAAAAAATGCGATCTTCAGACGCCAGTTTGTTACATACATGAAAGGGTAGGTTCACAATTTTTCACGTTTATCTTAAAACAACAGTCAGTGAAACAGGTTTTCGTCGCTGTGATCGTTCCTCCTGTTCGTACCGGCTATTAAAAGATCTCCCCTTCACATGAGTCAAACTGATGGAGGCCAAAATCCACAGTGTCATGTAGTGTAAAAATGCATTTTTTTAAAAGTTCATGTGAAGCTTATCGTCAGGCTCGTATGAACAGGAGGAACGATGACAGCAAGAAAAACATGTTTCATCATGACTCTGCACTTTAATAAAGCTGAATCATTGGATCGCCAGTAGAGTTACCCTATTAAAACTTTATGTGGTCAACTGAAAAAACATATCACAGTATCATCACACGATTAGTCATCTTTAGTTAGTTTTTTTATCATGTCTATAATCAGCGACACAGCTCATAAAACATCTAATTGTCTAATCTGTCTCTTCGCTCCGTTCGTGGCTCTCCTCTCGCTCCTGTGTAGCCCGACACAGACGCAGACCGGTCACCTGTTAACCAGTCACTGTGGAAACAGTGAGTAAGCTCACTGATGAAGCATGATGTCATCCCTTTCAGTACTGAAAAAGTTGCTAGAGGAAACTCTCAGCCAGACGCTTTTTTCGCACCGTTTAGTAAGATAATATCGTTTGTGAGCGAGGGTGTGAGTTGTGTCACCCACACATATATATATATATATATATATATATATATATATATATATATATAACGATATGCATGTGCAAACCAAACGTGGACCTGCTCCCATGTATTTAACCTCAACAGTCAAGAGGACGTGAAGGTTTTGGGGACCTTCTTGCCCTCTGAGCTGAAGTTGTCATATCGAAGTTCATCGGGTTCACGACGAACCCCGGACAGGAAAAGAAATACAAGAGTTATGGAAATCCGTTGGCTGGCGTACAAGATAAATGGTGGAAATCACATAATCCAAACAACGAGGCAAGAAAGCAAAAAAAAAAACGAGACGACGGCTCAGCAGCAGCAGCGGCGGCAGCTTCTTCTTCTTCTTCAAAATTAAACTTGAGTTTGTTTAAAAGCCTGGAGTTTGTATGCTGGCGAGGAATGAAGCCGGCGGGGCCAACATCCACAAACACACGGCGGATCGTCTCAGTTTTTCTTCATTAGCTCCAATTTAATTTGACATTTAATACCGGTCGGTCGTGACCTTTTTCTCTTACGCTCGTTAGGCATTGTTACTGTCGTTAAAGCTGTCAGTCAAAAAAAGAAACGCTCGTTTGTTACTTGTTATTGGTTGCTGGTGAAAATCTTCTGACCATGTGGGAACACTTTTTAGTGTGTATAATATAATAAAGTGCATGTAGATGAGGTGCAGAGAGCCAGCAGACTGTTGAGTGACTGTTATTATATCACATGACGACATCATTTTCATTTAAACATTTTTAAAAGTGGTGACAGTTCGCTGTGAAACACTTATTGAAAATGACATTTGTTATGTTTTTGCTTTAATAACATTGTGTTTGGACTCATTATCTGATATTTATTTATGTCTTTTACTGAACACCCTGCAAAAGTAGAAGTTTAACATTGAATATAGCAATTATTGACCTCATTTTTTTAATATTTGCGCTGTTTATTACATTTGAATCTCAGGTTTTTTGCTGTTTTCTAAGGAATCTCTACACTGCAAACAGCGAACGCGTCGCACTAGCCGGCTGAAATTTCTGCCTTCTCTAAACACACAATGAGAAAACGTTAATATAAACGTATCTTCTGCTTATCGGGCTGCAAATATATGTTGATACTGAATGTTTGACATGCACTCATGGGTGACCACGCCGATTATTAAACATTTCGTGTTTAGACAGCGGCAACCGGAGCTGCCACTGATTATTTTAGTTGGTTGTGTTTAGTTTGCTGTCGTAGAGGACGAAGGAGAAAAGAGAGAAAATATGCAACATTTGAGACATTTCTTCTTAGAAAATGACGTAAAAATGATAAATCAGTTATCAAAATATTTAATAGTTGACAACCAACTGATTAGTCGCCTCGCCTAAATTTAACCACACGGGCGCATAAATCCAGCAATCAGCAATGCAATAATAATTGGAGGGAAAACAAACAGTCCACTATCCTCCCGATGTGTTCAGCTGCCTCCGTCCGTCACACCAGCGTCACCTCGCAGGCTGCAGAAGTCCCCCTTAAATTACAACATCTCCTCTTAAATAACTTCAGAGTCACATAGAGGAGAATTATCACACGTTTATATATATATATATATATATTCTTTCTCTCCTTGTTCCGGCGGTTCATTGAAGCAATATCACGCTCATACTGAGTGGAAATTTTTTTTTTTTTCAAACCCCGAGAGGCTTTACCGTTACATCAAAAGCTACAGGTCTTATATGGATTTCCCCCCGCAGTCGAGTGTGTGACCCGTCGTCTTTATCTTTAGAAAAAAACTCCTGACAAGAATTTAAATTCGACCTTCTGTGGACGTTTTAAACGAGATTGGAACGTGCCTTTAGTTTGTAATGACGGGAATAATGTGTGAGAAAGAGTCAGACAAGCAGCAAAGCCTTTTATATAAAAGTAAAGTACCTTTGCTTCCTCTGAAAAGGAAAAACCTTTTTTCTTTCTTTCACCCTGACTTGTTTTTATCTCTCAAGGACTTTTTCTCTCTTTCACAGCCGCGTTAAGGACACGGGAGGAGTGTTTTATTGCCGGAGTGCTGCCACTTTGACCCCTGCCTCTGGTTGCTGTAACGCTCGCCGATAGACGAAACTATCCTCATTCTGCCGCTGCGTCTCGAAGGGCATCAGCTAAAAGCCTTAAATATAGAAGGTGCTGCGGATTCGTCAAGTTAATTGCACGACATTTAGCAGGTGACAATGCTCTGAGCGGTCAGGCCGCTTTAGAGAAGAAGAGAGACTAATAGGAGAGGATGCAGAAGATAAAGTTTCTTTCATTTCTAAAGAGCTGAAGAGTGAAATCTCTCCTCACATATTGTAGAGATTGCTCCACGTCTTTTACAGCGGCGCGAGAGCGGAGAAGCAGAGTGTGACGCAGAACCAGAAGTGGTTAAAGTGTAGATCACAAGTTGGGTCGTGTAAACATCATGTAGAAGAAAGCAGATTCTGTTTATACTTTGTAAAGAGTTCCTCCTTGGCTTTTTTTTTTCTGGTTTGCCACTTAAGCTAATTGCTTAAAGGATAAAACATGTTCCTCTACTCTACCCAGCTCCTCTACTTGGTCTGTGGCGCTCAGGGTTTGGGAGGTTTACAGCACAGAGGAAGAAGATGTATCAGGCTTTGGATGCACGAATCATAACCTTGACTTACAGTATATAACTTGCACACTTAGCTGCTTTAGCTAGATTGTGCTAACAGGTCAGATATTGCAAAAAAATAGCTGCAACAGCTGTGAGCCAACTGTCAATCAACGCCCACACAGCAGACATCAGAGCCACTATAAGTCTGACAATCTTATTAACAGAGCAATAATTTGCAAAATGACCATTAAAGGGGTCTGAATTAAGAGATTGAGACCAGAATGACTTGCTGGAAAAACCATTAACTCAGTGTTTCTGGAGAGAAGTGGAAGGCTTTTTAAACGGGCATCAGTCGGAGCGTCTAGCAGCTGTCGGCGGCACTTTTAAAGCACTTCTTCTGTATGGGCGTCATCCTCGAGCTGTCAGTGAAGAGAACACCTCTGATCAATCATTACGCTGTAATCAAACATTAGCATCATAAATACATGAACCGGGAAGATTAATCATTGGTCAGACGACTATCGTATCCACCTGTGGATCCCAAGATTGATTTACCGTTTGTCTCTTTTTTTTTTTTTTTTTTTTACTGCCCGTTTGTCGATCATCCTGTCAAACAGAAGCCTGATAAAAGTGTCTCCGTCTTATCTGCTCCTTCGGCCTGACGATGAAGAATGTTTAAGCTGTCATAAAGGGGCGACGCAACGACAATAAGTCTGCTCTGAACGTGTCGTTTTTATCCCCAATGGAATACAAAAAGGGACTCTCAAATCTCAAAAGGGGTTCATCTGGATTCTTTTGGAGGCCGTCGTTAGAAAACCTTCATTGGAAATAAATAAGACCTGCGTGTTGATAACATTATGACACTTATGTCAGTGACTAATTTACTCAGATCAATCCCCAGTTACAAGCTGTACTAACAAACTGTTGCAAAATGGCTGCAGAAAACGTCTTCAATACCCAGAATTCCTACAAGTGAACTGCACATTTACTAGCTTATCCAGTCCGTGATGATATATACATGATATATACATGCTTTACAAAAGACTTCACAAAGGAAAGGAATCTTTATGTAATTTATTTATGTCATTATAGCACCTACCAGGCACTAGTTATCTACTAGTTTTCACTTCCTTTTTCAGTGTTTCAACTCTTTTGTTTGCAGAAATATGAGACATGAAAAAAGTCAGACATTTTCAAATCATACACACAGGAGGGTCTTTAAGTTTTTTTTTATTTGCACCAAAATTTCATTCACGATAACAGGATGTACACATGGCATCTATTGCAGCTGCACTTGCACTTTGAGCTCATAAATCATCTTAATTTTTTACACAAAATGTATCGATCTGTGCAGCGTTAACAGACTGATGCACGTTTAAACTTGTGAATGGACCCCGAGATGCACGTTGGACATGTTTCTGTGAGCAGTCGTTGTCTTTTCACATGTGCACGCTGATAAAAAAAATATATGTTGATTTATGATTTGTTGCACGCTGCTCAAGTGGCAGGTGAGAGGAGTTTGTCCTCCGCAGTTCACGTCGAGATGACAGGAAATAAAGTGACGGGGGTGGGGGGGGGGGGGACTTTGGTGAACTTATTTTAGGAGTGACAACTTACCTGACACCGTCTGAACTGCACTGACACAGTAAACACCACCCATCTGGTACCGCCGGCGTTTAAAAACAAGCACCAAATATGGTCCTCCTCTGGGCTCGCGCTGATGAAGGAGAGAGGCGAAGAAGAGGGAAAAAAGTAATCTCTTGTCTCTCTGGCAGGAAGAGTCCTTGACTTATGCTTATGAGCTGGATCGCTTCAACTGTTATTCACTTTCTCGAAAAAAAAAAACACAGAGTATCCAGTGTGCGTGGAGAGTATTTACCGGATCAAAACGAGGCCACAGGTCACCTGCTGCTCCATAAATAGCAGACAGGAGTGAAACTATTCAGCTCGTTCAGCTCATTCATGTGTCCGGCGAGGACTCCCCGCCCCGCGGCGTCCAGTACAGCTTATTCTACATGTTTTCTCATAAACAAGTGTTGACTCATGGAGCGGCCTGAAGCTGCGGGTCGACTGCAGGTTTAAAACATCAGGATCTAAATCCACACCCCTGCATGCAAAGATACAACCAAGTGGATGTTTATTAGTCTTTCCTCCATACATGAGGTGTCTCATTTTGTTATTTTATCCTCTACGCAGCTTCTTCTGGGCTTGCAGAATTTTAGAACCGTACCAGTCGTTCACAGGTTTTATAAACTATCTGTTTGAGAAATTCAATTGTTTTTTTTCATTTATTTCCATTTGGAAATCGATCTCTAGACTCCTGAAAGTTGTTTTATTTGTTCGATGCATCACGTTGAACTTCAAGTCTGTATTAATTGTACGTTTGTCTACATTTGCAGTCTGTTAAAATCGATCTGTACTTAAGCTGCATCACCGTGCAACAGTAATTTCACTTGATTTTCACACTTCACAAGAAATGAATAGAAACCTGACCAAAAAAAAAACCTTGTAAAACACATCCAAAACCTTTTAAAGTGTGTTTGAGTCATTATGAAGCCAAATCCTGCAAACACACCAGTATAATCCACTAATGCAATTTTTTTTTTTATCTGTTATTTTTGCAAGACTGACAAGAATTTGTGGAAAAAAATGTGAAAAATCCACAGTGAAAATTGGTCAATTCATCTTTTATTTTTATCCACAGTGAAAGAAAACATACAAAAATATGTAACTAATGTAGGACATTAATTATTTTTCTGGGACCTTCAAATTCTTTTTCTTTTTTTTTTATCTCACTAGAAAGCTAATCAACAGTTTTACAGACTAGCTGAAGATGAAAAGTATCTTAAAGTTCAGCTGCGCTCGCCGTGGGAGACCAACTACAATGTTCCAGGTCTGCCAGGTTCCTTTAGAGGAATGTGAAGTCTGTTACTGTCTGTCTAAACTTCTGTATTTACCGTCTTTTCTTACTCTCACTGAGAAAGTATGAACTGAATCTTTGCTCGCTCCTGTCCGCTCCCTCCTCATGTATTTATTAAGCCGCGCTATCTCTTTAAATGTGAATGTTTCGTTTGAGTTTACATTTTTTGATGCAGGGCCCCCTTCTTGTTTTCTTTATGGCAACCTTGAAGCTGACGGATGGCTGTGTGTGTGTGTGTGTGTGTGTGTGTGTGTGTGTGTGTGTGTGTGTGTGTTAGCAGAGAGCCGGTCAGAGGTCGCATATTTCTCAGACACACTGTCCACATTGCTCATTAATAAACAGTGTGTGTGTTTATCCGTGCACGCACGAGCCAAAGTGGTTGTGCATTTGTGTGTGTGTGTGTGTGTGTGTGTGTGTGTTAGCACATGCGTCAGCGCTGCCTTTGTGGCCTTCTGCAGAAACACAGCCTGCCCCGCTGAGGACTGGAAACTGCATATAAAGTTTGAGGTAATCACCTCTTTACCTTCTAACGTACACACTCAGCGGGCCGACTCTCCTCCAGATGTGGACCGAATAACAATTTAATCCAAACTGGGAACAAAATTGAACGGCAGCCAGACCCGGACCGCTTTCTGAGTAACGCATCTCTATCACGTCAACCTCAGCTGTCAACAGTCAGCCGCCTGCTAGTCCTCTGCTGTTGGTAAAGGTCGTTGGTGGAATGTAGGAGCTCCGGTTGACGAAGTGAAGTGTCTTCAAAATTAGCCAGAAAGGCAGCGAAGACAGTGAAAAACATGCATTTTAAAGATGGCTGGACTCAGAAATATACATTAGTTTTGCCTGAGGAAACAACACTGTGCTTGATTTGCGATTAGACAGTGGCCATAATGAAGAGTGAGAACACAAAACGCCACTGCGACACCAAAACTATCCCCAAAAACATGGAGGTAAGAAGCACAAAACTTAAGTTGTGATGTGGAGACTCCAGCAGAATAATTGTAAAATCAAATATTTCCAACAGTAAATGAACAGAAGTGTCTCCACCTGACCATCACACCTTGGTTACACAATGAAGGAGTCACTTCTCACATTAATAAATGCAGTTCACGTACAGACGTCTGGAGATTTGCATTGAAATACAATCATGTATTTCAACACCCTGATTGGACGTGATGCAATGAGATATAAATATCCATCAATCAAACACTTAATCATCGCCATCTATAAGCCTTAATATCCTCTTAATGGGACGATCCATTTCAAAACCATCACCGACACATTAGCGGGAGTGAAACTGAGACGTCGGGACCACCGAGAAGACGACTTTGTTTTAGCAAGATGTTGGGGGTTTTAATGGCCCCCCTTACACATCTGGTTCTAATTCATCAGATATGGTGGTTAACAGTCATTTTAAAGACGTCAAGTGTAATTTGTTTTATTTCCAGCCATAGTGTAAAAGACTACCTATCATACATATGCACCAAACCCCTCCCCTCCCCTCCCTCTCCCTCCTTCTCTCTCTCTGTTTCAATCCAACCGGTCAAGGCAGATGGTCGCCCACCTAGAGCCGGCTTTGCTCGAGGTTTCTTCCCGTTAAAGGGGAGATTTTCCTCCCAACTGTCGCCAAGTACCGGCACATGAGGGCGGGTAGGGGAGGGGTAGGGAGGGAGGGGTGGGATGTTGCGTCTGTGTAAATTAAAGAGTCTATATATGAAAAGTGACCTGACATAACTTCTGTTGTGATTTGGCGCTTTATATAAATAAAATTAACTCGACTTGACCTTTTTGAGTTTTCAATTTTCTCCGTGTATACCCCCCTATTTATAATGTTTATGGTTCTGGCCGGTTGACAAACAAGCTTTTTTTTCTATGAGGCCACACAGGAAATGGACGCCTGCCAAGCGGCAGCCAATCATTGCGTTAAATGAAATCAGACTGCTTCAACAGAGTGGATGGTTGTAAAAGTTGGCTGCAGTTGAACTGTGAGGCTGCACGGCATGCATGTTAACATTCACGGTGTTGGGTGTACTGACCCTGTGTGTGTGTGTGTGAGATGCACTTCAAAACTGTTTTTATTGTGCTTTATTGCGTCCGTTTTAATTTTAAATGAGACCGTCGGAGGTTTAGCTTGTGGTCTGCAAATGTCTGAATGTATACGATGAAGCACTGATTTAGTGCGTGTGGTTATCAGAACCTGGGAAAACCCAAATCCAAATGTGAAACTGCCCTCATGGGGCCTGAGAGCAAAGGGCAAGTATTCAGATCCTTTACATACCACAATGTAAAAATACTCCATTACAAGTAAAAGTCCCGCATTTCAAATCTAACTAACAGATACGTTTAGTTTAGCTGATCAGAATTAAAAGTAAAAGCTCTTGGTTTGCAGAAAATCGACCCGATGTGAACGATATATTAAGTATGTATAATAAATTAAATTATTAATACTGATGAGTCAGTGTGTAAGCAGCATTTTATTGTTGTAGCTGGTTGAGATGGAGCTACTTCATGGAGGTCAGCACATTAATCTGACGGGGTCGTGAGATGATTAATGAGAGAGGAAAGAATTAAAAAAAAACCAAAAAGTTGGATTCATTTTGCAGATTTTTTTTTTTTTTTTTGCAAAATATTGGAGAGTTTGAGCTCTGTAGGCCTTGAAGGAGGTATTTATTTTGAAGCCGTGTGAGAGGCTGAGAGGGGAAATTTATAATGTTATGTTATTTTATGTAAAATTTAAACCTGAGAAGCATCTCAAGATGTTAGATAAATATAGTGGAATTAAAAAAAAGTACAATATTCTCCTCTGAAATGCAGCAGATAAGTATGAAGTAGTAGAAAATAGCACCTCTAAATTGTGCTTATTGTAAGTACAATGCTTAAATAATTGTATAATTGCCAAAAAAAGGTTTTAAAAGCTTTAAAACAGACTTGTTCGAGCAGGTTAAGTTGATTTAACATGGAAATGTTATTGTAACACATGCAGCAGAAACACATATTGAAATTTATTCACACTTTTTATATAAACTTGTTATTATGCAGCAGATTCTTTGGTTAGTTTTGTGTCCCTGAAACTGTGTTGCTGCAGTTTTATACTCAGAATATTAAAAAATTGTTACATATTCAGAGATTTTTTGAGTTTGATTTTGAGTAGTTATGTGTTGGTTTCACTGCAGTCTCCCTCCCACCTGCTGTACACTGCTGATGCTACTCATGAATATATGCACGCGCACATGTAAACCATATACACACACACAAACATATTATCTACAGTATGTAGCGTGTGCACAGCTCACACACAGCGCACTCCACTCTTAAATATAACATACGTATCTCAGCCACATGGTTCATAAATTAAATAAAAGCACAAGGTTGTATTGAGAGCCCGCTGAGAGTCGTGGAAACTGTGCAGACAGATTGTGTTAAAGTGTACAACTCGTGAGCCGCTGCCTTATATCAGTCATGTTTTATCCTTTTGAAGCCTCGGGGGTTTTTTTTTTTTTTTTGCTTGTTTTTAATTTATAAGCTTACATCATAGTCACTATATGGGTCACTCAGGCATGCCATATGTCTGTTTAGAAATGCATTCATTTTGTATGTGAGTGGTACTTAACATGCTTTAGAAGACTTTTTCAAGGAAAGAATTGTTTTTATGTCCAAATGTTTTCAATCCAGCATAAATATCCATATGCGAACGGACATTTTAAATTACATTTGTCACTTAAGTCCGCTGATTTTTTTTTTTTTACAGTGTGTTTATGACGTCTGTGAGTTCTAGTTTGTTTTAAAGGGGACGTGTCGAGCACCTTTCAGGCTTCAGGAAGCTTCCTCCAGCTCTGGAAGCTATCTAAACAAACAAACAGTGATACAATTTCACTTCTTCTTCCACTTTACTTCACTTGAAATATAAACTTCTCAAACACATCCGCCATGATCTGATCTGAAATGTGAGTTAGCAACAAAGGCTACAGAACAGTCGTCCTTTTATGTGCATTTCTGTGCAACAAGCCGATGTCAGCCAGTTGCAAACGAAGCGCTCAAAGCAGGTTGAAGCCATGAATTTTGACTTGCAGGGAACATTTTTACATACTAGATATCTGACATCATAACAGTCCTTAAATAACAGAAAATCATGTAATATGTACCCTTTAAGTGCTTCATATTTTGACGCAGATTGCATCCCTCAAGTGGAGAGGGTTCATCTTTAAACTGCTTCTTAGTCATTGCTTTGTTAATGTTAAGGGATTTTGATCATTATGGTCACGATAACATCTATGTAGTTAATATTAAGGGATGGTTGTGGTCGTGGTTTTTTTGTTAACTGGTGGAAGCAAACAGTGTTAAAGTCAGATGTTTTTACCCATCCGCCTACCTCAACCTCTTCCCTACACAGATTTTGTCCCTCGATGATGACGTCACCTGATTTCTTCCTTTCCTCTCGTCATAATTACTGTGGCTGCTAGAGGGTGCTGTCACTGGCATGTAAACGGGCTCGGGCTACTTCCTGAAATGACTGATTTGGCATTTATTGGCATTGACAGTCTTCATTTGCAAGTTAAAATACACCAACATGAATATGTGTTTAACTATAGTTCTGTAAATCTAAAAAAAAAACTATTGATTTAAATGCCGTCCAGTCTTAACTTAGACGTCTTTAACTGCAGATCTGGTAGGCAGAAGTCTTTCATTAAACATCCAGTCTCGGCCTCATGCTTTGAATTGACGTCCTCTCTGTTTTAATACTGTACTACTGATGTTATTTGTCTGTTGCCGTGAAGGTAACGACTTTACCTGCTGAAAAACAGCTCCCCTGAGGGAGATGCATCACTTGGAAATGTGGCAGGGAGCTCGTAAATGAAAAACAACAGAAGTGAAAGTGATCGGTTTTTCACTGGAGAGAGGAGAAAAAAAAAAAAAAAAATCTGCGAGTGAATCAAGTTGGCGAGGGCGCACAGGAAGAGTTTAGGTAATAAAATATATCTGGAATTTTAATAACTTTGTATTTGCTGAACAGGCTGTTAGTTATATTATTTGTGGAGTAACAGGCTTCAAACTGTTTCCACAATGTAGAAAACACTCAGAATGATCTGGAGCAGCTAATATAATACGAAGAAAGAGATACAGATATGTGGCATTCCTCATCTCCTCGTGTGTCTAAGATAGAGGAAGCCTTGTGTTAACTCCTGCCTGTTTGCTCTCAAAGACTGAACTTCCGGCTCCATATGGGCAAGGTACATATTTGCCTTTGAAAGTTCATGTTTGTTCTTCTTTGTTGCCTTGTCTGATCTTTTCATTATGCTGTATGGGTCAATACGGGTATCATAGTTAGCGCTGCGGATATAATGGTGTTTGCTTTGACTCATAAAAAAGTATAAAGGGAATTGTCATATAGATTGCTCGTCAAGCCTTCAGTCTGTATGGAGGATAAATGATGACAAAGAAATTAAACAGAAAGCTGAAACGTGTGGTTTTTCATTCTGAAAGTCAAGGTGTTCAGACTGGCAGGGAAAGAACAAATGTTTCATATAAAGCATAAGTTTAACCAATGTTAAGAGTTTGTTTCTAGATTTGAGCTTGAACTTCCATCTTCCAGTTTTTGTCAATTGTGTCCCCTTTTATCCCGGTGGATTTGCATGGATTTAACGGGATTTGATTGGATTTGGAGTTATAACACTTCCCAGCTTTTTAATTTGTCTAAATGTGTTAAACTGTGAAGTGGATATGACCCTAAAAAGCCCCTAAAAAAAAAAAACGCCTTGTTGAGCTAAACCAGCAATGGCTACCGTTATGTTCTCGGGCTCACAGGACGGACGGCGAAGATCTGCAAGCAGATTTTGAAGCAAACGCACACAAAGTCAGGATCAGAAGTTGTTTTATGCTTATCTATGTTTTTTTAATCTGTCCCAGTGCGCTCAGAAAGCTTGACCTGCAGCTCGGGCTTCTGCTTACATTGTTTTGTTCTTAATAAACCTTTTTAATTCCCAATCTAGTCATTCAGTTTTACGAGTCTTAGAAGGTCATGTTCTGTTCTTCTCTTGCACACTTAATTTAGAGATGTTTTGAATTATTTAAATCCGTCTTGTTCTTTTGCAGTAATCTATGTCACTATGGGTTTCTGTTTCTGCAGCGTTAGCTAACGGCGCTAGTCTGCTTGGCCTTGTAAATCAAAGATTAAGAGTGCAAAGCTTTCAAATTAAATGTGCATGTATCTGCAGACTACCCACCAGACAGTATGGAGTGATAGAAACATGAAGGCACCACTGAGACAGAAATATACAAAAAAGTACATTGCATTCAGTAGTGTCTTATACATTAGCACTGAGCAGCTAACTCCATAGCTCTTGATCCTACAGACACAATTTTGATATTTAGTAATTTTTAAGCCAAAATGCACAATTTTTTACTGTGTCCAGCTTGTCAAATGCTAATTTCTCAGTCATGTACAATAGTAAACAGAATATCTTTCAGTTTTGGACTGTTGGTCGGACAAAAGTAGCATTTGAAAACATCACCTTAAGCTTTGGGACCAAAAACGAAATACTTTTGAGTGCTTAAACATCTTTTTTTCTGCATCAAGGAAGGATTGCTGATTATTTCTACAATGGACTAATGGTAGTTAGCTAACACTGCTGGGCTGTTACGAACAGGAGGAACAATAGTAATGAAGATGCTTCATTTTGTGCTGTGAGGATAAAAAGCTAGCACTACCTTCATGCCAACTCTGCTCTGGAGGATCTCTCTATACCCTTTGCAATCAGCGTTATCTGGATCAGGTGTGAGCAGCTGGAGCAAAAACACACACCTGAACTCTTGACTTGAAATCACAAAGCTTTGGAGACCAAAAGTGTGAACTCCGGTACATGTTTTTCAGACAAAGTGTGGCTCTATATGAGCAGCTTCAAAGCCTGTCTGTAACTGCCACATCCAGCAGGAATGTGTTGAGTGTTTAAAGTTCAATGGCGGGTCGATTTGTGGCATTCACGCGATTCACAAAGAACTCAAAAGTCAATATGTCACCCTGCAAATTTCTGAAGACATTCATCATCTCTGAAAGCTCTCACAGCTCTCCTAACTGTTAAATCATTAAGGTCTCATTTTACATGTTCTGTTGTTTGAGAGAGGCCGAAAAAGTCAAATCAATGTGAGTTATGCAACAATGCTTCTCTTAAACACGGCCGTATTGTCAATATGACATTTTAAAGCTCTTTGTGAACAGAGTAGAGTCACCATAAACTTAATTTACACTCGTAAATATCATGTTGAAGTGTGACGCTGCTGCACGTTCAAAATGGAGACCATCCAGGTTCTTTGTACTTTTTTCGCTTGCAATGAATTAAACATCAGAGTAGTTAAAATGTCAGGATGTCACAGCTGAGAAACAGTTAACAGTCACAGTTTGAGAGGAAACTTTTGATGAGAAGTATTCTACAGAAAGACTTGAGATTAAAAATAGAAGTGGTGACTCTTGCTGAGTTTAAAGTGCCTGTCAGACTTGATTCTTCTGTACTGTACTAATGTTTAATAAATAAAATGTTGGATATGGCTGAAGTCTGGGAGATAGAAGAGATCAATTTATACATTTTTAGTGTTTATCTGATGATTTTTAAGACATCCCAGATATTAATTTTTGGAGTAAAATGTCCCAAACTACAAAAACAAGACCCCGGTTGTAACGCTAGTCACTAGACTTTAAGAGTCATGCCATGGATGTCACGTTGGAAAATGTTTAAACAGTAACGCGCACAGTTCAGCTCGTCGTTAGCGCCATCAGATTAAACTCCACCGACGGGCTGCGACAGCTATTAGACTTCATTAAATTTGCGTCACCCCTCAGAGGACCTACTGGGCGAGTCGGATCATGACCCTTCACACGGTCGCTTACAGGGATACGCACGGCAGCTCAGTCCCTGCGGGTCCCATGCAGCTCCCAGTTCAGCCATTACGAAGGGCCGATCCACCTGAGGCTCTCCATCTGAACACCTGATGACTGTCTAGGTGCGGCCGTGTTGGCATCCGTCGGTGAGTTATAGAAGGTTGTGTGTTTAAATTAGAAATCCTCAAAGTCCTGACTGTGTAGCCCAAGAAAACAAACCAGACAGACAGAGCTTCTCTGAGGCTGACTGGTCAGACACAACTGTCTGGTCTGCGTTGATGTTTTCAGCAGCGGCAGCAGGTTTGGGATGTTGTAAATATCAAACAGGCCTTGGGGTTCGTTGGCAAGTGGCTGCCTTCGTCCCTGGCCTCTTATCTGTCTGAGAAAACAGAGCTGAGGCAGTGAACTGACAAGTCCAATCAGTCACATTATTCACAGCGTTGATGGGATCTATACGGCCTTTCCAAGTAACCGAAAGTGCAGTGGCCAGGTATAATGGTGCATTCAAGTGCAGCTGACATGCAGGAGATTTATAGTTGGCTGCTGAACATAAAACACCTTTTTTTTTTTTTAAAGTTGCTGTATGAATTCACATCAACCTTTTCACTGGGTCCCTGTCTTTTTATTGTCGGTTGCCAGGACAACACATTAAGAAATATAAAAAATGTTGCATGATTTGGAAAGTAGCCAGCACATTTGTGATTTATATTTTACATATATGCAAACAACAGGCATCTAATCATCTGAAGCATCTACTTTCAGTTTTTGATGCTGTAAAGCAAACATTTACATATTTAAAAATGTTTTTTTACGACATGAAACATTTATGATTTATACATTAAAGTTCTAGTGCAATGCTGCGCTAAATTAATGATTGAAATGATTTTTGATACAATAGTTTCAACATGAAACATTTGTGATTTCTATTATTTCAAATATAAAAACTATTAAAATTATAATGCATCCAATTTATTTATTGATTGATTGATTAAATCATTTCAACACAGCTTATTTTTTAGAATTAGCTTTAACTTCAATGCTTTTCTGTTTTTTTTACTACAGTAAAAAACTACCATACCAAAGAGAGAAGTGCTATAACTAGTCACTTATATGTAGAGTTTCAAAGATTACTGACTATACTGCCCTCCAGTGGTAGTATATCAAAAAGACATTGCTGTTTGCCAATATGAAAATGTAGGAATGCAAATTCTCAAAGTGAAATACAGTAAATAACTTCATATAAGAGACAATTGTAAAAAAGAATTTAATCAAACAATTATAAGAAACTATCTCGTATTAAAGATCCAGTGTGTAGGATTAAGTGGCATCTAGTGGTTAGGTTGTAGATTGCAACCAACTGACTACAGCTGTGAAACTACTGTAGAAACATGGCGGTTCAACAAGACAACCTCCATGGAAAAGAACCTGCTCCCTATTTGGATACAAAGGGCTCATTTTAAATGAACAAAAACACAACAATTCTTATTTTCAGGTGATTAAGCACTAATGAAAACATACTTATAGATATTATAATCCATTTTTTGCCAAGTACGTTCCACTAGATGCCACTAAAAATTCTACACACTGAACCTTTAACTCATATTTTGTCTTTCTTAAGGCGCTTTAAATCAGAGTTTTTGTAATGACTTCGAACTTTCAAATTATGACATTTTTGGACTAACAATTCAGTTTGAATTTCCCTTCGGGGATTAACAAAGTAATATCAATCAATCAATCAATATTTTAAAGTGTTTAGAGTTAGATTTACTTTTACATTTATGGTTTTGAAAATTCATTAAGACATAATCAGTTTTCAATCTAAAATCCAAGAAAATCTGCAGAAATTCATTTAATATAATAACATTAGTCATTTATTCCATCTGGATGCTTTTGGGAGATGCTTTGTACCCGTACGCAAAAAATAGAAAGACCTTTTTGATGAATTTATCATTTTTGAAACAAAAAAGCCTCTTTTACATAATTTAGACCATCATGGGACACCAAATCCCTCCTCTGAAAACCTTTGTATTAATAATCTCTATAAACAGATATCTGCATATATTAATGCAGAATCCGTAGGCAAGGGACAAGATTTTAGTTTTTCTGTTTCTCTTTTTCTGTGTGAGGAGCGAAAGAGGCGAAATGCATTGGCTGAAATGTTTTTTTTGTGGACCTAAAACACCTACAAGAGGAAGTCTTCCCCAAAATATTGGCCATTGCCCCCAAAGGCTAAATCATCATTAAATTATAACCGATGGCTTCTGAGATTGTTTTAATAACCATGTTCTTTTTGTTTAAATCATTAAACTCCCTATAAATGATCAGCTGACACAACCCCAGTTACATCAGCCGCTGTTGATTGGCACATGCCTGTAAATGCAGTGGATTGTGGGTATTTCGCTGAGGTTTGATGGCACCTGTTCTATCATTTAACGCAGCCTGAAAGGATGACCTGGATGTGTCAGACAACAGCAAAATCTTTTCAACATTTTTGCAGCGGAAACAAGGCCAGAGGCTTTGCTCCGTTTCACAATACATCAAGATGGAATGACAAAAGTATTACAGGCTGTGGTGAGCAGAGAGACGAATATTTCTTTTATGACTTCGGTAGTAAGAATAGTTTCTAGAATAAATCGAGACGAGATGTCAGAAACATCAAAGACTGAAAACTAACTTTGTTAATTAGTGAGACAAGCTTCCAGGATTTATTTTCAATGCTGGTTCTCAACCCACTGTTTCTTTTTTTTCTCTCTCCTGGAACTCATTATGTCATGGCTGGACATCTGACAAATTAAATGACACATTAAGTGAAAACAGACTATATACTGCGGCTTGCGGGCTCTTTTTTTTTATTATATAGACATTCCTGAATCACCACGTTTAATGTGTTTGATCTCAGATTACTGATACATACTTGATGTCAGTGCCCAGATACATAAGATAAAGCAAAAATAGTATCATTAGTATTCAAAGCTGGAAATAACACTGAGACGCTGCTCCTCCAAACTAGACGACTAAACGCCCCCATCGGCAGGTCCACATCTACGTCAGAGTTAAGAAACGATCGTAGGAAATGGGAAACGATTTCATGCTACTCGTACCTTTTGTTTCTGACACACAACAGTCATAATTCTTCTCACGGCCACTAGAGGTCCTCGTTTACAAATCTTTTTATCATTTCCTTCAAAAAGCAAGAACGCTACCCTCCCCTTCCCAAGTCCGTGGTCGAGGGTAAAGTCCAGGACACACTAGACAAACAAGCAAACAAACGATAAATAAAATAAGGAATCAGAAAATACATATAAATGTAAACTAATAAATACATACAGTATATACTCCAGTTCATTATTGTCAGAGTTCATGAGTGAGTGAGAGCAGCAGTGGTTGAGCAAGCAAGAGAGTTAATGAAGAAAGTGAGCAGCACCGGCGAGAAGAAAGGCGTCAAGCAGATAAATAAAACATTATTTTTCGATTGTTTCATGGTGGTTATGTACTAAAACATAGATAAACACGCCCACACCTCAGCCTGTGGGAAGGTGCTGCTCTGCCGCGTGTGTGTGTAGCTAAGCCCCGCCCTCACTCAATAGACACACAGACCTGCTGCTCTTTATACATCCATGACACAGAGACTGAGAGAAGAAGAGAGAAGAAGGAGACAAACATGTAACCTGGTCACTGACCTCACACCCTGCATGCTGTTATTGGCTGGAGGCCCAAAGGTTGACCCTCAGAAACGTCCTGAAAACAGCAAAATAGTAAGAAAATACAGGCAGAGGGCAGAGTCTCTGCAGATAAATACACTGCCACATACTTCTAGTGGGTCATTTTTTCATGAAAATCTTGCATAGTATACCTTTAAAGCTGGTTTAGGTTTGAAATCGGGGACAAATAGTTTGAAAGTGATTCAGTCAGACAATTCAAAAACAGAAATTGAATAACTACAGTGTGAGCAGTTACTTTCCATCCAGACAAAGTTCTGCCAGTTTTGCATTACACGGAGGTCATGTGAGTGTCTGAGGAGGAGAGGATTTTGTGAAATGCCACTGAATCCACAGAGATGGACGTAATCCCTTTCACTTCTCTGTTTTGTTTTGTCTGCTGTTGGTTTTCTCTGCGACCAACAAAGCATTCAGAGAGATTTTGCATTCAGTAATAAACGTCTCAGTAAAAAAAAAAAAAAAAAGCGTCTCAAAGCGCCTCGCTGGCTTTCATCTCTGCTGAGTGCGTCCTCTGACTCGTAAGCAGCAGCTGAACACACAGCGGCTCTCTGTGGCGGCCGCACCGCGCTGATCAATAACCATTTCCAACCGAGGAGTTTTCTCAAGCTCTGTCAATTTGAGAATTGATCCTCTAAACACCGATGAATCTGTGTGTGTGTGTGTGTGTGTGTGTGTGTGTGTGTGTGTGTGTGTGCGTGTACATGCATGTGTGTTTATTTATGCCTCAGTATGTGTGTTTAGCATTTATTTTAATGCACATGGTTGTGTGTGTGTGTGTGTCAGCCTGAGGCCAATATAAGCAGTGGGCAGTCTGTGTGTACTCTGGGTAATTAGACTACTCTGCAGAACAAAATGATGACTTTATTCAAAGTAAAATCCCAAACAAGCGACCAGATCCACTGTTCAAAAATAAAGTTATGCTTTACAAAATGAATAAAGACTTAAAGATGCAACTATTTGATAGTGATTGACAAAGACTTAACTTAACCTTAACCTTAAAAACAAGCACAATAAATACAGTAAAAGTCAGATAATGATCCCGAAGCTCAACTGTAGCTTCTACTTATTTAAGCTAAAGGCATTCTTTCAGTTTGACCAGTTTTAGCAACACTAGCAGCTCAATGTTGATCATTTCCACCGAATTTAGTGATCCTTTGACTTTTAATCTACACCAAAATTTCAGTTTGTCCAACTGCTTTATGACCAAACACCTTTAAAAAACCAAACGACATTCCTAACAGCCTCAGCTGTACTTTGTGTTCAGTGCTAATTAGCATGTGTTGTTAGCATGCTAACAACTAAGAATGTGACATGGTGACAAGTGGACATATTCTGCACATTTCCAGATCTATATTTATATTCTGGGGCTCTAACGGAGTGTCTCTGCATGATGTACAGTTCTGTACAATCAGCATCATCACAAGGAGGAACTAGAGGTAACTTTGAAAACAGAGCGAGTTGAAGCCCTGGCTTTTGACTTGCAGAGCACGTTTCTACACACGTTCACCACAAGTTTAGGAACTTTGACCAAGTTTAACATCCGACTTCATAACAGTTAAAAAATGACAGAAAATCATAAAAATGTTATTTCCCCTCTAACAATACATTAGCATGTTAGCATGCTAACAATGTAGACTCTCAGTATTGTTTTCAGTAATATTGATAAACTGAATAACCTAACTGTTGTTACTTTTAACCATAACCATGATCTTTCACTGACCTTAACAAAGTAGTGTTAGATGTCTAAACTTAACCAGAGCTCAACCACAGAGATGATCAGAAGATGCTAGCGTCTGTATAGTGACGGTTTGCATTAGAGGACTTTGACTGTTGACCTGTTTTGCACAGTAGACATGAGGACTGTGAGTCAGAGACAGATTGAATTTGCATTGAATTCCCCTAAACTGCAAGATTACAAATTTCTGCAGGAACAAACTGTTCACATGAATTCTCGAGCGACAGCAGTGGTTTCCAGTGTCTTGACATTTTTTTTTTTTAGAAAGCCTGACAGTGTGAAAGACTCACTTCATTCATTCATCTTAAAAGATGAATCGAAATTGCCGCGACAAATGAGGCGGGAAAACCTGTTAGATTACTTTCTGGCCTTGCAGGTAAAATCCATCATGAGTTTTCTGACGTTACTTTTAACTTGATATTTCTTTACTTACCTGCTCCATATGCAGATCCGCTTGTATCCTCCTTCTGGCTTTTTAACAAAGACCAGATGGAAAGATGGCATTGTACTTTGCAACAGGAGAGCTAGGGTTCATGGGAAACGTAGTCTCGATTTGAGACACAAATCACTACATGTTGCACCTTCACACATTGATTCTCCTGTTAATCCCGAGTTACTCATAGATGGAATTAGCTCCGCACGCAGCTGGAAGTCGCTGCCGATTGAAACCTGTTTACTGTCGGACCGAAATAGCCGCCGGTCCCGCTGCTAGCTTTGACACACGGGACCCCCTACTGAGCTGCACTGATGCTGCTACTACTGTATCCTGAATCTCCAGGAGCAGCTCCGCATATCAGAGCTGGAATGAAAAGTGTGGAATATGATGTGGTGGGAAATGGTAGGAGAAAAATACTTTTGCATCATCTTTGGCTCTGATGTCGTAAGGCATGCCAAGCTTTCGGTGCGCCGTGATTTTAAAATAGCACACTGCTGTGGGAAAATCATACCAGCACAATGTGAGAATCTCGCCTCCTTTAAAAACCTCCGTCATGGAGTCCAATCTGTCATTTCAGATACTTGAATACCTCAAATCAGACTCCCATTTCCCAGCATCCTCTTCTCCTCTCTTTTCCCTTCAAACTCCGGTGTGAAGGAGTTCTCTTTTTTTTTTTTTTTAAATTTGTGTGTGTATATGTGTGTGTGTGTGTGTGTGTGTGTGTGTGATTGGACCAGATTTTCTGCTCCAGTTTCCCAGCCTGTCCGCTCAGCTCCCTGCACTCGCCTGCTGCAGTTTGGTGAAACAGACTCACTCGCCTTAAATCAGCCAGCTGGATAGCGGCGAGAGGAAGTGCTCGGGCCTGTGTTATGAATTATGCTGTTACATTCACGTCGAGAGCACGCTCGCCGCTCGTATGTGTGCTTTAAGGTTATATATCACTAGAGTTTCTCGCCGCCGGAACTTCTTGTAGAACAACAGCACAGTCGACACGGCGACTGACTGCGTGGTGCAGCCTCTTGAAGTCTCTCACACTGGAGTCGCCAGGTTTGTTACAACCGTGCCTCTACAAAAGGAGACTGTCAGGATTAGACATTTATGTGAGTGGCTGAAAAAGACATTATGTGTGAGTGACAGCGACCTCTAGCGGCCGTAGTATCGAGGGAGCAAAGGAGGTTAATTTAAAGCTACAAAAACTGATGGATGGATCAGATTATGTGAATATTGTTCATTTAAAAAGCTTAACTGCTGGCCAAAAGATTCAAGGGTGCACATTTCATGACTTTATGGATCCAAACTAGTTCTGTCTGCTTCGATCGCCACATGTATGTCCGTTAAGTTGTGACACGGATGTAATCAGATCAGGTTATGAGTGTTTGGCGGCGGCGGCACATGAGGTTGTATTACTCCATCATAGGAAGTACTGTGAGACTGAAACCGACCATTATTTTCATTATGAACATGTCTGATAATTATCTTCTCTAACCTCTTCCACTCCACCCGTCTAATGGAGCGAGCAACGACTCCCTAAAATGACACCCAAGATTAAAATGGCTGAAGCTCCTGAACCACAGTGACTTTATGCATAAATAAGGTCTCGCCAGAAACTAAAACCTCCAAAAGTGTCTCGCAAAACTGTCGGAAACAGTCCAGCTGATACAGAAACAAAGGAGAAGGCCGTGAAAAGGTTTTCCAAAGACATGTGGACACTACGCTGGTGTCCTAGCCGAGTTAATGAGCTTAATAATTGATTTTTCAGTGTATAAAATGCCAGGAAATAGTGAAAAAATGGCGATTATTATTCCCTGAAGCAGTCAAAATCACAAAGATGTTGCGTTTATTATCATGGAAGACATTTGAGAAGCTGGTACTAGTAGATTTTTTTGCATTTTTGCTTAAAAAACTTATTAAAATTATCAGCTAATCGATTAATTATTGAGCATAACTCTAGTCTGAGTACATGAGAGAACAAAACTGATCAAAAGAAAATCAGCTGACCGCTTGGGAAGATGAAGATAACTACATGAATGCACATAAAAAAATGATAAAAGTTAGTAGAAATACAAAATACAAAACAAGATCCAGCGATAGGTTTATAATAAGTCTAATAAGTCAGTAAATAGCAGGTAACATGAAGGGTTTTTTTTCCGCTTCCAGTCCCAGGAGACAACATAAGAGCCTCAGCAAGTGCTTTATGTTATGTTATGCAAATGTTGGAGGGGAAAAATAGCTTTTCATGACAAGATCTAAAATAAGCTTCCTGATGCGGTTCCTCGCTCCCGAAACCCAAACTGTCATTAGCGTTCCTGCAGCTCCTCCTGCCTTCCGCTGTCAAAGTGGATTTTCCGTCGGACACAGAGGCGCGTCGCGAGCGTGTCCGAGCAGGACGGGGAGTCAGACAGTGACAGCTTTAACCTTTAACGTGTCATCTTGGATGGCAGGAACACAGAAACTGTCAGGCCCTGGCTCACCGCTGCTCAGAGGGGGGAGGGGGGGGGATTTTACTTTCGACCTCCCAGGACCTCCCGGAGACCTCCATCTGCCTGACCAGAGGGACAAGGAGAGAGGGGATTAAAACCTGACCTGCGACAAATGTGCCGAGAGAAAGCAGAGATAGAATAGAGAGAGACATACGATATCTGGGCCTGTTTAAACCTGACGACACTACTGAATGTGAGAAAAAGAAGTTCACAGTATTGTAACTGGACTGGAAATGACACCCCTTGTGTAATTATCAATGCAAACAATTCACACTTTACATTCAAAAAAAAAACGTGATTTTTCTGTCAAAGCTGTAACTTAAAGAGAAAAGTCATCTACAAGTCCCAGAGAGCATTGCTTTAAAGACATAACATGCACATTTCATGGTCTATATTTATCTTCTTGGGCTCTACTGGAATATCTTTGCATGATTTATGGTTCAAAAAACAAACTGAAGTCATCAGGAGGAGGATGTAGAGATGAACAAAGCATTCAGAGCTGCTTGAAATCCTGGATTTTTTACCTTTTTCATCAACAACAGTACACAGATGACAGGACATTTGACCCGTTGTTATTGTAAAAAATATCGATTAGCGCAGCTTTAACCGCATAAAAAATTCTACACACACACACATAAAAGAAGAGGATTCAGCTGAGAGAAAAAGAGAGTGAAGATGTATCCACACACACACTGAAACAGAAAGAAGAGAGAGAAATAATCCCAGGAGGGGAAAAAGTCTAATTTAGATGTGCCAAAGAAAATCTGAAGCGAGACACTGGCTGCAGAGGAGGAAGGTGAAGCAATTCAGGAGGACTGAAATTACACACTGTGGACAGAAAACACTGCAGGTGAAACAGACATGGGGAGGGGGGGGACTGATGATGGAGGGATTACTGCTGGGAGAAGGAAGTGGGAGGTAGGTAGACGGGGTGGGGGGGGAGAGAGAGAGCTGAGCAGCAGCAGCAACAGCGGCGGCAGCGGTGGTGGCGGAGGCTCGTGGGCGTGACAGATGACTCGCCAGAGACGGCGAGAGAGTTTGAGAAAAAATGCTGAAAGAATCAGCCGTCTGTTCCTTTAGGGAGTTTCTGCTCATCTTAAATCGCTTTGCCACAATCCCGACTCGCCAGACAGGAATTTGATAGTCGATTAATAACGTTGTATAAATACCTCCTCGCTGAGCGCTGTTGTTGAGTGATCAATCATGTGTTTTGTTAAGTCAGCGGCTTGCGGGGTTTGTGAGGGATTGGAGGGTCGGGTGGTTAAGGAGGCAACTGCTGAACACAGTGGAAAAAACAGGAGAAAGGAGTGCAGGTGGTGTTAATCTTATGTGTGTGTGTGCACTAAGGGAAAGATGAATGGACCTTTAGAAAGATGCATTGAGTTTTCACCGAGGTCTGTGTGTAAAGATTGCATTTGAAAATCTGGCGAGTGCAGATCCGTAAAGGGAGTCCCAATAGTTTAAAATCTAATAAGGTTTGTTTGTTTTCATCTGCCAGCCTTCTATGGCCGGGGTTCAGTGAAGTTTAGGCAACATAAATGACTTAAAGGGTAGAAAAAAAGAAACCAACATCAACTGCTGGAAGGAGACGCCGTGTCGTAACATTACAGCACTTCTGCATTTTCTGCAATTGCTCACAAAAACCACACAGGGGCGCTCGTCAGGGAAACGTAAAAACAAACAAACACTAAAATACTGAGCAGAGTCTCTTAAATTGCCTCAAATTTGAATTAATGACCTCTTTTCATCCACTTTTTTTTAAAAAATACATTAACAGTCGCCATTTTCTTCCAAAAGAAACTACAGTGTTCATGTGGACGCTCTTATAATGGGCCCATTTTAGCAAATGACAGGTAGCCCTTCAACGACCCAGAGTCTGTTGAATGTTGCCAGACAGTTGTATTTTCTGTAGGTTTCACTTGATCATTTTGTGTGTAAAGGAATGTAATATTACGCTGGTGTTAGACTCATTTATAGACATGATTGAGACCCTTTTCTCCTCGTCTCAGTCCACTTCGGGCAGGACTGTCTACCTAAACTTGGCAAATAATGCTGTAAGCTCACAGCTGGCAGATCAGACTTCCTTGTGTGCTTCCCCTACTTGCAGCCTGCAGGTTAAATTAGCCTTTTGTGAGACCCGGAGTATTTTCCCCAGGTTGTCTCAGCCCTGCCCCAGCTCTTCAAACACGAAAACCACACGCCCAGCAGCGAGAAAGCGTGCCTTTGGTTGAAAAGGAGCCATTGTCTGGCCAAATGATTGTGAGTCATTGTGCTGGCAGCGCGAGCCAGGAGTCAAATGATGTGATGTTGCAGAGAGACCTCCATTGTCGCCGGTGTAAAGCTGCGGCAGGAACGGCGGCCGGCGGGCCCTGGCAGATACTGACCTTTTGGACGTTTCAGCGAAGTTTTGCATGAATAGTGGAGTAATTCAGTCAGTGGCGACGAGGTGATTAGCATTTTGAGTGGATTCACCGCTGGCTCTGTCCCGTTCACAGGGCGAATCTGTGAGTAGCCAACACAGAATAATCTCAGAGGTCCGGTTTGTTTGGGAGGGAAAAGGTCACGTCAGAAGTGTTTTGACAGATTTCACTTGCCAGGTAACAGAGCGAATAGATACACCATTAAGGAGGGATCACATGAGAAGTTGGGAAGTTAGTGAATCAAAGTCACTTCATGGTCTTGAAAGATTTAAAGGACCAGTTCACCCAAAATGAAAAACGATTTTCGTCGATAGTTTTCTTTCTAGAACAGCAGAGGTGTTTTTGTTTGTTTTTGAAAATTACATTTAAAGTAATCAAACAACAATTTATCTTTCCAGAAATGGTCTCCCTGTTCATCTGAAGAACCTACAAAACCAACTGTCATCAGATTTTATAGAAGTTTTCATTTTTCTTTAGTAGAAAGTCGCTCCATTCATTCATAAAATTACATACATAACATAAATAGATTAAAAAAAACAACTGCACAACTAGATACCAAGTGAGTAAATAGGTTTTGTTTTGTTTGTTGGACTTAAATTTAATCCGATTTGCATAATATTTTTCAGCTAAAACTAGTTTTTGAATTGTAAAAAAACTGCTAAAAACAACATTGAAGTATTCAAGCACAGAAAAAATCATTTTCTATAAAAGGAAGACGGTTAAATTAGTGGAAAAAATTAATAAATAAGAAGTATTTTCTTGCCAAAATACTGTCAATTCTTGATTTTTAATTTATTTTTTCCTCTAGTCAATGCAAAATATTTGACAAACTCAGATGGCAGAAACGTAAGTGCACGTTTTCTGGCTTTTCCTAACGAGCAGATCAGACTGCCAAGCCTCTTTTTTTTTTTTTTTTTTGGCAGTTTTCTAACCACCGACATTCAAGCTTAATATTTCAAAACACCAAATTCAAGGAGTTCTTTGAGTCCTTGCTCCTAATAAGCCTGATTTGTTGTGGAATTGAAGTCCTCTCCCCCGTCGAGCAGACAGATGGTGATATCCATGAAAAGCCAGGAATCTGCAGGTGTGTGTGTGTGTGTGTGTTTGTGTTCAGCCTGCCTACACACACACACAGCCCGATCTACAGTACCTGTTCAATGACGGTCAACCTATAGTCCTTAATAAAATGTCACAAAATGCTATCTTAGGGTTTTTAAACTTGGTCGGATCACGTTCCCACCACAAATGAACTTCCCAAGAATTTGTTTATTACTGGATCGAGACCACTTCCTCTAAAGGGTGCAGTTGTTTTGCAACCCAAGTACAATTGTTCATATCTGCCTAAACAAAGTGTAACAAAGGAGGAAGGTGCCAGTCAACCGGACTAAACAACAGAGACTTTTTTTTAAAAAAAATGGCCATAAATACAAAGGTCTACAGATTCTGGCTACGATTCTTTGCTGACGATACACTGTTTACATGATTTTGCGCTTTTTTATTACATGTTTTTGCACTTATTTTAAAGTAAGTGACTTGATTAATAAAGGGAAGTTTCACCCAAATCTGTAGCGGTATCTAGCAATGTGGACAGGTTTTGGTCTTATTCACCCAACTTTTTCAGTTAACTACATAAATCTC
Source organism: Euthynnus affinis (assembly GCA_029490765.1). Taxonomy (NCBI): domain Eukaryota; kingdom Metazoa; phylum Chordata; class Actinopteri; order Scombriformes; family Scombridae; genus Euthynnus; species Euthynnus affinis. The sequence continues at coordinate 28,600,556 of CM055849.1, forward strand.
AGTTTTCTTCCACTATATTTGGGGTTGGGCAAAACTATCTCCATCACTAAGTAATTGCAGAGTATGCACAGAAATAATACTCGTAACTCTGACCTCCCCACACAGATATACGAAGCTCAGCACAGAGAAGATTGGGGGGGGGGGGTGATGGAGGAAAAACAAAAAAACACCCAACAGTACAGAGCTGGACGTTAATATTCTTCTAAACAAACGCACCATTTTTATGTCTGTCATCAGCCAAGGTGTTGAATGAATTAGAGTTTTATCCAATTCTCTGCATGAAAAAAAGTGTTCAAATGTATTGGTGCCATCTGTCGAAGGTGTGAATTCATTAAGCAGCTTCAGCGGCCCTTTGAGGAACTTAAAAGGCTATTTGGTGGGAGTGTTGTCTCAGTAACACCTCTTGATCTGAGAGGTGAGAAACAAGATGAGAGAGTCTCTGTAGTCCAGGCTGATGAAATACACTTCATAAGTCTCTTTTTGATTCTTGCATTGTGGACTAACATTAGTAGAGTAATTACATCTAAAATATGGAAAGTCTGGGTGTGATTATTTTTGTGTAAATACATGACTGTTGCATGTTATTTTCTATGTGCGGTGTTTAGGCTCTTAATGTTTTTTTTATTCTACTATTGATCTTTCTTTTGAAATCTCATTCAGACATGTTAGATTTTACACTTTCTAGCTCAAACACATAAAAGCTCCTGATGCAATAAATTGATTGACTTGCAGCACAAAGAGACGCTGCTCTTCATCATCCTCTGAAGGAGCAGCAGCGTACTCAAACATCTCTCACTCACTCATTTGTGGTTTCTGCTCAAATTAAGATGTGAACTCTATAATGTTTCTATAATACCAATATTTATTTATCTTTCCTTCTTCTGTTTCAGAGGCCAGAGATCCAAAATGGGAGGCAAGCTCAGCAAAAAGAAGAAGGGATACAACGTAAATGATGACAAGGCCAAAGACAAGGATGCCAAAGCAGAGGGGGCCTCACCAGAGGAGAGCGAAGCACCGAAAGACAACAAAGACGAGGCCCCAGCTGCCGCTGATGCTAAGGAGGTAGCGAACGACACGGCAGCCAAGGAGGCGCCGGCGGCAGACGCTGCGGCGCCCAAAGAGGAGGAGAAGAATGCAGCTCCTCCGGCGAAGGAGCCTGAGAAACCTGCCGCCAACGCCGAGCCGAAAACAGAGGCGGCCAAGAGCGCGGAGCCCGCCAAGGCTGAGGAGAAACCAGCTGCCCCCGCCCCGGTCAAAGAGTCGGCCCCCGCTGCCAAGGAGCCGGAGGCCAAGGCTGCGGCGGCCGAGAGCAAAGATGAGGCCGACGCCAAAAAGACTGAGGCCCCCGCGGCACCAGCAGCCAAAGCCGAGGCGGCCGCCCCCGCCGCTGCCTCCCCTGACCCCAAGCCCACAGAGGCGGCAGCGGCAGCTCCCGCACCGGCGAAGGAGGCCGCCGCCCCAGCCGCCGCCGCCGCAGCCCCTAGTTCAACACCAGCCGCCGAACCTCCAGCCAAGGAGGCGAACGCCACAGAGGCACCAAGCAAGGATCAAACCGTAGCAGTTCAAGATTAATGGACAGCTTCTTTTCGGAAATGAAAAAAAAAAAAATAAAGTACCTAACTCAACGATGATGAAGATTAAAAAAAGAAAAAAAATGAAAATGAAAATTAACTAGCCCACCCATATTATGATAATAACAATAATAATAATAATTGTAATGATGATGATGATTTATTGAATAAGGAGGACTGGAGCAACCACCTGGAGAAGTTTCCCACAGCTGCAGATGATTATTGCTATTATTATTGTTATGTTTTATTCTATTTTTTTCTGCTGTAGTATTTGAACTTTGATACGAGTCTGTGTCGGCCATACGCCTCGCCATTCCACATCCATCATCCCTCTCCCTCATACGGTCAAGAAGTTTAACCCGACTCCCATCTCGGCCCACAGAAGGCCCCCCAACCCCGCCCGCCCCGCGTTCATACATTCACCTGCACCCTCTGCTCTGTGGATGTCAGAAAACTAAAATTTAGGGGAATTAGGACTGAGGGGAGGAAGGAGGGGAAGGGGAAGGGGAGGGGAGGGGAGGGAGGAGGTAGGGGATTTTTAGAAATCACTTTTCCATCTGTCCGCTCTTCGGCTCTCCTCCGTCCACTCATCCTCCTCCTTCAGAGTGTCGTGTTCTCGGCTTTGGTCTGGTACCTCCAGTTTTTCAGTGCCGTGGAGTTGTGGTTGTGTCCTTTTCTTTTCTTTTTTTTTAAATCCCATTCTCCTCCATTTAGTATTGTTGGGTTGTTTTGCTATCCCCCTTTTTCCTTCTTGGGGTTAAACACCACTTCTTCTTTTTTTTTTAATTTCCAAAATGGCCCAAACTGTGAAGAACCTTTTTTTTTTTTAAAAAAAAAAAAGGGGAGATTAAATTGATTAGCGGGGACTGAGAATGTTCAGGCTTTCTAAGACATTTCTGAGGTTTAAAAAAACAGGCTGGCAGAGTAAAAGTACATTCTTAGACGTATAAAACAGTCATAGGAATTTTTCAGATAAACTTCTAGATTTTGTACTGAAACCCTTAGGTATATTGTAAGTGAACTAAGAGGTTTTTTAACATTTTTAATACACTTATAAAAATCTGCAAACGCCTCACTGAAAAGATCTCTGCAGTGTTCTTAACAAGTCTGATGGAAATCTCTGATCCTCCATCTGAATCTGATTATAAGATCATACAGATTTTTATTTTTCTTTTGTTTTTAATGACATATCTACTGCTGACCTGGGTTAAATAGGCATCACGACCACATCCTAGAGATTGTTTGCTTATTATTATTATTGATACACCCAAGTTTGATTATACCAAGTTGGTGATGTTTACCGCGTCGTCAGGAGAGTTCAGATTCAGACTAAAACTAGGTAGTCTTTGGTTTCTGGCTCGTGTCGCTGGAAAAAGAACTTAAAACCCTCAACTTAGGAAAAGGAAAATATTCAATTTAAGTCGAGGATTAGCAGCAAAATAATGGGAAAAATTGCAAATACTGGGGATATAAAAATGTAAAAGAAACCCCCCCCAAACTGAGAACTTTCCCTGTTTCCAGATCAGTTAAATCATTAAATGTGCATTCAGAGTTGGAAAAATACAGCTTTAACCTCTTTCTCTAAACATTTACAGATTTCGGTGGCAGCACTCTGCCAGTTTGGGATTTTTCTGACCTTGAAATGAGCTTCGTCTGGTAAATTTGTGTGCAGACGTAATGATTTTGTCAACAAAAGATGAACTAAATACTTGGAGGAACCGTGTCTCAATAACAGATTAATGTTAGTGAAGGTAAATAATTTCATTTAAACTCTCTCCGACCAGGTTAAACAGAAAGTTTTACAGTGATTAAAAGCAGGAGCTTCAGTCCTGTGAGGCAAACCTCAACAGTTTGGTATCTACGCAGGTGTAAACACCCCAGAAGAGATCATTTCCAGGTGTTTGCTGTTTTGGCCCAGGTCTGTTTTTTTTCCCTCTGATTGGCTCTCAGTTATCAGGGAGGCGGGACATCATCTCCTCCCCCTCAGCTGAGAGCAGCCGCAGGGCAGGAGGGCGGATTTTTAACGAACGATCAGATAATCAGCCATCAGCAGCCTACTCGATCAACTTTTTCGGCCCACGTTTCTATGGCAACACTACGTCATGCTATCACTATGGGATGGAAAAAAAAGCCTTGCACATGAAAGGGAGCCTCTGATTTGGTCATTTTCACCCATCATGCATTTACCTTTTACGTTTTTCAGAAATATATATGACATGTATGTGCATATATGCAGCAGGTGGAAGACAGTAAGACATCTTTTTTACTCCAGTTAAAGTAGCAATATTACTGTGGAAACTGCTTTTAATTGTAAGAAATTAAGCGTCCAAGATAAAACTTAAGGAAAGAAAGTAAGGAAACTGGGAAAGAAAGAAGAAAACACTTTGCATTTCCAGTTTTAGGAGGCAGAAATGAAAGAAAGAAAGGAAAGAAAAGAGAGAAAGATTGAATGAGAAGAAGTAAAAGTCATATTTAAAGATCTTACAGGATGTTGTGATGAATGTAAAATCTAGAGTCCATATAAAATAACCACTGGATATTTTCCTTTTACAAAATCCTGCAGTACCAGCACCTCATTAATTGTACTTGACACTACTGGAGTAAATGCACTTCCCACCTTTTGCATATATGTAGGATTATATGTATATATTAACTCATCTCAGCCATCCATATGCCAACTTTTTCTTTTTTTGTTTTTTTGTAATCCAACTGACACACGGCGTTTTCCTCGCAGCACTTGTCAAACCGTAGCAGAAACAAACATTTGCAGGAAACGTTGTGCGTCACTTGTTTCAGGTTTTTTTTTTTGTTTTGTTTTGTTTGTTTTTGTTTTGTTTTTCCTTCCTCTCTTGACTCAGTAAATTGCATGTCCGTGGTTGGGTGAACCTGTAGTCCTGTCTTTTTGGTCAAGTGGAAAAAAAATTAAAAAAAAAATAAAATAAAAAAAAAAAATTCTCAAGTCTGCATCCATGGCAACTACAGTTGATATTTTCATCCCATGTCTCACCACTTCTATCTCCACACCACACGTTCATTTTAAAACAAACAAACAAACAAACAAACAAACAAACAAACAAAAAAAAAAGATGATATGAAAATTGATGCATTCAAAATTATATGTACTTGTATAAATGGTGCAACAGTAATAAAATGTAAGAAATTGACTGAAACTTGAGGATATTGTGCATGTCAACTTTTTTTTACCACCCCCCCCCCCCCCCCATACACTTACATTTAAAGAAAACAGCTGATTGACGGACATCAGGATCCATGACGTGTTCTTAGTGCTGTAAAAAAAATAACCTGAGGAGGAATTTATACTATAAAATCAGACTTAAATGACATCATATGGTAAGTTTTAATGGTAGGATTTGGGTCACTACTCTTAAATTTGACAGTATTTAAACCAAACAAGACGAAAGCCCCATTGGCATTTGGACGGCATTCTAACCAGTGTGAAAATATAGACAAAATATAATACTGCTACCTACCTGTAGATGATATTACAGCAGTTTATTTGATTCTCAGTGTAGCTCTATATGTTGGGATTATTGTTAAATCAGCACAGACACCACACCAAGCTTTATTTAATAAAAAAAAAAAGACTTTTGACCCATCAATAAAACCATATTAGCGCTATATGCAGCATCCTAACGGAGCATATAGGGAGCCAGAGACAGTGGTGGTGGAGAGGCGATGCCAACACAAAGACAGAGCAGTATTAACATGATCTGTATCTACATACATCATCTTTATAATGACATCTGATCCACATGGTCTTTGCATTCACAGCTGGTATTTAAATACTTTCCTGTTTTCTCAGTTGTGACTACATCGCCATCAGATCTCAGCATGCAAATCAGCCGGAGAGGAGGGAGGGAGGGAGCGAGCGCGGACTCATCGGCGAAACTGCACCGCCTCCACCATGACTGATGTCATTCGTTTCTAAATCACGTTTCTAGCTGCTGTTGTGTAGTTTTTTTGAGGGGCTTCCTTCGAGCAGGAAGAGAGAGGCAGAGCTAGGTGAGCATCATACGGTCACACTGCAGCAGTTACATTCACACACCTGGCTGGGCTCCGATCACGATGCGAGCCTCCAGATGTCGCCTGAGCGCATTTACACCTGCGCTAACATTGTCCTTTTCCCAGATACAGATGTCAAGTGTAACGCCAGGTGTAAACGATGGTATTAAATATCCTTCTGCTAAGATGATCTTTGGATCACAGGAAAGCCTTCGAACAGGTTCAGGAGAGACCGCTGACTGTTAGACGGAGGCCCCCACGGCGATGATGAAATAACGTGCTAATCGGCTTCCTGCTGGAACTTTTACCTGCTCGGGAGAAGCAGCTTTAAAATACAACAGCGTCCCTCTAGACAGGGTTTAAATTAAGATAAGTTTCTGCTGAAATGTGGGGAAATCATGAGAGCATGGAGCCGCTCAAACTGACAACCGACCCCCGAAAATTCACACCTGCTACAAATCCAACCAGTTGTTTGAAAGCCAGCTGATCGTTGGGGTAATCAATCAGGGCTTTGTGCCCTCAAACGGATTCTAAAATCAATTGGGGCCAACGAATTCGGGATTAGAATCAGGCTGAATCTGCTTTTTAGGAGATTTGATCATGATACAAGCTTACACCTCCTTACGGACGGGTGACGTTCATCAGGATGGGACGAGCAATCTTACAATAAGTTTGCACAATTAAGAGAGTTTGTTGAAACGAACAGACCTCATGTTAAAAAGGTTTAATAGAAGCACGCGTGAAGCTAATCTGCAGCCAGGTAGAAAGTCGTACACGCTGGATAAAGATTCAGAGCAGCAGGGATTAACAGGTGCACTTCAGTCTGGATATGACATCATGTTTATTCCTCTACCTGTTCCTGTTGGCTTCACACTTCACTGTATTACACTTTGAGCATCCTGAAAATGATCTCTACAGTGTTTTCAAGTGTGCGTGTGTGTGTGTGTGTGTGTGTTGCCCCTGCCTCTCCCTCTCATAGCTGTGCAGGTTCATCTGTGCAAAGTGATTCAACAATATTATTACAACAGAAGCACCTGGCACAGTTTCAGCAGCACTCAGCCTCCCTCTCTCTCCATGTGTGTGTGTGTGAGTGTGAGACATCAATACTAGGACAGACTTATTTTAAGGGAGCCAAGTGTGAAATTTGGGTCAGACCATTGATGGATCTATTATCCACTGAAGGGTCTGAATTATAAAAGGAGACTATACATATTACAATGCAGGTAATAAAGACTATTAAAAGATGATTGAACAGTATAATTTATATTTTGAGAAAGAAGGAGACAGTTTTTTTTTTTCACAGCAGGTAAGTTGAATTCTGGCTTCTAACAAACTGCAGGAGAGCCAGAAGGATGACATGATTTGTCTCTAAAATATTGACAATATGCATTTTTTCCCCATGCATTTCTATTTTTCTGTATCTTCATCATCATCATCATCATGGATCACAGCTCATCCACTCCAGTCTGTGCACTCATCCACATTTCTCCAGATCACCTTTTCTCTGTTTTTCAAAAAGAAAACGAGGAAACTTACCCCAAAAATTCCCCCCAATAAAAAAAAAACGAGCGCCCCTGAAGGCCACGGTATAGTCCACACCCGGTCTACATGCGCCCCCCTTTAGCACAACAGTATGCTGTGTTTCGATTTTTGTCCCTGCAAATGTAAATTAATCTCAGCAGGCGCTGATAGATGGAACGGAAATGGAGCTCATTCATGTCAATGCCTTGATAGGAACTTGTATTGCTTTTACTGAAAGATCATTTTTATTGGATTCAATTCACTTTTAGTAAAATGTCAACTCTTCTACTTTTAAAAAGGAGGCGTATTCTGCACATGTCTAGGTCTATATTTTTATTCTGGGAATGTAATAAAATATCTTTGCATGATTTACAGTCAAATAAAACACCTTATTTATCTTCTACTGAGCCTTTATGCAGCTGCTCAGCTCAGCTTCTGTCTGAAACAACTATAAGTCATGCAAAAATATTCCAGTAGAGCCGCAGATTAAAAATATAGATGTGGAAATGTGAGTATTAGCAGCGCTTCACTGTTTCATCGTCGTAATAGAATAGTTTGGGACTGTTAATGAGACAAAACATGACTTTTTGGGGCGTCTATTAAGCCAAATGATCAACTGATTAAATCAAAAAACAATTGATAATGAGAATAATACAACATATTCTTTCTTTTTTTCCTGGTCACGGCCACACATCGCGATGCTGCGAGTTAGTATTTGACACATGATGCTTTATACTACAGGTCGACATACTGTGTGTGTCACAATCCCAGGGTTCAAACAGATAACACGCAGAGCGCTAAAGACCTTTGAAGTGTTGACGCTCCAGCTGAGCAATAATTTCACTCCTCCTTATCACATAAAGAAGAAGAATATTTACGGGAGGGGAGGGGGGAGGGGGGGGGGGACACCAGCGAGAGGACAAATATAAAAAGGAATGAAGCCTTAACCAAGAGGTGATGATTGATGTCTTTATCTCTCCCTCTTTTTCCTTTGCTCTCTCTCTCTCTCACACACACACACACAGGGAGGGAGGGGCAGTGAATCATAGACTTAATCTCACTGCTGTGATTTACACCTGTTCAAACGACGTTTCTCACCCGCTAATACCTCCTCTCCCCCTCCCCCCCTTCCCCCCTTCCCCTTTGCTTTTACTCAGACCACAACAAGGCTGGATACGTTGTGAGGTTGTGACTTGTTGATACAGTTTAAGAGGTTTTACTGAACCAAAAGATACTGGTAGAGTGCTTTATTGCCAATTTAATTATGTAAAAGTAACAATTACATTGGGGGAAAAAAATAAAATGTGGCCTTTTTTCACTAAATATTCAGATTTAAGTCTGCAGTTAGTTTCCTCTAACATCTTGTTTAACTTGCAGAAGCATAAATCTCTAATTTAAAAAAAAAAAAAAAAAAAAGGTAAATTGCTGGTTTTTAAATGTGCAAAACCGCCTTCATTACAGTAAATAGACTTTAATTGATTGCTTGCTTTAGTAGAAACAGAGAGAAAAGCGTTACACACAACACAGGTAAGCAGGATTTCTATATTAAAACACACACACACCGTGCTTCTGTCTGCAGTGTGGTGGCAACAGTGATCCTGACATTTCTATTTTTGTTTATGTTTGCGGACACTTGCAATGCGAAGTGTGTCTGTCTGTCTGTCTGTCAGTCAGAAATATTAACATGCTCAGAAGCAGAAGCTCTGACCTTTAGTACGTGGGGCGAATCAGAAGCCTCTCCAACACACACACACACACACACACACACACACACTCCCTATAACGTTACAGGCTGCGGGGCTTCAACATCAGCAGGCTTCATGCAGAGGCAGAAAACTGTAGACAGATGGTGAACAATGAAGGAAAATAAGACTTTTGTCACGGCTGCTATTTCTTTTTTCTCTCTCTCTGTCTCTCTCAGAATCCAGTCCATCAATCCCCGTCAAAGATAACATCTGAGATAAAAGAGTCAAGACATGCAGTAATTACAGATAAGATATACAATGCTGTCAGACTGAGGGGCTTATCATTTTATGTCAGAATGACTGTAAAGTGTCAGATAGTGGCTGTGTGAGGAGATGAATGCAGCAGGTGTTTGAGCGGAGTGGCGCCAAACATCTCGACTCAACTTATTGTTGAGTTTGATGTATTTTAAAGGCCGCTCCGGGGATGGTGCTTGCAAATTAGTTTAAAGGATATGACTGGAGATTTTCTAGATTTTTCTCATTGTCAACTAATCTCATGCTTGGAGCCAAACCAACAAATTGATCTACTTACAAGTATTGCCTGATATGTCTTATTCCTCGCTCCAAAAACTATTAAAAACACATCAGTGAGCCACACTGATGCGCACTGGTGTGACATTTTCATCCATTATAAAGAGTTTGGTCATGTTAGCGTGTTTAGAAGCGGCTCCAAAGACTAAAATAATCCTGTTTTCACTCCCCAGGGAGTAGTTCTGTGTAAGGCGGACGCTACTGAGCATGTGCAGGAAATGATTCTGCTCTCGTTGGTTTAAGGTTTAATGAATGAATGAAGCCTGTTATATGATGTTCTATGACAATCTTAATGTTTGTGACCCTAGTTTAGTGCACATGAAAGCCAAAGAAACCGGTTTTTAATGATCTGCATTAGTGTGGACATGATGTGACACCAACAGGGTCCACACCAGGCCTAAACCAGAGGTCACAGTACGTGAAAAAAGCCGCACATTTTTCTGCTCTCATACCAAGAGGCTCTTCATTTGTCCCTTTCTGTCGCTCACCTGGCTCTTTTTTTTTTTTTTTTTCCCCTCTCCGATGCGACAGTCCTTTGAAGACAGTGTGAGGAACTGTATGAGCACTGGTTTCAAAGCATCCGTGTCATTTAGCTTGCTGACTGTGAGCAGGTCCTTACCCAGCCTCCGTGTCTTTCCATTTTCAAAGCCAGGCGATGTGGGGGAGGATCAGAGAGTGATAGAGAGAGAGAGAAAGAGAGAGAGAGCTAGACGGAGGCGAAGCTTTGTGGAAGATCAGTCAGATCCTTCTGACGCGTGGTTACTCTCGATTGGGGGGCCTTCGGGCCAAATGTGCAGAATCTGCCGGCATCTCTGCACGGCGGCTGTCATGGACGATCTGTTGGGATGTTTGTCAGCAGACATCCGTGTGATGGTAATCGGACATGTTTCAGGCTCAGGGGACTGAGAGGGGGATCTAATGTAACACTTCAGAAATGAGAACTTGATGTATTTCAGTGGTGTTGCTTTTAGGTTGCACATAGAAGGCTCTGGTGTATTACAGGTCCTAAAGGTACGATGTATATGTAATGTGACAAAATCTAAAAGGATGTAAAGAAAACCTCGGAGACAGCTTCTGATTCACTGGAAATAAATAGTATATATGAAATAGTATAAAATTGTAAATTAGGGGAGGAAAAGTCAGCATATTGTTCAAAAATACATTATGATTCAGTTTTAGACCCTAAATACTTCAATACGTTTTAATATATTTCTACAAAAATAAAAAGATTCTTTAAAAAATCTTAGACCAGAAAGCAGAGGCACACAATACTAACCTTAAAATGATTGTTATGTCATATCTGAGTTGTTGTAATTAGGAGTTTCCCGTTTGTTAATAGTATTCATGTCAACCTACAAGTCATCATTTTTTTTAAAGCTCTGATATCCGGCTAGAAACTTAATGATATGGAAGCAAACATGGACGCCTCATGGCAGCCAAAGTCCATCATTCAATCTATTTAAACCCAAATTTAATGGACATAATGTATAATTTTGTCAAACGCTCATACAACCAACTCAGTTATCATACAACCTTACTGAATTGTGAACTCTTGCATGTCCTTATCATGGTCATCTTTCGGACTCTTCCTATCTATCTGACATGACATGAATGCAGTAAGTATTGTGTATGTGTGTATTCAAAGCCTGTAGACCTACATTATTGTCCAAAAACTATTAAAAACATGTCAGTGAAAGAGTTTGGACACACTAGTTTGTGAAATGTCCCCAAAGACTGATAACTCGATCACCTTTTCAGTCTCAGGAGAGTAGTTCTGTGTATTCTACTGAATATGCAGCTTCGCTAGTTTGTTGTCGACATATCAAAACCTCTTGACTTTTACTACACTGTAAATTTCTCAAAGAACTTCAGTACGAAGAGTCGAGAGGTTGTGATATGTTGCACAAGCTAGCGAAGCGATGTAAATGTACATGTCAACCGTGTCTCCCCAGTGGTGTCTGCCTTACACAGAACTGCTCTCCGGAGATGTTTCCAAATAAACTACCTTCACTGTAGTCTCTCGGGCCGAGGAACATGTCGCCCAGCGGTGCAGTGGTGTGGCTCCTTATAGCTTTTGGACAACAATAGAGGTCTACCAAACAGAGGAATAAGATATATCAGGCTTTGGATACACATAGAGAACTTGTTAGTAGATCAATTCTCTACTCTTGGTAACGTATAATCCCACTAGAGCACTGCGCTCCCAGTATGCAGGTTTACTGGTGGTTCCTACAGTATTTAAAAGTAGAACGGGAGGCAGAGCCTTCAGCTATCAGGCTCCTCTCTTGTGGAACCATCTCCCAGTTTCAGTCCGAGGGGCAGACACCATCTCCTTGTTTAAGAGTAGGCTTAAAACTTTCCTTTTTGATAAAGCTTATAGTTAGGTCTGATCTGACTCGCTTTGGATCAGCCCTTAGTTATGCTGCTATACGCCTAGACTGCCCTTAGTTATGCTGCTATAGGCCTAGACTGCCCTTAGTCATGCTGCTATAGGCCTAGACTGCCCTTAGTTATGCTGCGTTAGGCTTAGACTGCCTTTAGTTATGCTGCTGTAGGCCTAGACTGCCTTTAGTTATGCTGCTATAGGCCTAGACTGCCCTTAGTTATGCTGCTATAGGCCTAGACTGCCCTTAGTCATGCTGCTATAGGCCTAGACTGCCCTTAGTTATGCTGCGTTAGGCCTAGACTGCCTTTAGTTATGCTGCTGTAGGCCTAGACTGCCTTTAGTTATGCTGCTGTAGGCCTAGACTGCCTTTAGTTATGCTGCTTTAGGCCTAGACTGCCCTTAGTTATGCTGCTATAGGCCTAGACTACCGTGGGACTTCCATTAATGCACTGAGCTCCTCTCTCTTCTCCTTCATCTCTATGTACTTTATTACCATTAATGCATGTTACTAACTTTACTTCTTCCCCGGAGTTCTTTGTGCTTTCTGATCCACAGGAAGCTCCATAAACCATAGACCATGCTGGTGTGTTGGCGTCCTTCTTCTGCCCTCCGCCAGCTGTTCCTGCTGTTGCTGCTGTTTGTTGCTGCTTGCTGACTATTGTTGTTGTTGCTGTTCTCTTTCATCGTGTGGGAACTGTTGGGTCTCTCTTTCTGTAAATTAAAGAGCGTGGTCTAGACCTGCTCCATGTAAAAGTGCCCTGAGATGACTTTGTGTTGTGATTTGGCGCTATATGAATAAAATTGAATTGAATCAATTCTTTGTTAGTTTGGCTCCAAACATGATGATTTAATGACAATAAGAAAAATGTAAGAAATTACCTGGAGTATCCTTTAACTGCTCTAAGCTGCCTTACAGTATGTGCCTTTAATTTACATTTCTAAAACACCTGCTGTCACTTTCCCCAGTGGTGGCCGTCTCATTATAGTACAAAGCCATTACGCCCAAACTTTATTCTTCATGATTAAATGTCTCACATTTTTTCTTTATTTTGAAAAGTAAATAGCTGAATTCTGAATTTAATTCCTCTGAAAATAAAAGTATCTATGCTGTAAAGTGTTCTCATTTAACAAACCACAGATTTAAGCTTCCAACTGTTAAATCCTGTATAAAGTGCCATAATTAGCTTTTACTTCTGTGCTGTCAGTCATTCTGTAATAGTTGGTGTCACTTTCTCAGATGGTGGCAATCTCATTTTAGACTGCAGCTCTTCATCTCTCATTAATGCACCCTCTTTACTTACAGCTAAAGGGCACTTTATGAAATTAAACAGTTCATTTCCATAATGTTATGTATTCATTTTAGGAATGACTCCTGCAGGTAATTGCTCAGTGGCTTTAAAATATATGTGATCCAAGGCTGTAAAGTGCTGTCATTTTGTCTTAAATACAGGTACCTGCTGTCCTTTAAAGTCATTTTGTTCTGCCTTCCAGTCACTGTAACAGCTGGCAACAACCTATAAAGTGATTGCAATCACATTTTGGCACAAACCATCGTATATTCACTATGCATTAACCGCAGTTTGTACATTTCAACCAGATGAGGCTTTATGCAAATGCAGACTTGGGCTCAGTCGTATTATCATTGACAACATTGACATTTCTGTCCAGGATTAATTAGTTTCAATGCAATCAGTTGATTCTTTTGTTTAAGTGAAGTAGAGGTTTAGTTGTAGAGTTCGACTTTGCTAAACTTAAACATGCAAACTTGCACTCATCATTTGCATCTTCCAAAGATTTATAGCAACTCTTATTGGACACAAAGGAGCTCATCTTTTTATTTTGTATTAACAGAGTTATAATTACAAACCAGTGTTTTTGGCATTTAATAAGCCTTCAAACTCATGGATTATTGTTATAATTACTTAAACTGGATTTCTGAACATCTGTACTATATGTTTTTTCTGCTCTTTTCAGTCTAAACATGCCCTCAAAGGATAATTTTGGTCATTTTCTACAGCAAAGTCCAACAAGACAAGAAACACAAGCAGTCATATAATCTGAGAGATGTTCATCCAGATTATCTAAACCACTTGATTTGAAGCTAACCTGAAATTTAAGTAATAATCCTACTTCCACTGAGCCGGTGGTGCCTCTTTCCATAAAAAAAACAAGTGAATAAGTGAAAATATTGTTAAGGAAATGTGCATTTTGCTATAATTTTTAGCCACTTCTTGGAACAAGTGAAGCATGAGGGCATTCTTAAAATATTCAGTGTTTCCCATGATCTCCCCCATGTTTCCCCGGTCTCCCTCGTTCTTGCGTAATCTTACATAATGTGTTGAATATTTAAAGCGCTTTTTAGCTCAAGCGCTTGTTTGCTGCTGAAGGAAGGAACGGGAACGAGGACGAGGACGTCGACGGCGAACGCGAGAGGAAACAAGCAGCGATGGAAAAAAAAAAAACACAAGGAGAGAGAGATGGCTGTTGTTGGAAATAATTAAAGGATGTGTTCGCCTGTCTGTGAAGGAAGCACTGACAACAACAACACAACAAACACTCAGAAAAAAAAAGAAGAAGAAAAAAAAAAACCTGCCTGGTGTTGAAACATAATTGATGTGCACACCCTGCTACAGCTGTAAACATGTTCACAGTTAAGAAACGCTCCACCCTCGCATCCTTTTTACACAAAAACTGTTAGATCTGTGTTGTTTAAGTTATTCCAGCAGTTCTTTTATGATGTGAGTGTTCACTGTATACACTTGTCCTGTAACCATTTTTGTTTTCTACATTTCCCAGAATCCCTTTTTTGAAAGCCTCCGGACTTACTGTATGATTCATCTTTAGATTACATGAGATTGAACTTTGCTGCCATTGTGTCGGGTGCTACGGTTAACAGTTAATCATTGACAGATAAGTGCAGCAGATTATATAATTTACACAGTGGATTTCATGTAACTGATGGTATATATGAACATTAGTGATGAACTGAGCAATAGCATGGCACATATGTGTATATATATGATGTGCAAAAATATGATATTACAGTCAGTGAGTCTCCTTTCTTTTCAGTTGTACTGAAATCAATTAGCAAAAATTAATTAGCGACAATTTTTATGAAAAAAAATATTGTTGAAGTCAATTTTATGACAAAAATGTAAAAATAAAAAAGAGAATTTATTGGTTCCAGCTTCTTAAAGGGGACATATTATTTTCGTAATTTACTGTTATTTCATTTTTTAATTTTTTCTTTAAATCTTGCTGAGCAGCTGATCTCGGCTTGGCCATAAATGGCAGTCTGTTTCGTAGCTTTGGTTGCTAACGTTGTTGCTAAGGGGTTTTTTTTCCAAGTCTACTCTCATATTTCAGATCAGATCTCAGCTCTAATATGTACAGATGTATTTGAGAAGTTGACGTCTCAAGTAAAAGGACGAGAAAAAGTATTGAAATCATACAGCTATAGTTTGTTGTCATGGCGGCAGAGCGTGAGCCTTAAAGAGACAGGAGGTCAAACGGCCTGTTTGAACTGAGCGGCTGCAGAAAGGACGAGTAGAAGAAACATTTTTTCACTGTAAATCAGGCAAACATGTTCCAGTAAAGCCTCAGAATATAAACATAGAGCTGGAAGTGTGCATATGTCCCCTTTAAATGTGATTATTTTGCCATTTTTTTCTAATATTATATGACGGTAATCTAAATGTTTCAGGGCTTTGTCTGTTGGTTGGACAAAATAAGCTATTTGATTATGTCAAATGTTGTCAGATGCCAGAGCTCACAGATTAATCTGCAGATTAATGGAGAAAATATAATCATTAGTTGCAGCCGTGTGACGTTTATCTTCTGTGGGTGCAGAATCTGGTCATTTTGCCGTTTTACATACAGCTAAACATGTTTCAGAAAGAAGAAAAAATAAAGTTATTGTTTGCTTCACTATGATTTGTGAGTCCATTTTTATTAAATATGTATCATATATAATTTAAATCCCTTAAATATTTAAGGGAATTATTAAGGGAGGAAGCGAAAACATTAGTTTTATGGTATTATCAAAACCACCTTTATCATCCCTCAGTGTTTGACTTTCTAAGACATGGAGATAAATTCTTTTCATTGTATTTATAAAGTGCCAAAGCTAGAATCTCAGGGCATCTTTCACATCGAGCAGGTCTTGATTATATTCTTTAATTATCAGAGACCCAACATGAGAAGCAGCAAGGAAAAAAACTCTCCTTTAATAGGAAGAATCTCAAGACAGAAAATGATGTAATGATAGAAAACACGCCATTAAAATCTGTTTTATTTCTTAGTTTATGAGTATAATAAGAGTCCAATGGTCCATGTCAAATGAAGTACCTTTAGTTTAACAGCTCTAGCTTACATCACAAGAATTAATTGACTTTTAATTTTCACATTAATAAAGTTGTAAAAGATGCAAAAAAAAAAAAAAAAACACATCAAAAGAATAGAGTTATATGAACCCGTTGACATCTCCCTTTAAAAAAAACATGTGAAGCAAACCTTTTCTTTTAAGCTTTGACTTTTATAATTAATAATTAATTTTCATTTAATGGAGACATTTAGAACATTTATCGAATAAAATAATGTGTTTTTTTTATTTGAAGCTGGACGGAGGTCAGAGTTTACGTTCCTTTTTTTTTTTTTTTTTTTTTTTTTTTAAATTGGACACAAACCAAATCAGACACTCAGAAAACTGACACATTTATTTCTGAGGGGAACAATGTGCCAAACAGGAGGATGACAAGAGCGATGTCTAGAATTAACGATCACTTTAATTACTCCCAAGAAGCTTCCCAGTGACAAGGCGTCACCGTTAACAGCCTACGACAAAGAACCCAATGACACTGCTACTACAACGAAAACCAAAAGGGGGCTGAAAATAACTCCGGATACCTGCTTTGATGTCCGACGTATAACAACCCCATTGAGAAATCAGTCGGAAAAAACTCCATGAAGAACCTGAGCGTCGGCCCACCACCTCGCCGAGCCGCCTCATTGGCCCGGTGGCTTCCTGCATCATCATGATTGGCTGTGTAGGCGGCCGCGGTGCCGTCTCTCGCCTAGCAACAGGCACAAGTGTAGCCACTGCAGAGCACCCCAAACCCCCTCCTCTCCCTCCCCTCCTCCTCCTCACCCACTCCCACCCTCACTCCTGCCTCGTGTGGGGGAGCAGCTGATAGATGGAGCATGTGAGAGAGAGAGAGAGAGAGATAGAGAGAGAGAGAGAGGGAGGAACATAGGACGGCATATGTACATGAACACACAAACACATAATCACAGGGCTGAAGATGCATGCAGTGTGAAGCCACTCTTCCATGTGCACACACACACACACACACACACACACATACAGTAAGTACATCTTGTACTGTCTTGTTTAACCCTTACATAACCGGGCGAACATAGGATGCTTCAGCCTAGAGGAGCAGCTGATCACGGGTCACATTTCACCCACAGCCTTGTCTGCTGAAAGCTGCGTTCATATGTTTATATATATATACATCTAATTTGATGCAGCAGTTATGCTTTGAGACATAATGTTGCTCGGATTTTAGCAAAATAAAACATTAGGTGTGTTTCCAAGCCGCCAGTTTTTATGCAAAATTTCAATTTGCGCAGAAATTCTGAAAAATAGTTGGACGTTTTTAAACCTGACTGAAGTGGAAAAGTCTATAAAAATGACTAAGTGTAAATGAAAAAATAAAATAAAGATGAAGACAAAGAGATGAAAACATCAGATGTGTGTGTAGCGATGAGCAGGCTGCTCAAATGAACACATGAAACAAAACAGAAATGTCACATTTTCCATCCGACGCTCTTTTAATGACATCATCTCGTCGTGTCTTCTTCTTCTGCGACGGTTTAACGGCACCGACTGGAGAATCGTCTCTCAGCCGTTTATCTAATATTCACATAACGGTAGGTGATTTTCTTTTTGTCCGTTTTCTGGAAAATTCTGTTAAAATTCGTGCAGGTGTGAAAACTTCTCCCGACTGCCTCTCACATTATTAAAGTAAAGTAAGGTGTTCTTTAAATGTAGTTTCAATGAGTTCACTTAAAAGTCAGACCCACATTTCCTTGAATAAATGAAGCTTGAAGTGCTAAAGAACAAAAGGCCATTAAGCACTACATTTTCAGGAAAAAAACAGAAGCTGTGTGGGTGAAGGAGCAGTCTGATCTCTGTTAATTTGGTTCTGTGTGTTACGGCGTGTGCGTTTTCTTTTATTCATCAAGGTGAAGAGAGAGAGAGAGAGAGAGAGAGATTTTAAAGCCGCTCATCAAATGGTGATGAGGAGGAACACGCTGCGAGTAAAAGAGAGTCTAACGGTCCCTTTAAGCTGTCATTTTTCAAAGCCGATGAACTCGTTGTCCTCTCGCTGTTTTCCAAATTTAGATATCGCCAGTTTGGCAGACGGTTACAAAGACTGACAGGTCTGAAAGAGCATTAGCCCGTCGTGCAATGCAGGTCTTGAAGAAGAAGAAGAAGAAGAAGAGGGAGGTCGTGTACAACTGAACAGTCTTAACGTCAAGGTAAAAAAAAAAAAAAACACTGTTTCATGGCTTTTAACATGATTTCACCACCGACTGCTCACTCTCTCATATCCTACACCATCAATTTTCTCTATTTTCATCACAAATTCAGTCGTTTTTATGTCTACAAACACTTCTCCGAGACTCAAATATTCTTTTTCGGTAGGCTCAAGTTGACAGAAGCTGTTTTCGCGAGATGTTTTGGATGTTTTTAGGGAAGATTTGTGCTTTAATTTCCACCCGATTTAATGAGAATACATCATTCAATAACCCTCGGATGGATGTGCGCTCTTGACTGCTGGGTGCTTTAAACCATGTCTCATTCAGCTTTCATTCAGCACAAGGGGATGGCTCAGTTGTCCTAAATGAGGACTTAACATGATAACAGGTGGCTATAATAAAAGGGGGAGATGGTGACTCCTGTCTCTGTTCAAAACAGGTGTTTGATTCAGGTCTGATGTTAACTAGACAGCCCGTCTATAAGGAGCTGAACAGACGTATGTGGCAAGTCCTGACTCTCTGTGACTTTATTTATTGTAAGATGTAAAGCCGAGCAGACGCTGTAAAGATTACGTACGATTTTAAACCCAGACACGGTCTTCCCGAGTCATTTCAGAATCAGATCGAGTCCATGTTCTGGAGCCAGATCAGTTGTCATGAAGCCTGATTAATGGCCTCGAACCATCAACGATCTCGCTGTCAGATGATCGGTTGGTTTTCTAGCATGTCAGAATCCACCAACATGGCCGCTGTCAAAACAATCACAACTGTAATGAGCTTATTTCAATGTTATCAGAGTATATTTTACAAGTCGTGGCCGCTGAAATAAAACTGAACTTCTCTGCAGAGCTGACAAAACATGCAACGGAAACATCCATGGCTCCCATTTTTACTTACTTTCTAGTCAAAGCATTGAGCTGCACAAAGCTTTTTGTCAACATTGTTAAAGATGCAGGTGTCAATAAGAATTGTCCACGTACATCCATCCATTATAAGCACAAAAGTTGCAGGCTCTGGCTTCTGCAGAAAAACATATAAGATGAATTAAAGGGTCTGCAAAGCTTTAGTGAGTCCTACTGTTTCTGTTTGGTTCCCAGTTGTGTCTTTCATGGTCTTAAGATTTTACTCCGTGTACCAAAATTCGACTCACTGATAAGACATCCTGCTCTGTTTAATAGTTTCCTCACCACTGCTCTCTTATGTTGCCAGTGGTGACATTAAGGTAGTTAACTGTATGAATATGTTATTTGCACACAATGGTCTCTATACTCTTGATGTTTTTTAAAAGCACAGACTTTTAGCAGGTGCGACAGAAATGGTTCCAACTAATCTGCTCCGCATATTCAGACTTTCTCCACAGATTAATTAAAACCGCTTCATTCGCCAAGTGTTGTGAAGGAATTTGTTATGTTGGCGCAGCTGCAAGCAAGTCAATAAATAAGTTTGAAGAAAAAAAAAGAAGCTAACAAAGCATTGATGTGGCACAACAGGAAGAAACTCAAGAGAGTAATTTATTCACATCAGTTTACACACATCCTGTGATTTAACTGCACTCGCTGTCTCTGTTTAACACTGTTGTACCTGCTTACAAACTAATGTGCGCCTTCTAAACGATGTTGCCTGGCGTTCCTCGGGCTGATTGTAAATGATGGTGATAACATCGTTTCTGTATTAAGTCTCGTTCGTCAACGCCATTTGCCACTTGGATGCTCTTCCTGGAGGAAAAGGTGAGAGAACGGCAGCGCCTTCAGACGGCGTCTTCACCTCCTTAACAGCTCAGCCGACTCATTTCTCTCGGTGCTAAATGACTCCGAGTACGCGGGCAGCTTTCGGCTCGGCAGACTGCGCCGCGTATGAAGATTCATGATGACATGACGGGTAAAATTCTGCTCTTCGTTCTTTATCATTAATTCAAAGCGTAGGTTCACAATAATTCAAGTGTGTCTTAAAACAACAGTATGAGAAGTGAAAGAGGTTTTTTTTCCCCCCCTCGCTGTAATCATTCCTCCTGTTCATACTGGATATTAAAAGATCCACATTTATCATTTAGTGCAAAAATGCATTTAAAAGTCATATCAAGTGGATATCTGACACATTTACAGTCTTTTTTAGCATCAAATTCTCCTCTTTGTGTTTCCCTGTTGAGCTGCAGGTGGAAGTATAGAAACAAAAAGAAGAACTTTGCCACTAAAAAGACTGTAACGTTGAAAGATATCTACTGGATTTGACTCATTTGGATGCTGAAGCTTCATATTCAAATACGTTTTTGCACAGACTGTGGATTTTGGCCCCCTTCTGCTAACGGTCAGTGTGAACAGGACGAATGATTACTAGAAAAAAAAACATGTTTAAATGTTCATTTGGGATCCTGACTGTTGTTTTAAGAAAGACCTTCCTTTAATCCTCTTAGGTTACATTTAAATTCAAAAACCGGATGTTAACATACAGCTAATTTGCTTTGGAAGACTTTTTTTTTGTACTATATTTCATAAAAAGTGTTATTTCATTTTAATTTTTAACTCTAATGGCAAATGAGCAAAAAGTCTCCTTTGTTTCATTACTCAATAGAAGATATAGCTTCAAATTTGACTTGATTTTCATTTTTATACATTCAGAAATGAAACTGTAAGAATTCCAAAACTTAAAAAACAGGCTTTTTTTTGTTCTCTGAAACTATCAGTGCTTCTTCTTCCATTTGTGGCGACATACATATGCAAAAACTGATGTTACCACACTCAACGTGGCAGCAAAACACGGACCAGTACGTCTGTGATAAACGAGCAGGGTTGAAAAATATTGCTGTGAAGGTAAAGAAAAAAAAAAAGACTTCTGCACTGCAAACACCACATTCATGCAGAAACATCAGCACTAATGTTCTAATGTTTGTATGTAGACGAAATAAATAAAGGACGTCTTCCGATCGTTCTTACTTCATGTACAGACGAGAAAAGAGAAAATTATTATTATTTTTTTATTGAAAATTATATAATGCAGTCTAATCTAATGCTGTAATTCTTCCTTTTCTTCTTCTTCAAAGATCAACCACTAAACTTCTTGTTCAGGTACTTTATTGTCGTCTCTATGATATACAAAATAAATCCATCTACTCTGGGGAGGAGATAAACTTCATCATTGAGTAACCAACCGGTCCAACAAGTGCTCCTGCAGTTATTGTGCATTTTATCAAACTGCAGGACAAATTCAACACAACAGGAGGAAGGCTCTGACACGTTCACTCTGTCAGAGATGCTCATCAGCTGAGCCTCCTCCAGCTCTCTCTCTCCATCTTTTTTTATCCACTTCTCCGTCCTGCTCAGCGGGAGGTCTGTGCATCCGTCAGCCGCTGTGTGGGAAACAGTAGGACTGGAGCTTTGTGATTGTTATAATTTTCATCTCACCCCCCCCCCCCCCCCCCCCCCCCCCCCACCCCCCTCCCTCCTCTCTTCCCTTCAAGTCTCTCTTCCGTGGCCACCTGCCTTTTTTCTTTTTTTTTTTTTTTTTCTCAGCTGCTGATTGCCGCTCGCCTCTCAGGGGAGTCAGTGAGTTTCATTGGCTCGCAACCGCATTGTCATGGCAACCGCATACTTGGCAATTTGCTGTTCTCCAATGAGACTCACTTTTGTGAAAACACAAATGTGAGTCATATTTGTCAGAAGTATGTATGTATATATGTGTGTGTGTGTGTGTGTGTGTGTGTGTGTGTTACGTGATGAATGTGCTGTGGCACCTTGGTGATGCTGCAGAGACAAACTGAACACATGAAAACAACATGTTATTGCTGTAGGCCAGAGTACCAGTGTGTGTTTATAATCAGTAAAAAAGGAGGGTTAACAATCTTTTAATGTAAAAAAAAATAATTAAGTTTTTTATTTCTGTCATGAGAAAATACAACATTTAATGGAACAGACAACAGAATTTAAAACATGTAAAATAACTCTTCAGCCTTCATTATGTACGACACTAATGTGTAGGTGTGCAGTTGTGTAGCAAGAGAAACACTTACAATAAAGGCTGAAGACAGGACTTTAAAAGGAATGCAACTGGAAAATTGTGAAAACGGTACATAAAAAGGACAATATACAGTAGTCAATGTACAATAAAAATGAAAGTGAACCAACCACATTAAAAAACCTCAGTGTTTAATAGATGTTGAAAGGTGAAGGTGAGGTTAAGAGGCTGTAATGTGATGAATAAAGGGGGTTTTTTCAGTCTTGTTTTTAAAGCTTCTTTGACATGTAGTGGAAGGCCTTTCCAGAGATATGGGGCGCGGTAGGAAAAGGCTCTGAAGCCAGCTGATTTTTTGTTAAATGTAAAATGTTAGTAAACAAAAATGTTAAAAGTAATTAGGGGGCACTTTTTGAACCATGGGAGCAAAGTTTTTGTGAGCTTTCGCACATCCTAAAGGCCTCAAAGGTGTGTTTGTTAAAATGGAAAATTGACACATTTATGTATATATATTCTGTTCAGAATGATGGCAGCAATAATCTCATCAAATTTCATGAACATCCCAACATGACCCTGCGTTTGGGGTCACTATAGAGCCCACTGACCTACGCCTGAGGAGCCCAATCACTACAGATCTTTGCAATTTTTGCCAGTTCTGACATGAGTGCACCAAGTTTCCAAGCATTTCAAGCACCTCAAAAATGCAATAGGAGCATAGGAGAAAAGTAATAATCTAATAATAATCAATAGATTCCTCACATTTCCTCACACTAATGGTCTCTGGCTCTTTCATGTTCGGACCTAATAAGAAGGTTTTTTAACTGTAAATCATATAAAGATCTTCCAGTTGAGCCCCAGAGTATAAATATAAAGCCGCAGATGTGCATGAAACGTCTCCTTAAAGTTTCAAAAATTGCATTTCCACTTGTTTATATATCATAGTTTGTTAGAAGGAGGAAGAAGGAAGAGAGTTTTGCATCCGTCAATTGAATTGCGCTCTGTGTGTGTGTGTGGATGAAGTGTTCACATCCAACTAAAGACGGCTCGTATCAGTCTTAATCAATGACTTAAATATGGCTCCATTAGGTTTATAGTTAGTGTTTATGTGGATGTGTTGTTTACTCACATACACGGCCACACAGATGAACATTTAAAGACGCAGTAAAAAATGCTCTGCTTTTCTGCTCTGGCGGCTTTTAGCTGGCACACTGTACAGTCTCCCCGCTGAGGACGCCCATCACAACATTTTTAGAACAAGCAAAAGAGAGAGAGAGAGAGAGAGAGAGAGAGTTCATTTTTGGCGTGTTCGGCTCAACAAGCTTCAATTTGTCTCCCACTTAGAGACCAATCGACTCACTCAGCCCTTCGCCCTTGAGACCTGCGAGCAGTTTGGATTAGAAAATGGAGCTCTGCTAAACAGTACTCAGCGGCGCGTGTGAGGGTCCTCGGCCGCGGACGTCTACTACAAGCTACGCAACTCAGAGGCGAGGCGAGGACGAGGGCGAGGACGATGGCGCACGAATACCCAGACAGGCTTGAAACCCCAAATTACCAGCCTGAAAATTGATGTGGTCAGTAATGTTAATTCATGTAGGGAGGTTTCTGTTCTTCTCTGCCTGGTAGAGAGCATTCAAGTATGAAGAACGACTGTTTACTCAAAACTAAATCATCTTTATGATCGTTTCATGCACAGATATTTAAAACAATATGGATTATAATCACTTTAAAGGACAAGTTCACAATTTTTCAAGTCTGTCCTGGCTGTAATCATTCCTCCTGTTCATTAAAATGTGCTTTCAATGGAAGTGATGGAGGCCAAAATCCACATTTAAAGTGTGTGTGAAGCTTCTATTCAGCTTCAGCAGTCTGAGTTTAGTCATATCAAGTGGATATCTGACACATTTACAGTCTTTTTAGCATCAAATTCTCCTCTTTGTCTTTCCTCAGACAGTCAGTTTTATAGTCACAAAAAGACTGTAACTACCACCGGGTAAAATTTACCTGTATATGAAATGCATTCATTTCCATGTAGTTTATGGTTTAATCTTTCTAAGTAGGCAACGGCATTCACTGTAGTGTCTGATCTGACAACTATGTCAAGTCATAACTAAACTATGAGAAGAGCAAAAGAGCAATAAAACCATCACCAAGTGCCTGAAGTGCAGGTTCACTGTGTGCAAAACTTATTTTAATCTAATTGATTATTGATTCATTTTGTTTTGCTATATTACCGTTTATTGTTTATAGGTTGATTAGCCTAATTTGCCCGTTAACGCACTCTGTTTTTATGAATGAAACATCAAAAGAGAAATATAGGCCTATCTGTGTTATGATGTTATAAATAAAAAACAGCTACCTCAAGTGTCCCAGTGATGTTCTCACGTTGCAACATGAAGTGCGGAGGTTGTTTATTTGTTATTATGGCTCATTATTGTCCATTTTAGGCTACTTTGGTAATTTGAATAGCATGGGTTATCTCATTATGTGGTGTGAATGCTGCTTTATAATAATATCACACCACTTAAAACATGCAAATATTTCCTTCTAACAGCTGAAATACACCAGTCACAGATGCAACGCAACACATATTGTTGCATCTTACTGCTACACAGACGCCGTCTCCATCACTGCGTGCATACAGGTTGTGCAGGGTTTGGAAGCACATCCTATAATAACTACTACTGAATCAATTAACTAGATTGTTTGCAGGATCATTGATTTGATTGAGTTATTGGTTGCAGTGCTGCGTTGCATTGTCTCTTGTACAATGGAGGTATTCATTTTAATCATTTTTTACACAGTTCTATGTAGTTTTTATCTGTTGGACGGCCTCATAGCTGCATGTTGAGGAAGAAGAAAAAATGCACCAGCTGCATAAAAATAGAGATGAGCGGCGTGATGCCCACATGTTCTCTGTGGTCAGTGTAGCTGCTTCACTTGATTATAATGTATGCACTCTGCTGCGGCCATGCTGCACGCCGAGTCCGTGACTGGCGTATTTTGGCCGTGATACAAATTTTTTCAGTGTCATTTAGGACTGATTTATACTGACAGCAATGCAAAGTGACTAGAGCTCTTTATAAAAGACACCGAGACGATAAAACAACAGCAGGACAAACAAAAACACAGGTGGTGATTAAACAAACTCATTTAATGACTTTAGACATTCCTTTGTGAAGACAACACCTTCATACAGTGACAGAGAACATTGTTTAGTATTAGAAAACATGGTAGCCAAGTTTATGTGTTGGTAGTTTTAGGTATATAGCGACCCCTGGCGGTCCCAGCGTTAAATACACGGTGGATTTTGTCCTCCATCACTTCCATTGTAAGTGCATTATGAAGGAATCCTCTTATAAGCCTGTATGAGCAGGAGGAATGATTACAGCACATAAAAAAAACCATTTCAATGTTCATCTGTGCACCTGATTGCTCTCTTAAGACACTCTTGGAAAAATTGTGCACCTGTCCTTTAAGTAAATAGATTAGATTGAGTGTGAACAACACTGATCCGCTCCTGTGTGGATAAAAATAGTGATGTAAAGGGTTTTTTTTTAAAATGTGAATCAGCAAAAACAAACCAGAGACCTTCTATATGAAAATACAAGGTCTGACGAGGACTTGAGGAACAGAGGCCAGCTGGGAAAAGGTGCAGAGTTTCAGCTATCTGTTGTCACCACCCAGAGCTACGTTGCTAGTGTGGCTAAAAACATACAGACGAATACTGAGACGTTCTCCGTTCGGGGCAGCGTTCAGAGCCAGACTTGTCACATTTAGTTAAGTGTGTATGAGACAGTAGCTGTGTGTGTGTGTGTGCATGCATGTGTGTGTGTGTGTGTGTAGGGGGTGACATTTGAGACTGTTCCTTGGATGTGGGTTGAGCCCCGATAAGCCAAACACCATCACCCCCCCCCCCCCCCCCCCCCCCTCCTCCAGCCAGTCTAGCAGCTTGTCCTTCCCCAGGGCCCCGTGTCTGCCATGTCAATCCAAGTCTGGGTACACATCGTATCACCCCCCCACCCACCATACACACACACACACACACACCCCAACAGTGTACAGAGCCATTCAGACAAGCACTCAGTAGATAATACAAGATTTTACTAATAAGAACTTAATCACAAACAACACCGAAATGTTTCATCTCCATCAGAAGCGGGTTAAACTTTCATAAGCAGTTCATTGGATGACGTGTCCGTGTAAACACTTTGTGATTACTTTCTATTTTGAGAATATCTATCATCATCATCATCATCATCATCATCCCGCACATGCTCGCTCGTCCGCTTGAGTCAAGACTGCACTTCTGCTGCAAAAATCAAAGACGACAACAGTGCAAATGAAGATATCCAGCGCCGAGCATGCAGGAAGAATCAGACAGAAGCAGAGGTAAGTGGGGACAATATGAACCATGAAGCTTGGGAAGTGTTTGTGCTAATATGCTTTGGAGAAAACGATGGGGGATGGGGATGGGGTGCACAATACTGCCGGCCAAAATGGCAACTTCCAATTGTTGCATCTACTGGGAGTTATATTTAGTTTTAGTGTGTCTGGCTACAGCTGAAGTTTTCACAGATGGTGGATGAGCACAGGTTTTGATTTCTGTCGTTAGTTTGACTTAAATATCACAATAAAAATATAGAAACAATGATGTCACTCACAACTCAAACGTGGCAACCTCACTGTGATGACAAGACTCAAACTCAGGAAACAACAAATTGCTTTTTTTTTTAACGTTCATACACGTGTTCATCAGTGAGCTTTAGAGGGTGTCAGTAGGCGTGTTTTTCACTTTGGACAGAGCCTTGCCACTTGGTTTCCTCTGCTTCTAGTCTGTAGCAAAGCTAGGCGGCTAACCACATCCTGACTACTACCCTATGCAAAAGAAGGAAGCAACCATCCGTTACGGTTGCTGCTGAAAACAGTTTCAACATGGCACTAAACAGGCAACATGATGACACTGATATACATCTACTCACCTCACACTTTCAAAGAATTAAAAAAAAGCCTGTTTTAGTTTAGTAGCTGCATGGAAAATTAAGAAAGGAATCACCACCTCTGCTAATTTAGCAATGCCAGTATTCATTCTGCAGCTGTGAGCCATGATGCAGCCACACAGGTGTTCTCTCTTACTTGATTAGACCTCACAGCACTGTGTTATCCTGCTTGATTGACATCCACGCAACTATCCTATTGACTTGTTGCACCTGTCAGGCCTGGAGGACCTCGTGTAATATCCGGGAATCTGTCCCAGAAAGCAGGTTTAAGCTCCACTGAGAGAAGAATAAAATATTCAGTGAGCCAAAAGAGAAAAAAAAAAAAAAAAAAGAAGTCTCCCCCAGGAGGATGCCAGGGAGTTTGAGGGTGAATCTGATGCAGAAATCCTTCTCGGGAGTCATAAGTCAAGTCAAATCTGAACACACAGACATGAGACACATATTGATATCATTCAGAGTGACTTAAACTTCCCGAGGATATCAATATCTCTGATGTGCATTGTCAATAAACCTCCATAAATCCTCTGTGGGAGAGAAAAAGGAGGCTGCAGAACTTACCTGAGAATCACTATCAAACTAGTATAGTGGTCTGTACATCCATGACCTCACTGCAAACAGCTGATACTCTCAATGGAGCCAATTTGTACACAAACTATAAGCTAAAAAGGGGGCTGAAGGAGAACAGCAGCACCTACCTGCAGCATTACAACAGCCTCGGTTTGATGAGCTTTTATGGGGTCCAGCAGAAATATTTTTTTTTATAGTTAGGAAGGAAAAGCAGCTGAAAAAGATCCACTTTAAAACACGAGGACGTCACTCTGGGCGGGATTTAAAATGAGTTTAGGCTCATAGTTTGTCTCCTGCTTTCTGTAACAGGCCCCAGAGTTGCTTCCAATTATAATCCCAGTATGATAAATGTGGATCTTTCTAACCAGGATGCTCACCTGACTGTTTGAACATCGTCGGTTGTTAAAAAAAAAGTGTTAATTAATTCAAAAAGCTGATCTTGTTGATTCAGACTCAGTAAAAAAATAAGAGTTATTTTCAAAATCGCTCTTGTTGCAGGAGGCAGAGAGATTACAGTGTTCCTCTCACTTTTTGTTCATTATATTTTCATGGGTGTAATGGTTGCTTAGCAACAACAGCAGTATTTCTGTGTCTGAGGAACACAGAGAGAAACTACAGACACGCTGAGTGGGTTTTGATTAGAAAAGAATAAATCTTTGATCTACTCTGCTCTACAGCTTTAAAAAAAACACACACACACACACAACACAGGACCCTTAGTTTGCAATGTGAAATTTGTTTTTTTATTAGCAGACGTGAACTTCCTGCTTCATACGAGTTAAACTAATAATAGCAGCGGCTCATATCACCCGTGTTGGAAGAGTGACAGCAAAACTAACAGACTGGCTGACTGAGCTTTTATATTCTGTTTCGTGATATTTTCTAGATTCGGCGTTATGTTCGCCTGCAGAGACGGAGAGACGTCAGTCTGTCTGTCTGTCTGTCTGTCACTCACATTTCAGAGTGATGCAGGCTGCTTTATTTCTTTACTTGTGTTTTCCTCAAGTTGCAGAGTGTTGAGTGATACAGAAATCTTAGCAAACCATGAATATAAAAAAAGGTAGGGATTGTTATAGAGAGAATTACAGTATGTACAGATATTAAAATGCAATTTTATACAGTAGATTATGAACAATAGCAGGTTTGTAAAGAATAATATTCAGCATGTGCAGGCCTGGATGTTCAAGTTTAAAAGGTAGAAAAAGAGATTTAACTCTAAAGTAGAAGAAGAAATTCAATGAGAGTGGAGTAAAAGGTTGTTAGAGACAAACAATGAGAGGCAGGGATATCTGTAGATGGATCTAAACCAACAATGAACTGATCTACGTGTTATAAAGAATTAGGATTATACTGAGTGTGTGGCCCTTTTCTTTTGGTTTCTGTTTTATTCAGTAACTTGCACAAATAGTAGCACCAGTTAATATTAACGGTGGGAGGCCAGGGTTCATATGTATGAGGAGGTCAGAAAGGGTCGAGGGACGGGTCAGGAGGAGGTTAGCTAGACTGAAGTCTGTGTATATTCTCATTTGTCCAGGTCATAGTTATCTCTAGGCAACAATGTGTCACGCCGTGGTGAGGTTTAGTTGGGTTTTTTTGTCCTGTCTTCATGTCTTGTCTTGTCATTTCCTGTTTTATTTTGAAAATTATCCCTCCTTGTCTCTGGTCACTTGCCCTTCCTCATGTGTCTGTCTGATTACCCCAAGTGTCTCCACCTGTTCCCCTCACCTGTTCCCCGTTCCCTCGTCAGTTCTGTCTGTGTATTTAATCCCTGGTTTTCAGTTCTGTCCTTGTTGGTTCATTTGGTTTTGGTTCCTTGTCACAGTCACAGTCCTAGCCGTAGCCCTTGCCTTGTCTTGTCTTGTCTTGTCTTTGGCTTTGGCTTTAAAATAAAGGTTTTTTTGCATTTCATGATACCTCTGTGCCTGGGTCCTGTTTCTGAGCAACTTTGCGACACAATGATTCAAAGGCAACTGGACTTAGATTTGTCGCCTCTTATCCAAGCAGCTTCATCAGTTCGTAACGCATCAGTCTGACTAGTCCTCACCAGTCTGACAACCCAGTGGAGATAGATCCAGGCGTTTATCTCTGCGAAAGTGACCGCCCAAACCATTTCCTAAGACAATAGTTGGTTAGTGGAGCTTCACCTGACCGTTGTTTTGGCCTGTGAGTCGTCCCCGTGAACGACAGTCGGTAGGAGTAGGTGGGGCTACTGGCAGATTACAATCGTTAGGCTAGATTGAAGTATTTTAGATGGGGGGGGGGGGGGGGCATAAATTGAGATAATGTTTTACCTGTGAAATGTGTTTTGAAAGCATCAAAAGAAAGCCCAGGTATATAAGATACCTGTGGAGGCTCCTCAGGGAGCCTTTTCTCTGTAACACCACTGGTGTGTCGCCTTGTAAAACGTTCCTTCTTGTACAAGAAAATAAATTCAGTCTTCATCATTTAAAGGTCATTAAGAGGAAATTCTTATGATGCTACTAACAAGTATTACGTGTGTATGCAAAGCCTGATATATCTTACTCCTCTGTGCCGTAGACCTCCGTTGTTGTTATTAAAAACACGTCGATGAGCCAAACCGCTGAATTGGGTTGCGTCGTCCTGGAAAACAGTGGCTACCGTAGTTTGTTTAGATGTGGAAAAAAAAAAAAAACATGGCTCCACAGCTTTGCTATCTTCCTGTGCTACATAACACAAACTCTTGACTTATTCTTACATATAACTACTACTACAAGTTTCTCAAAGAGTGGCAGTGGCGTCATCCTGTGGGTCATTTACTCTTTGGAGCCGTTTCTAAACAAGCTACGGTTACCACAATCTTCAGGGTGATGGATCACTGATGTTTTTTAATAGTTTTTTGACAATAACAGAGGTTACAGTACAGAGGAATAACCTGTAAGTACACTAATTCACTGGTTTTGCTCCAAACATGAGATTTGATGACAATAAAAAACTATTAAAAAAATCACTGGACATATCCTTTAATACTCATCTGGTGTAAAATGACTCATAAACAAGAACATGTGTTACACTACAAGAATAGAAACAGTAATTCATGACTTGTCCACACACACACACACACAAACAGTAGAAACGCTTCATGACTTCAAAGTGCTGTAACTGACACAGATTTGTTCTGCTCCCGTCGGCCAAGTTATTCATCTGGTAAATATATAAAGGAGGTTATGAGGTCATATCTGCTGGGATTTATGCGAGCCTTGTTGTGTTTACATCATTATCTACTGCAGATTTATGAAGAGTCATCGAGAAGATTTGATGTCATCTATGAGGGGAAACTCGAGTTTTCATTACAGAGCCAAATATTTTCGTTGGTGGGAGAGATCTGGTCCATGGGCCACAGTTTGCCTACCACTGCCTTAGACTGCATGTTGGCTTCTTACTTACTTTCCAACCCCATCCAACAGTTTGGTTTTTCTGGTGTTCATGTTTAGTCCTGTTTCACATTTTATTGGGATCTTATTTACATCCTTTGCTTCCTGTCTGCTGCGCTGACCCACTTTCTCCTCAGGGATCAATAAAGTTTATTTCATTGTATCTTATCTTAGATCAGAGAGAGTATAAGCGGCGCTGTGAGTGCTGCGTATTTAAGTAGGGTGAATCGATGTCGGGGCTAAGTGGAGTCTGATTTGTGTTGTAAAAGACATGTCGGACGGATCAGACAAGCACAAACTGTTTCCTCAGACACCAGGACTTTTAGGACTCTCTATTTATCTGTAAACCTGAAGAGGATTTAATGTTTTTTTTCCACTGTCACAGCTGCGGTAAGTTGCTGTGAAGCATTACCTGAACGCCAAGATGAACATGAAGTCTTATCTGTCATACGTAAACTCATCCAGCTCTGCAGCAGCAGACTGCTGTATAAGCTGATATTGTGATCCAGCCGCTCACAATAAATGCATTTCTATTGAATTGAAAAATCAATGGTAACAATGTGAAGGAGCAGACGTCACCGTAATAAATGGAATAAATATTTCTGGGATGCTGCAATGATCATGGACAATGGGTTGAAAATATTTTATGTGCCGCCATGAAGCATTTTTTTAAAAACAAAAATGTCTCATTTAGATTCAGTAGAAGATTCAGTAAGAAGCTGTAACACAACAATAATAAACCCTTATCCAGTTTATTAAAGCTCCTCTATGATGTTTTACTTTCAGAACCAGAACATAAGACCAGAGCTGGATTCTTAAAATCTTCATGTGAAATCACACTGGATCCAGACACAGTACACATACAGCTGTTATTATCTGATGGGAACAGCAAAGCAACATTAAAGAAAGAAAAACAGTCTTATTCTAGTCACCCAGACAGATTCACTGGATATTTGTATCAGGTTCTGAGTAGAGAGAGTCTGACTGGACGTTGTTACTGGGAGGTGGAGTGGATTGGGAGAGGAGTTGATGTAGCAGTCGCGTACAAGAATATCAGCAGAGCAGGAGACTCAAATAAATGTAAATTTGGATAAAATGACAAATCTTGGGCTTTAAGATGTCTCACTAACAGTTATCAATTTTGGTTCAACAACCTCAAAACTCCCGTCTCAGATCCTCGTTCCTCCAGAGTAGGAGTGTATCTGGATCACAGAGCAGGTATTCTGTCCTTCTACAGAGTCTCTGAAACCATGACTCTCCTCCACAGAGTCCAGACCACATTCACTCAGCCTCTCTATGCTGGACTACGTCTTTACTACTCTGATGGAGACACTGCTGCGCTCAAACTTAAACTCTTCTCCTCGCACTCAGGTTTCTTCTGCGCGCTCACTAAGACTCATCCAATGAATAGAAGGCCCGGTTTTGGGTTGACCAATGAAATGGAGCCTGCCTCCTTGCGTTAGTCAAAGTCAAGGATCTCAAGTAAGTTTTTTTTTTTTTTTTTTTTTTTTTTTTTTTAACATTTTCCTATGCTGCTATTACTTCCTTCAGATACATCGAAATGGTGTTTACCCTTGCTATAATATAGTAAGTTAA
Source organism: Euthynnus affinis (assembly GCA_029490765.1). NCBI lineage: Eukaryota > Metazoa > Chordata > Actinopteri > Scombriformes > Scombridae > Euthynnus > Euthynnus affinis. The sequence goes on from CM055849.1 coordinate 28,633,373, forward strand.
ACTGATTTAATTGTAAATATGCAGGTATGCAAATAGAGACATGCTTAAGATATTAACATTATGTGAAACCCTTCTAATAGGGCAGAGTTTGACAACAAGGGTAAACACCATTTGTTTACCTAATAAAAACAATTTTAACATACACACACGACATGTTACACCAGTTGCGTTTTTTAAATAGCAGCAGCGCTCACAGCTAAACACTAGCTAAAGCTAATCATATTATCATGGATGTATCTGAAGGAAGTAATAGCAGCATAAAAAAATGATTTAAAAAAAAAAAAAAAAATCTTGAGATCCTTGACTTTGACTAACGCAAGGAGGCAGGCTCCATTTCATTGGTCAACCCAAAACCGGGCCTTCTATTCATTGGATGATTCTGACAGGGTGGTTGCTATGCTTGTTGCTACACAAAAAAAATCTGAGCACGCAGTGGAGAAATCCGTGAGCAGAAACTTAGTGAGCACGCAGAAGAAACCTGAGTGCGAGGAGAAGAGTTGAAGTTTGAGCGCGAGCAACATTGTATCTGAGTGCGAGCACACAGTTTGAGCACAAGCGGAGCAAATCTGAGTGCAAGCAGAGACTGTTTGAGTGCGAGGGGAAGGTTTTGAGGGACAAATTACAAAATTTGAACGTAAAATCAATTAAATTTGCTCTCAAATTTATATACTACGCTCTTGAATAAAGATAGGGAATAATCTCCATAAGAAAGCAGGTGACCAGTGTTTACACATGAGACGTGAGCTTCATTGTAGATAAAAAGAGTTAAACACACAGTATCTCTCTGAAACAGCTTCTCTTCCTTGAATGAACCATAGCTTGATAACTCCTCCCTCTTCTTCCTGCTCTCAAACACAACAAGCTCCACTTTGACCACATATTTCCTTGTTCCCTCCCCTTCAGATCTACAGTTTGAAGATGGGTGTAACCAACCTGTAAAAGAGCTGCAGCCTCCATTCACTGCAGGAACACATGCTGTTTAGATCAGAACTCAAACTAGTTTCACTTCTCAGAAAGTGAAACTCAGACAGTCGTTGCCACTGAGAGCTGAAATGGCGCAGCAAGGAGCTCAGCTGGACGGAGCAAAATTCTGTTGTTCCATCTGTCTGGATCTACTGAAGGATCCGGTGACTATTCCCTGTGGACACAGCTACTGTATGAACTGTATTAAAGGTTTCTGGGATGAAGAGGATAAGAAGGAAATCTACAGCTGCCCTCAGTGCAGACAGACCTTCACACCGAGGCCTGTCCTGGTGAAAAACACCATGTTTGCAGATTTAATGGAGGAGCTGAAGAAGACTGGACTCCAAGCTGCTCCTGCTGATCACTGCTATGCTGGACCTGAAGATGTGGCCTGTGATGTCTGCACTGGGAGGAAGATGAAAGCCCTCAAGTCCATGACCATGACTCTCCTCTACAGAGTCCAGACTACATTCACTCAGCCTCTCTATGCTGGACTACTTCCTTTCAACTATCACGAGGACACTGCTGGGTTCTGTAAACTCATTTAAGGGACAGTCGGGTCAATTTTTTGTTAATTCTTGAAATGATTTTGTCTCTGTGGTTGTTGCTGAGAGCTCGTTGCTGCAGTGTTTCTGCACAGAGATCAGCTGTCAATCAAACATTATTTTCAACTTTGACATCTTCTCATCTGTTATGTAAATATTTGAGTTTCTTTATTTGGGGCTCTTTCTTGTGTCTGTTTCATGTATGTTTACATTTAAGTTCACATTGATGCATTTGGTCAAATCAGGTATTATGAAATATTTTAAAAATGTATAATTCATGATGTTCTTGTACATAACTGATATTCTGGGTTAAACTAACTGATTGTGTGGATGAAGTGAATCTGAACATGAAATCATTGAACAAGAGTCATTTAACAGACTTTACTGATTGGATGTGTGAACAATCTGAAGCTTTACATAATCAATAAAGATGTTTTTCTCAAGAATGAACAAAGTATTTTCTTCTGTCTTCATCTCAGGATCTCATTCAAAGCTTCTGGAGAAAATGTGAAACTAATATGAGAGTTTATTTGAGGCAGTTTTCCTCCTGAAACACCACAAAGTCAAGAGTTCATGTTCAGAGTTTGAATCCAGACTTGATTCAAACTTCTTCTGACTAATGTTGTCCGAGGTTTAATCTCTCAATCCACAAAACTGCAAGAAATGCATCTAAAACTGTCTGATTAGTGTTTCTGACAACTGTCATTGATTTATTGCACCATCACAGGTAAAGTTACTCCACCTTTTCTAGTCCACAAGTCATTTAGGAATCATTTTATCATCATGATAATTACATTAAAAACTGCTTTCAGTCTCATCAGAATCAACATCAGGAGAACTTGACATGTTCATTCTAGTTTTAAACCATTAAGAGTTCAGAAAACTGAACATTTGAACAACAGCAGATGAAACATGTTTAAACTCTATCAGGTCCAGTCATGAAATAATGAAATCATAAACATTAATAGATGATCCTTTAAGTGTTAACTAATCACATAAAGCCATAGTGACTCATAGAAATACTTCGACACACAGTCTCTCTCTCAAACTGCTCCTCCTCCTGGAATGAATCATAGCTTGATAACTCCTCCCTCTTCTTCCTGCTCTCAAACACAACAAGCTCCACTCTGTCCACATGTTTCCTTGTTCCCTCCCCTTCAGATCTACAGTTTGAAGATGGGTGTAACCAACATGTAAAAGAGCTGCAGCCTCCATTCACTGCAGGAACACATGCTGTTTAGATCAGAACTCAAACTAGTTTCACTTCTCAGAAAGTGAAACTCAGACAGTCGTTGCCACTGAGAGCTGAAATGGCGCAGCAAGGAGCTCAGCTGGACGGAGCAAAATTCTGTTGTTCCATCTGTCTGGATCTACTGAAGGATCCGGTGACTATTCCCTGTGGACACAGCTACTGTATGAACTGTATTAAAGGTTTCTGGGATGAAGAGGATAAGAAGGAAATCTACAGCTGCCCTCAGTGCAGACAGACCTTCACACCGAGGCCTGTCCTGGTGAAAAACACCATGTTTGCAGATTTAATGGAGGAGCTGAAGAAGACTGGACTCCAAGCTGCTCCTGCTGATCACTGCTATGCTGGACCTGAAGATGTGGCCTGTGATTTCTGCACTGGGAGGAAGATGAAAGCTCTCAAGTCCTGTCTGCAGTGTCTGGCCTCTTATTGTGAGAAACACCTTCAGCGTCACTATAATGTACCTCCATTAAAGAAACACAAGCTGGTGGACCCCTCCAAGAAGCTCCAGGAGAACATCTGCTCTCGTCATGATGAGGTGATGAAGATGTTCTGTCGTACTGATCAGCAGTGTATCTGTTATCTCTGCTCTGTGGATGAACATAAAGGTCACGACACAGTCTCAGCTGCAGCAGAAAGGACTGAGAGGCAGAGAGAGCTGGAGGTGAGTCGACAAAACATCCAGCAGAGAATCCAGGACAGAGAGAAAGATGTGAAGCTGCTTCAACAGGAGGTGGAGGCCGTCAGTCGCTCTGCTGATAAAGCAGTGGAGGACAGTGAGAAGATCTTCACTGAGCTGATCCATCTCCTCCAGAAAAGAAGCTCTGATGTGAAGCAGCAGATCAGATCCCAGCAGGAAACTGAAGTGAGTCGAGTCAAAGAGCTTCAGGAGAAGCTGGAGCAGGAGATCACTGAGCTGAAGAGGAAAGACGCTGAGCTGAAGCAGCTCTCACACACAGAGGATCACAACCAGTTTCTACACAACTACCCCTCACTGTCACAACTCAGTGAACCTACAGACTCATCCAGCATCAATATCCGTCCTCTGAGATACTTTGAGGATGTGACAGCAGCTGTGTCAGAGCTCAGAGATCAACTACAGGACATCCTGAAGGAGAAATGGACAAACATCTCACTGACAGTGACTGAAGTGGACGTTTTACTGCCAGAACCAAAACCCAAAACCAGAGCTGGATTCTTAAGATATTCACGTGAAATCACACTGGATCCAAACACAGTAAACACATATGTGTTATCTGATGTGAACAGAAAAGCAACATACATGAGTCAACAACAGTCTTATTCTGATCACCCAGACAGATTCACCGATTATTATCAGGTCCTGAGTAGAGAGAGTCTGACTGGACGTTGTTACTGGGAGGTGGAGTGGAGAGGAGGAGGAGTTGATGTAGCCGTCGCATACAAGAATATCAGCAGAACAGGTGGCTCGGTTGAAAGTGTATTTGGACGCAATGACAAATCTTGGGCTTTAGATTGTTACACTAACAGTTATACATTTTGGTTCAACAACATCTCAACTCCCGTCTCAGGTCCTGGTTCCTCCAGAGTAGGAGTGTATCTGGATCACAGTGCAGGTATTCTGTCCTTCTACAGCATCTCTGGAACCATGACTCTCCTCCACAGAGTCCAGACCACATTCACTCAGCCTCTCTATGCTGGACTACGTTTTTACTACTCTGTCGGGGACTCTGCTGAGTTCTGTAAACTGAAATAGACAGAAGTCATTTAAGGGACAGTCGGTTAAATTCTGAGTTAATTCTTGAAATGATTTTGTCTCTGTGGTTGTTGCTGAGAGCTCGTTGCTGCAGTGTTTCTGCACAGAGATCAGCTGTCAATCAAACATTATTTTCAACTTTGACATCTTCTCATCTGTTGTTATGTAAATATTTGAGTTTCTTTAGTTGCTGCTCTTTCTTGTGTCTGTTTCACTACGGAGGCTTTCACTGATCAGGATGATTTTTCATTTTTACACAAACTTGTATTTCTCAACTCTGCTCTTGTTTCTTTTCCTCTTCATCAGTCTTAACAGAGAAGGAACCAGAACTTCCTTTATCTGTAGATATTTTGCTCTCATGACTTTGTAAATCTGTCAAGAAATGTATGTTTACATTTAAGTTCACATTGATGCATTTGGTCAAATCAGGTATTATGAAATATTTTAAAAATGTATAATTCATGACGTTCTTGTACATAACTGATATTCTGGGTTAAACTAACTGATTGTGTGGATGAAGTGAATCTGAACATGAAATCATTGAACAAGAATCATTTAACAGACTTTACTGATTGGATGTGTGAACAATCTGAAGCTTTACATAATCAATAAAGATGTTTTTCTCAACAATGAACAAAGTATTTTCTTCTGTCTTCATCTACATTTGGATGCTTTACAAAGCAGATCAGTTCCTGTTCTCACAGAATAAAGATATTATATAGAAGCTTTTTTTAAAATTATATCAAACTTGTAGTCAGATGCAATCATCACCATGGTAACATACAACTCTTCTTAATGCTTAATGAGTTGTGTATTAGTTAAATAATACTTCAGTATGTGATTTGTTCTCTAAACTACATAAATATTAGAAAAAATAAAGTGTTTCCACATTTACTCTTGTAGCTGCACTCATGAGTGAAACATTTCTTTGCAGTGATCATCAGCACACATGTGAGGGAAAACTATCAGGCTACGTCAAAACAACAATATTATACAGTTTAAGGAGCTTGATGGAAAAACTCCTAAATTCCCAAGATTACTTTGCCACCAGAAAGCAGGTGACCAGTGTTTTCACATGAGACGTGAGCTTCACTGTAGATAAAAAGGTTAAACACACAGTATCTCTCTCAAACTGCTCCTCTTCCTGGAATGAATCAGCACTTGATAACTCCTCCCTCTTCTTCCTGCTCTCAAACACAACACGCTCCACTCTGACCACATATTTCCTTGTTCCCTCCCCTTCAGATCTACAGTTTGAAGATGGGTGTAACCAACCTGTAAAAGAGCTGCAGCCTCCATTTACTGCAGGAACACATGCTGTTTAGATCAGAGCTCAAACTAGTTTCACTTCTTAGAAAGTGAAACTCAGACAGTCATTTCCACTGAGAGGTGAAATGGCGCAGCAAGGAGCTCAGCTGGACGGAGCAAAATTCTGCTGTTCCATCTGTCTGGATCTACTGAAGGATCCGGTGACTATTCCCTGTGGACACAGCTACTGTATGAACTGTATTAAAGGTTTCTGGGATGAAGAGGATAAGAAGGAAATCTACAGCTGCCCTCAGTGCAGACAGACCTTCACACCGAGGCCTGTCCTGGTGAAAAGCACCATGTTAGCAGATTTAGTGGAGGAGCTGAAGAAGACTGGACTCCAAGCTGCTCCTGCTGATCACTGCTATGCTGGACCTGAAGATGTGGCCTGTGATGTCTGCACTGGGAGGAAGATGAAAGCTCTCAAGTCCTGTCTGGTGTGTCTGGCTTCTTACTGTGAGAAACACCTTCAGCGTCACTACAATGTAGCTCCATTAAAGAAACATAAGCTGGTGGACCCCTCCAAGAAGCTCCAGGAGAACATCTGCTCTCGTCATGATGAGGTGATGAAGATGTTCTGTCGTACTGATCAGCAGTGTATCTGTTATCTCTGCTCTGTGGATGAACATAAAGGCCACGACACAGTCTCAGCTGCAGCAGAAAGGACTGAGAGGCAGAGAGAGCTGGAGGTGAATCGACAAAACATCCAGCAGAGAATCCAGGACAGAGAGAAAGATGTGAAGCTGCTTCAACAGGAGGTGGAGGCCGTCAGTCGCTCTGCTGATAAAGCAGTGGAGGACAGTGAGAAGATCTTCACTGAGCTGATCCATCTCCTCCAGAAAAGAAGCTCTGATGTGAAGCAGCAGATCAGATCCCAGCAGGAAACTGAAGTGAGTCGAGTCAAAGAGCTTCAGGAGAAGCTGGAGCAGGAGATCACTGAGCTGAAGAGGAAAGACGCTGAACTGAAGCAGCTCTCACACACAGAGGATCACAACCAGTTTCTACTCAACTGCCCCTCACTGTCACAACTCAGTGAACCTACAGACTCATCCAGCATCAATATCCGTCCTCTGAGATACTTTGAGGATGTGACAGCAGCTGTGTCAGAGCTCAGAGATCAACTACAGGACATCCTGAGGGAGAAATGGACAAACATCTCACTGGCAGTGAGTGATGTGGACGTTTTACTGTCAGAACCAGAACCCAAGACCAGAGCTGGATTCTTAAAATATTCACGTGAAATCACACTGGATCCAAACACAGCAAACACATGGCTGTTATTATCTGATGGAAACAGAAAAGCACAACTAGTGAATCAACAACAGCCTTATTCTGATCACCCAGACAGATTCACTGCATGGCGTCAGGTCCTGAGTAGAGAGAGTCTGACTGGACGTTGTTACTGGGAGGTGGAGTGGAGAGGAGGAGGAGTTTGTGTAGCTGCTGCATACAAGAATATCAGCAGAGCAGGAGACTCAAGTGACTGTAGATTTGGATTTAATGACAAATCTTGGGCTTTATATTGTTACACTAATAGTTATAATTTTTGGTTCAACAACATCTCAACTCTGGTCTCAGATCCTGGTTCCTCCAGAGTAGGAGTGTACCTGGATCACAGAGCAGGTATTCTGTCCTTCTACAGCGTCTCTGAAACCATGACTCTCCTCCACAGAGTCCAGACCACATTCACTCAGCCTCTCTATGCTGGACTGCGTCTTTATTCTTTGTCTTTCGGGAACTCTGCTGAGTTGTGTAAACTCAAATAGACAGAAGTCATTTAAGGGACAGTCAGTTAAATTCTGTGTTAATTCTTGAAATGATTTTGTCTCTGTGGTTGTTGCTGAGAGCTCGTTGCTGCAGTGTTTCTGCACAGAGATCAGCTGTCAATCAAACATTATTTTCAACTTTGACATCTTCTCATCTGTAGTTATGTAAATATTTGAGTTTCTTTAGTTGCTGCTCTTTCTTGTGTCTGTTTCACTACGGAGGCTTTCACTGATCAGGATGATTTTTCATTTTTACACAAACTTGTATTTCTCAACTCTGCTCTTGTTTCTTTTCCTCTTCATCAGTCTTAACAGAGAAGGAACCAGAACTTCCTTTATCTGTAGATATTTTGCTCTCATGACTTTGTAAATCTGTCAAGAAATGTATGTTTACATTTAAGTTCACATTGATGCATTTGGTCAAATCAGGTATTATGAAATATTTTAAAAATGTATAATTCATGATGTTCTTGTACATAGCTGATATTCTGGGTTAAACTAACTGATTGTGTGGATGAAGTGAATCTGAACATGAAATCATTGAACAAGAATCATTTAACAGACTTTACTGATTGGATGTGTGAACAATCTGAAGCTTTACATAATCAATAAAGATGTTTTTATCAACAATGAACAAAGTATTTTCTTCTGTCTTCATCTACATTTGGATGCTTTACAAAGCAGATCAGTTCCTGTTCTCACAGAATAAAGATGTTATATAGAAGCTTTTTTTAAAATTATATCAAACTTGTAGTCAGATGCAATCATCACCATGGTAACATACAACTCTTCTTAATGCTACATTTACAAGCTGGCAACAGCAGATGAATATATAACACATGATCATGTTGCATCATACGTTCATTTTATACCCACAATAACTGTGTTTAACTTCTTAAAATATTATTATTCAATTATGAAAATAGATTTAAAATGTTTCATTTAATTTTGGCCCTACTTTGTTTATTTCATTATTATCATAACCTTACTCTTGTTATATCTTTATTCTTCTGTGTTGCATTTTTCTTTGTATTTTTGAGTTTTTGGTGAATAAACAGATTCTGATTCTGATTTATATTCTTTCATATTTGCTGGTAAATCAGTTCATGTATGAAGTAACTGTGGTTTAACAGTTATCATTAATAGATGATCCTTTAAGTGTTAACTAATCACATAAAACCATAGAAATACTTCAATCATGAGTTATGTATTAGTTAAATAATACTTCAGTATGTGATTTGTTCTCTAAACTACATAAATATTAGAAAAAATAAAGTGTTTCCACATTTACTCTTGTAGCTGCACTCATGAGTGAAACATTTCTTTGCAGTGATCATCGACACACATGTGAGGGAAAACTATCAGGCTACGTCAAAACAACAATATTATAAAGTTTAAGGAGCTTGATGGAAAAACTCCTAAATTCCCAAGATTACTTTGCCATCAGAAAGCAGGTGACGAGTGTTTTCACATGAGACGTGAGCTTCATTGTAGATAAAAAGGGTTAAACACACAGTATCTCTCTCAAACTGCTCCTCATCCTTGAATGAATCATAACTTGATAACTCCTCCCTCTTCTTCCTGCTCTCAAACGGAACAAGCTCCACTCTGACCACATATTTCCTTGTTCCCTCCCCTTCAGATCTACAGTTTGGGTGTAACCAACATGTACAAAAGCTGCAGCCTCCGTTTACTGCAGGAACACATGCTGTTAAGATCAGAGCTCAAACTAGTTCAACTTTTAAGGAAGTGAAACTCAGACAGTCGTTGCCACTGAGAGGTGAAATGGCGCAGCAAGGAGCTCAGCTGGACGGAGCAAAATTCTGCTGTTCAATCTGTCTGGATCTACTGAAGGATCCGGTGGCTATTCCCTGTGGACACAGCTACTGCATGAACTGTATTAAAGGTTTCTGGGATGAAGAGGATAAGAAGGAAATCTACAGCTGCCCTCAGTGCAGACAGACCTTCACACCGAGGCCTGTCCTGGTGAAAAACACCATGTTTGCAGATTTAATGGAGGAGCTGAAGAAGACTGGACTCCAAGCTGCTCCTGCTGATCACTGCTATGCTGGACCTGAAGATGTGGCCTGTGATGTCTGCACTGGGAGGAAGATGAAAGCTCTCAAGTCCTGTTTGGTGTGTCTGGCTTCTTACTGTGAGAAACACCTTCAGCCTCATTATGAATCACCTACTTTCAAAAAACACAAGCTGGTGGACCCCTCCAAGAAGCTCCAGGAGAACATCTGCTCTCGTCATGATGAGGTGATGAAGATGTTCTGTCGTACTGATCAGCAGTGTATCTGTTATCTCTGCTCTGTGGATGAACATAAAGGCCACGACACAGTCTCAGCTGCAGCAGAAAGGACTGAGAGGCAGAGAGAGCTGGAGGTGAGTCGACAAAACATCCAGCAGAGAATCCAGGACAGAGAGAAAGATGTGAAGCTGCTTCAACAGGAGGTGGAGGCCGTCAGTCGCTCTGCTGATAAAGCAGTGGAGGACAGTGAGAAGATCTTCACTGAGCTGATCCGTCTCCTCCAGAAAAGAAGCTCTGATGTGAAGCAGCAGATCAGATCCCAGCAGGAAACTGAAGTGAGTCGAGTCAAAGAGCTTCAGGAGAAGCTGGAGCAGGAGATCACTGAGCTGAAGAGGAAAGACGCTGAACTGAAGCAGCTCTCACACACAGAGGATCACAACCAGTTTCTACTCAACTACCCCTCACTGTCACAACTCAGTGAACCTACAGACTCATCCAGCATCAATATCCGTCCTCTGAGATACTTTGAGGATGTGACAGCAGCTGTGTCAGAGCTCAGAGATCAACTACAGGACATGCTGAAGGAGAAATGGACAAACATCTCACTGACAGTGACTGAAGTGGACGTTTTACTGTCAGAACCAGAACCCAAGACCAGAGCTGAGTTCTTAAAATATTCACGTGAAATCACACTGGATCCAAACACAGCACATTCACAGCTGTTATTATCTGATGGGAACAGAAAAACAACATACATGAATCAACAACAGTCTTATCCTAGTCACCCAGACAGATTCACTGGATGTTGTCAGGTCCTGAGTAGAGAGAGTCTGACTGGACGTTGTTACTGGGAGGTGGAGTGGAGTGGGAGAGGAGTTTGTGTAGCAGTCACATACAAGAATATCAGCAGAACAGGAGGCTCAAGTGACTGTAGATTTGGATTTAATGACAAATCTTGGGCTTTATATTGTTACACTAATAGTTATAATTTTTGGTTCAACAACATCTCAACTCTGGTCTCAGATCCTGGTTCCTCCAGAGTAGGAGTGTACCTGGATCACAGAGCAGGTATTCTGTCCTTCTACAGCGTCTCTGAAACCATGACTCTCCTCCACAGAGTCCAGACCACATTCACTCAGCCTCTCTATGCTGGACTGCGTCTTTATTCTTTGTCTTTCGGGAACTCTGCTGAGTTGTGTAAACTCAAATAGACAGAAGTCATTTCAGGGACAGTCGGTTAAATTCTGTGTTAATTCTTGAAATGATTTTGTCTCTGTGGTTGTTGCTGAGAGCTCGTTGCTGCAGTGTTTCTGCACAGAGATCAGCTGTCAATCAAACATGATGTTCAACTTTGACATCTTCTCATCTGTTGTTGTGTAAATATTTGAGTTTCTTTAGTTGCTGCTCTTTCTTGTGTCTGTTTCACTACGGAGGCTTTCACTGATCAGGATGATTTTTCATTTTTACACAAACTTGTATTTCTCAACTCTGCTCTTGTTTCTTTTCCTCTTCATCAGTCTTAACAGAGAAGGAACCAGAACTTCCTTTATCTGTAGATATTTTGCTCTCATGACTTTGTAAATCTGTCAAGAAATGTATGTTTACATTTAAGTTCACATTGATGCATTTGGTCAAATCAGGTATTATGAAATATTTTAAAAATGTATAATTCATGATGTTCTTGTACATAGCTGATATTCTGGGTTAAACTAACTGACTGTGTGGATGAAGTGAATCTGAACATGAAATCATTGAACAAGAATCATTTAACAGACTTTACTGATTGGATGTGTGAACAATCTGAAGCTTTACATAATCAATAAAGATGTTTTTCTCAACAATGAACAAAGTATTTTCTTCTGTCTTCATCTACATTTGGATGCTTTACAGAGCAGATCAGTACCTGTTCTCACAGAATAAAGATATTATATAGAAGCTTTTTTTTAATTTATATCAAACTTGTAGTGAGATGCAATCATCACCATGGTAACATACAACTCTTCTTAATGCTACATTTACAAGCTAGCAACAGTAGATGAATGTATAACACATGATCATGTTGCATCATATGTTCATTTTATACCCACAATAACTGTGTTTAACTTCTTAAAATATTATTATTCAATTATGAAAATAGATTTGAAATGTGTCATTTCACTTTAGTCCTACTTTATATATTTCATTATTATCATAACCTTACTCTTGTTATATTTTTATTCTTCTATGTTGCATTTTTCTTTGTATTTTTGAGTTTTTGGCGAATAAACAGTTTCTGATTCTGATTTATATTCTTTCATATTTGCTGGTAAATCAGTTCATGTATGAAGTAACTGTGATTTAACAGTTCTCATTAATAGATGATCCTTTAACTGTTAACTAATCACATAAATCCACAGTGACTCATAGAAATACTTCATGAGTTGTGTATTAGTTAAATAATACTTCAGTATGTGATTTGTTCTCTAAACTACATAAATATTAGAAAAAATAAAGTGTTTCCACATTTACTCTTGTAGCTGCACTCATGAGTGAAACATTTCTTTGCAGTGATCATCAACACACATGTGAGGGAAAACTATCAGGCTACGTCAAAACAACAATATTATACAGTTTAAGGAGCTTGATGGGAAAACTCCTAAATTCCCAAGATTACTTTGCCACCAGAAAGCAGGTGACCAGTGTTTTCACATGAGACGTGAGCTTCATTGTAGATAAAAAGGGTTAAACACACAGTATCTCTCTCACACTGCTCCTCTTCCTGGAATGAATCATAGCTTGATAACTCCTCCCTCTTCTTCCTGCTCTCAAACACAGCAAGCTCCACTCTGACCACATGTTTCCTTGTTCCCTCCCCTTCAGATCTACAGTTTGGGTGTAACCAACATGTACAAAAGCTGCAGCCTCCGTTTACTGCAGGAACACATGCTGTTTAGATCAGAGCTCAAACTAGTTTCACTTCTTAGAAAGTGAAACTCAGACAGTCATTTCCACTGAGAGGTGAAATGGCGCAGCAAGGAGCTCAGCTGGACGGAGCAAAATTCTGTTGTTCCATCTGTCTGGATCTACTGAAGGATCCGGTGACTATTCCCTGTGGACACAGCTACTGTATGAACTGTATTAAAGGTTTCTGGGATGAAGAGGATAAGAAGGAAATCTACAGCTGCCCTCAGTGCAGACAGACCTTCACACCGAGGCCTGTCCTGGTGAAAAACACCATGTTAGCAGATTTAGTGGAGGAGCTGAAGAAGACTGGACTCCAAGCTGCTCCTGCTGATCACTGCTATGCTGGACCTGAAGATGTGGCCTGTGATGTCTGCACTGGGAGGAAGATGAAAGCTCTCAAGTCCTGTCTGGTGTGTCTGGCTTCTTATTGTGAGAAACACCTTCAGCGTCACTACAATGTAGCTCCATTAAAGAAACACAAGCTGGTGGACCCCTCCAAGAAGCTCCAGGAGAACATCTGCTCTCGTCATGATGAGGTGATGAAGATGTTCTGTCGTACTGATCAGCAGAGTATCTGTTATCTCTGCTCTGTGGATGAACATAAAGGTCACGACACAGTCTCAGCTGCAGCAGAAAGGACTGAGAGGCAGAGAGAGCTGGAGGTGAGTCGACAAAACATCCAGCAGAGAATCCAGGACAGAGAGAAAGATGTGAAGCTGCTTCAACAGGAGGTGGAGGCCGTCAGTCGCTCTGCTGATAAAGCAGTGGAGGACAGTGAGAAGATCTTCACCGAGCTGATCCGTCTCCTCCAGAAAAGAAGCTCTGATGTGAAGCAGCAGATCAGATCCCAGCAGGAAACTGAAGTGAGTCGAGTCAAAGAGCTTCAGGAGAAGCTGGAGCAGGAGATCACTGAGCTGAAGAGGAAAGACGCTGAACTGAAACAGCTCTCACACACAGAGGATCACAACCAGTTTCTACTCAACTACCCCTCACTGTCACAACTCAGTGCATCTACAGACTCATCCAGCATCAATATCCGTCCTCTGAGATACTTTGAGGATGTGACAGCAGCTGTGTCAGAGCTCAGAGATCAACTACAGGACATCCTGAAGGAGAAATGGACAAACATCTCACTGACAGTGACTGATGTGGACGTTTTACTGTCAGAACCAGAACCCAAGACCAGAGCTGAGTTCTTAAAATATTCACGTGAAATCACTCTGGATCCAAACACAGCATACATGCTGATATTATTAACTGATGGGAACAGAAAAGCAAAACTAATGAGTCAACAACAGTCTTATTCTAGTCACCCAGACAAATTCACTGGATGGCGGCAGGTCCTGAGTAGAGAGAGTCTGACTGGACGTTGTTACTGGGAGGTGGAGTGGAGCGGGAGAGGAGTTTGTGTAGCGGTCGCATACGAGAATATCAGCAGAACAGGAGACTCAAGTGACTGTAGATTTGGATTTAATGACAAATCTTGGGCTTTATTTTGTTACAATAACAGTTATAATTTTTGGTTCAACAACATCTCAACTCCCGTCTCAGGTCCTGGTTCCTCCAGAGTAGGAGTGTACCTGGATCACAGAGCAGGTATTCTGTCCTTCTACAGCGTCTCTGAAACCATGACTCTCCTCCACAGAGTCCAGACCACATTCACTCAGCCTCTCTATGCTGGACTACATCTTAACTACTCTTACGGGGACGTAGCTGAGTTGTGTAAACTGAAATAGACAGAAGTCATTTAAGGGACAGTCGGTTAAATTCTGAGTTAATTCTTGAAATGATTTTGTCTCTGTGCAGAAACACTGCAGCAACGAGCTCTCAGCAACAACCACAGAGATCAGCTGTCAATCAAACATGATGGTCAACTTTGACATCTTCTCATCTGTTGTTATGTAAATATTTGAGTTTCTTTAGTTGCTGCTCTTTCTTGTGTCTGTTTCACCACGGAGGCTTTCACTGATCAGGATGATTTTTCATTTTTACACAAACTTGTATTTCTCAACTCTGCTCTTGTTTCTTTTCCTCTTCATCAGTCTTAACAGAGAAGGAACCAGAACTTCCTTTATCTGTAGATATTTTGCTCTCATGACTTTGTAAATCTGTCAAGAAATGTATGTTTACATTTAAGTTCACATTGATGCATTTGGTCAAATCAGGTATTATGAAATATTTTATAAATGTATCATTCATGATGTTCTTGTACATAGCTGATATTCTGGGTTAAACTAACTGACTGTGTGGATGAAGTGAATCTGAACATGAAATCATTGAACAAGAGTCATTTAACAGACTTTACTGATTGGATGTGTGAACAATCTGAAGCTTTACATAATCAATAAAGATGTTTTTCTCAACAATGAACAAAGTATTTTCTTCTGTCTTCATCTACATTTGGATGGTTTACAAAGCAGATCAGTTCCTGTTCTCACAGAATAAAGATATTATATAGAAGCTTTTTTTTAATTTATATCAACCTTGTAGTGAGATGCAATCATCACCATGGTAACATACAACTCTTCTTAATGCTACATTTACAAGCTGGCAACAGCAGATGAATATATAACACATGATCATGTTGCATCATACGTTCATTTTATACCCACAATAACTGTGTTTAACTTCTTAAAATATTATTATTCAATTATGAAAATAGATTTAAAATGTTTCATTTCATTTTAGTCCTACTTTGTTTATTTCATTATTATCATAACCTTACTCTTGTTATATTTTTATTCTTCTATGTTGCATTTTTCTTTGTATTTTTGAGTTTTTGGCGAATAAACAGATTCTGATTTATATTCTTTCATATTTGCAGGTTAATCAGTTCATGTATGAAGTAACTGTGGTTTAACAGTTATCATTAATAGATGATCCTTTAAGTGTTAACTGATCACATAAAACCATAGAAATACTTCAATCATGAGTTATGTATTAGTTAAATAATACTTCAGTATGTGATTTGTTCTCTAAACTACATAAATATTAGAAAAAATAAAGTGTTTCCACATTTACTCTTGTAGCTGCACTCATGAGTGAAACATTTCTTTGCAGTGATCATCAACACACATGTGAGGGAAAACTATCAGGCTACGTCAAAACAACAATATTATACAGTTTAAGGAGCTTGATGGAAAAACTCCTAAATTCTCAAGATTACTTTGCCACCAGAAAGCAGGTGACCAGTGTTTTCACATGAGACGTGAGCTTCACTGTAGATAAAAAGGTTAAACACACAGTATCTCTCTCAAACTGCTCCTCTTCCTGGAATGAATCATAGCTTGATAACTCCTCCCTCTTCTTCCTGCTCTCAAACACAACAGGCTCCACTTTGACCACATATTTCCTTGTTCCCTCCCCTTCAGATCTACAGTTTGGGTGTAACCAACATGTAAAATAGCTGCAGCCTCCGTTTACTGCAGGAACACATGCTGTTTAGATCAGAGCTCAAACTAGTTCAACTTTTAAGGAAGTGAAACTCAGCCAGTCGTTGTCACTGAGAGGTGAAATGGCGCAGCAAGGAGCTCAGCTGGACGGAGCAAAATTCTGCTGTTCGATCTGTCTGGATCTACTGAAGGATCCGGTGACTATTCCCTGTGGACACAGCTACTGTATGAACTGTATGAAAAGTTTCTGGGATGTTGAGGATGGGAAGAAAATCTACAGCTGCCCTCAGTGCAAACAGTCCTTCACATCGAGGCCTGTCCTGGTGAGAAACACCATGTTAGCAGATTTAGTGGAGCAGCTGAAGAAGACTGGACTCAAAGCCCCACCTCCTGTCCGTGCTGAATCAGGTCTGGAAATTTTAAAGGCCTTAACAGCTTTTGCGGAGTCTTACCTTGAGAGACACAACACTCGCTCTGTTCCTCATAATATATTAGACATGTTCTGCCGTGACGATCGGCTGAGAAATTGTCCTCACTGCTCCGAGAGAAAGAAATGGACAAACATCTCACTGACAGGGACTGAAGTGAACGTTCTGCTGCCACAAGCAGAACCCAAGACCAGAGCTGACTTCTTGAAATATTCACGTGAAATCACACTGGATCCAAACACAGCGAACACATGGCTGTTATTATCTGATGGGAACAGAAAAGCAACATATGCGAGTAAAAATCAGTCTTATTCTAGTCACCCAGACAGATTCACTGATTGCAGTCAGGTCCTGAGTAGAGAGAGTCTGACTGGACGTTGTTACTGGGAGGTGGAGTTGAATGGACCAGTCGATGTCGCAGTCACGTACAAGAATATCAGCAGAACAGGGATCACTGATGAAACTGGATTTGGATACAATGACAAATCTTGGACTTTACAATGTTTCAGTGAGACGTATAGATTTTGGTTCAACAATTGCTCAGTTCCTTTCTCATGCCGTCCTTCCTCCAGAGTAGGAGTGTATCTGAATCACAGAGCAGGTATTCTGTCCTTCTACAGCGTCTCTGAAACCATGACTCTCCTCCACAGAGTCAAGACCACATTCACTCAGCCTCTCTATGCTGGACTTGGGTTTATTCATCCTGCTGGAGCCACAGCTGAGTTCTGTAAACTCAAATAGACAGAAGTCATTTTGTCTTCATGCTACATTTACAAGCTGGCAACAACAGATGAATGTGTAACACATGATAACGTTGCATCATATGTTCATTTTATAACCTCAGTAACTTCCTAAAATATTATTATTCATTTTTTATTTCATTTCATTTCATTTTAGTCCTATTTCATTATTATCATAACCTTACTCTTGTTATATTTTTATTCTTCTATGTTGCATTTTTCTTTGTATTTTTGCCTTTTCGGCGAATTTTTGCCTTTTGCTGGTAAATCAGTTCATGTATGAAGTAACTGTGGTTTAACAGTTCTCATTAATAGATGATCCTTTAAGTGTTAATTAATCACATAAAACCATAGAAATACTTCATGAGTTGTGTATAAGTTAAGCAATAAAGTGTGATTTGTTCATTAAACTACATAAATATCAGAAAAAATAAAGTGTTTCCACATTTACTCTTGTAGCTGCACTCTTTTTTTCTTTTTTTCTTTTTTTACAGTGCTCAGATAGAAACTCAACATCTTTTATATGAATGTCAAACTGTTGCTATATTGCTGTTTCTTGTCAATTTAAGTGACTTTTTATGTAATTTATTACAGGCGTGCAAAAGTTAGACATATGATATTGTTCATACCTACATCATTCCTACAACATTTATATGTTTTTTAGTGTGAAATATTAATAATAAAATGAAATAAAATAAAAATAAATAACTCAATAATTCATACATACACAAAGAAAAAGTAGAAGGAGCAACTTTTACTGTTTATTCAGACATGAGACCAACATGTTAAACTACCACAACATTCACAGGTCATACCAAGAGTTGGAACAAACAGCAGATGATGTTATTTCTCTGGTCTCAGTTTGTCATTATAATGTCAGAAAAGGTGTCTGTTTTGATCAGAGAGTCTCTGAGCTGCTCCACGATGCCGCCTCATTTCCTCTGGATCTGATCTTCTTCTGTTGTTTTTACTCTGTTCTCAGCTGAGCGGGACTGAGGAGTCTGATAAATTATTTCCTGCTTTAAAAAAAGAAAAAAAAAAGTTTGTCTGTCCTTTGAATCTTCGGTGTCCTCATTCTCCTGAATTATACATAGTTAAGCTCAGTGATTACAGCAGATTGCTGTACAATTGCCTGCGTCAGTCAACCGGAGCGCTATCGACTGTCCTAGATTCACAAATTCTCCCTCGAGTGCCTCTCCTGGGACGGAGGCTTCTCCTCGTCTACCGACTTGCTTCTGTTTAAGAGGTTTATAGGCTGAGAGACGACAGGAATTCATAGAGAGTGACACTTTTCTGCGAGCGGCGGTGGTGGTGATGATGATGATGATGGTGATGTGTTGTGGTGGGAGGGAGGTGTGGTGGGTCATGAAATCTTAAGTGGACGTTATTTTTGGCAGGAACTTAACGAGGTTGCTGTGTTGTTTTCTGTGCGTCTGACAGACAGAGAGAGAGAGAGAGAGAGAGAGATATGTAGGAGGAGAGAGAGAGGGGAAGTCTTTTCAGGTAAACTTCTTACAGTAAAAGTTTCAAATCTCCTTCAAACGACGGATGACATCTAATAACCGGCGGAGGAGCTGGAGATCTGCAGAGCGGATGTTCACAGTGCAGATCACACTGTGTCGTTGTTAAGAAGGTTTCTAATTAGTGTGAACAGGAAGCAACAATTGCAGTTATTCATGTTTGATGTGAAACAAATGGATTACAGCTTCACAGTTTTATCTTTCTGCATCTTATCACCTTGTGCACCTCAAACCTCCATATTAATGGGGTTTGATTCATTATAATTCAAACTGCACAGAGATTCAATCATACTATAGTACTATAAGCCTCCAAACAACAATTACTTTCATTATCAATCATCAATAAGTTATTTTTTATTGTGTTTTTGATCATTCAGTGTATAAATTGTAGGATTATTTTTCTCTGAAACCTGAGTTAACCTTTTCAGATGACTTGTTTTGATTTACAAACACTCAAAATCACAAAGATGTTGAGTTTATTATCATGGAGAACTGGGAAACTATCAAATATTCACATCTGAGAAGCTGTTTTTGTGTTTACTGAGAGTCAACAGGGGCCCATAAATGGTTAATAAAAGCAAAGGAAGTGCTTATTGCTGCTGATTCCTCCGTGCAAACAGTCTATTGTTGGTACAGAATCATTATGTATGCACATTGTTATTGATTGCGCAGGATCATGTGATCAAATTCAAATTGTTTCAAAATTGAGGAATGTTTTTGATGCGCCAATCCTTCCCATAGTTTGGGTTACAACTGTTAGGTTTAGGCAGAAAAACCACTTGGTTAGAGGAAGACTGTGGTTTGGTTAAAACAATCAAATGTGGTGAAACTGTCCTGTTTAATGGCGCTAAAACGTCTGGTGTGACGGTAAAAAATGTCCAGTTAGTGGTTTACAAGAGGTCCGGCAATAAATTGCAGAAAGCTACTCCAAAAAAACCACCATAAAAACCAGTCTGGACCAGCAGACTGTGGACGACTCTGCTGGTACAGGAGTCTATAAATTATTGTACCAGTTCCAAAGTCATAGCCGGTGCCATTGTTTTTGTTTTTATTTATTTTTCCTTGTTAAGTTTTAGTTTCTGTCTTGTTTTCATTGTGGAAAAAGCTCAACAATAGATATTTAAGTAATAAAAAATACATTTTCCCAGTTTTAATCCTGCGTTTCCTGTCTGTTAATCGTTCAGTTATCTGTTGTTATATGACAATTTTGATGGTTTCTGTCTTTCCTGTTAAAAAGTTTTTAAATGTTTGATGATTGATGTTGAACTCAGGTGTGTTTACAAAAATTCATCCAATCAAATGTGACTTTGGGTGACCAGCTAACTGCACCCATCATATAAAACCACATTTGACCACTTGTGTGTCGAAGCAGCATCGTGTGAAATGTTTTTTTTTATATATAAAATAATGTGTTTGATTCATCCATGTTTGTCCTCCTGATCTAACAACACAGATGATGGAAGTGTGTGTTTAGAAACCAACAGTCCTTTCACAGCTCTGTTTTCCATATCGCACCGTATTCACTACCGTCCAATCAAACGTGAAGGATTTATACATCAGAGTACAGAAGCTAAAGACGCTCTAAACTTCCATCTCACCAGGACTTTAAATCATATCTTCCAATTTGAAAGATTAACACCGTTTGAGGGCACAGCAAGTTAATTTGAGGACATTAAACAACCAACTATAGCACTAAAAATGATCCCATGAGACATAAAAACACTATATTTTACGGGAAAGATATAATCATAATTATCCTTCAGGCTCAAATCAATCACTATCCAACACAATTAATAACACGAGGTTATGAATGATTGATTTGCTACCTTTAAGGGGGTTTTTTTTTTTAGATGAAAACTGAAATATGAAACTTGCTGTATCATAAATTCTGACACCTTCAAACCTGTAAAAGTGAAAAAAAAAGCAGCAGAGTTTCAGTTAAAACACCTGAAGCTGCTGAGTCCTCCTCAGGTTTGTGTTGTTGTTTCTCTGCTTCCCTCCTCCTGCTAACGTCAGCGTGGGATTTGCTGCGGTTTGGGACTGACTGTACACATTTCAAAGGGAGTATATATATATATCATGAGTGAGAGCAATGCATGGATAGTGGATTGTGAAATGTGGAATCAAACATTGATGAGGGAGTGTGTTAATAATTCAGAGGCTGTATAGAGATCTGTTGGTGAGCAGTGAGTTAAAAGAGCAACTGACATGAAGGGTTTGTTAAGACAGGAAGTGCTGATGTTTCTGTTTTCTGTGTGTATCATGAGGAGGATGATGATGATGATGATGAGGATCAGTTTAATATTGTATTTGTTTACAAACAAACTGAAATTTTAATTTTCTCTCTCGTGTAAAGGATGATGATTTTTGATTGATTTTTCTTCTTTTTTTTTGGTTTTTCAAAATAAGATAAAACAGTTTTTGGACATTTTTGCATTAACTGAACTACAACAAACAACTCAAATGGTATAACTGGAGAGTCATTCATGCGAGGGTTAGTAATAATAATAATAATAATAAGTACATAATGATATGAGTTATAACTGTTTGCCTTTTCAGACACTTTGCTGTCATCAAGCTGCCAAAACAGACAATTAACAGGCAATGAATCCATTTAAAAAACAAACAAACAAACAAAAAAACGCTTGAAAGCACTTTCTGCTGCTCTGACTGTACTTTCCAAATCCTCAAAGACTCTTCTTCATTCATTCAACTCAGCGTTTAATGCAGAATTTGCAGTTTACGACGTTGCATGTACAGAATAATTGACTTTGTAGGCTGAACACTGAATATTCATGTGAACTCCAGATGCTCTCTCTCTCTCTCTCTAAAGTCTGTGAGGAGGGACGTAAACTCAAAGTCAAAACTCATCATCATCCGTCTGCAGTGAAAGGACATCAGAGTTCATCCTTTATCTAAAAAAATAACTTTTCAGATAGACTCTGATAGCTTGTCAAAGATATTCTAGCTAAAATATAGACCTGTAAATGTGCGTATGTCCCCTTTAAGTACAATATAATCGAGTAAATATATGTTACATTTCACCGCTGTTGATTTCAAACAGACAAAAGCAGGCGTCTCATTTCACGCTGACTAAAATAGCTGACTTATATGAATTCCAGTAAACTTCAAAATATGTTTTTTTTATGCAGGTATATATGACATAACGCTCTTCTTCTCTGCTTCCGCTTCATTCACAAACCTCATTACGCGGCGTTCACACATGCGCAGACACACAGTCGTGATTTAATGTGTTGTTTTATTTCTTTTTTTAAATTTTTTTATTAATTTGCCCAGTTTGTCTCTTCCATCTTTTTGTCCTCACTGACCCTATTTGAGCACTTCCAGGTACAGCAGCGACCCCAGTGAGACACCGCCGATGGGGCTCCGGGGCTTGTTGCCTAGTAACAGGCAGCAAGCCGGCTTGTGTGGCGGCAGCAGCAGCAGCAGCAGCGGCGGCGGCTGTGGCTGTGGTGGGGTTTTTATGTAACAGTGGGGCTTGATGGTTGAATGTAGGGCGCTCGGTCTCCGGGGGGGAAGTGTAGGGACACACACACACACACTCACACACACACACACACACTCCCCACTATCTCCATGCATGAAGTGGATGGACGGTAAACAGAAAGGGCACCCAGCGTGAATAACTGACAACACACTCCATCTCTCTCTCTCTCTCTCTCTCTCTCTCTCTCTCTCTCTCTCTCTCTCTCTCTCTCTCTCTCTCTGGATGTGAGACTGTGATGAAGTGTCTGATCTTCACATCATAACAATAAAAAAGCTTCCTATTCTGTACTCACAGTATATTTTTTATTATTATTATAAACCCTAACTGTACTGTAATGTGATTATTATTGTCAGTATTAGAAATTCAGTAATTACATGATACAGTAGTCTCTGTTCCCAGTAATGACACCTTTACAGTCGCTGCTGAATTTTGAAAACAAACATCAGGTTAATTAAATTCATATATATCGAGCAGCAGACATATATATATGGTTATTTAATTACAAAGACGCTAATCTTCCTACAGTCGTCGTTTCAGTCGTCCCACTTGTTGCACTTTTGACCTCTCTTCTTCTATCCTTTTTTATTAAAAACAGGTCAAAAGTCTCAATGAGATTCAAGAGAGCAGCAACAATAAACACAAACAACATAAACAACTGTAGCACACCGTCACATATCCAGTTAATACGCCTGAACTAAAACTATTTCACATAAAGTAAGGATGAAAAATGTAAAAAAGCAACCACATTGACCAAAGGTGATATTTTCCTGAGAGTAATCAGCTCTGACGGTTTCAAGTCCTTCTGCACGTTGTTCCAGCAGCGTATTTAAAAGCTTTATTGCAAAGCAGATAAGAAGAATTCAGGCGAGATTTTTATATATATATAAATAATATATATAAGTAAAGTAATATATTAAATTAAAGCCACTTAGCAGCAGCAGCAGCAGCATTAAATTGGTGCAGAAAGTTGATGAAACATGAAGCTCAGTGGTGAACGATGTCCAGCATCTTTAGGCACAGCAGGTGTTTTCATAAAGCTGAAATTAAAAACAGTAAGTCAGGGTGAGAAAATGGAGAATATTATAAACAAATTTATCATAAAACTATGTTTTTTTTGTTGTAAGTTATGAGTTTGAGTTCACTTTTCAGTTCTTTTACATTTTTTAAAAATAAAAAGCAGCTAAACACCATCTGCTCAGGTGGTATTTTATATTTTAATTTGTCTATTTTGTCCGCTCTACTCCTATATTTCATCTTGTTTATTTAATTTATTGTGATTATATTTATATAAATGAACTTTGCTTGCTTGCATTTTGTTGTTCTTGTGTTTGATTCTTGTGAGATTTTTGTACAATAATGATGAAACAAATGTACAGATTGTGTTTTTTTTTTTTATTCCTTCATGTTTGTTTGTGTGTGTGTGAGTGGGTGTGACACATTAACATGTTTTCACTGCATGCATGTGCTCTGTGTGTGTGTGTGTGTGTGTGTGTGTGTGTGTGTGTGTGTCTACTTAGCCATGTCCCTGTGTGTGCGTTGTGTATTGTTCTCTGCGTGCGTCTCCTTCCTCTCTCCTCCTGTCAGCCCAGATGGCGGTTGACTCTCTGTGGTCAACCAAGGAGCATCACCGGCGGGAAGGAGGCGGTTGCCATGGTGAAAGTGACGTCTAATTCATATTCAAACAGCTTTCATAAAAAAAAAAAAAAAAAAAAAAAAAAAAAACCTGTGAGTTTGTCTTGAGGGCTTTTAAGTGGATTCATATGCAGAGAGCAGCTCTTTATTTATTGATATGTTTGTTTCACTTAAATCTGCGCCGTTCATTATTATCTCCTGTCGGTGTTAAAGCGAAGAGGTTTTATCTGCTGTGAATAAATGCTCATCTCTGGACTTTTCACTTCAGCTGCTTCACTGGGTCCAGACAAACGTGCTCTGGAGCTCTGTGTAATAATCTGAGCTCAGCTGTGATGCTACGGGCCACGGACAGAGAGGAGGAGAGGAGAGGAGAGGAGAGGAGGAGGAGAGGAGGAGAACAGGAGAGCGCATGTGCTGGTGAAACAGTGTTTTTATATATTACAAGTCAGTGCTAGCAGCTCGACGAGGCTGCGGTACGTCTCATACACCAGAGTCAAAATGTGAAGGTTGTAGCCAGGAGTTCATCCTCTCAGTTGTATCTTACCTCGTCTGCTTTTCAGCGCTACGTCTTCTCCAGGAACGTGCCTGTGAAGTCTACAAATGCATAAAGCTGTCAGGGTGCAGACTCGGCTCAGATAAGAACCCAAACAGTAACAGCAGCGGATGAAGAATCACCGATATTTCGATGTAGGACACACAGAGTATGCATGAGCCTCATCGTTTGTATTTGATGGCATGTAAAGCAGCAGCTGGACGTTACCTTCACACACACCTTTGAGACAGTTCACACAGGGTCAGAAACAGTCTCATCCCTCTTCACGTGAGGACGGTAACGCCTTGATTCCAGCAGGCGTGGCTCATCCTTCATTTAGTAGGAAGCCTTTAAGGATAGGTTTAATGTCCAGGTGCTGAAATATATGATCACTGAAACATGTTTTCTTCTTGCTGTAATCATTCCTCCTGTTCACACTGTCTGTATTTAAAAGTTTATGTGAAGCTAATATGAAGCTTCAAAGCGTCCAAATGAGTCAAATCCAGTAGATATCTTTCAACATTTACAGTCTTTTTAGTGGCAAAGTCCCTCTTTTTGTTGCTATACTTCCACCTGCAGCTCAACAGGGAAACACAAAGAGGAGAATTTGATACTTAGGTGTTGGAAAAATTGTGAGCTTGTGCTTTAACTTGATTTTAACAGCGTGAGTGTAGACAAGCAGCATCCTCTGTGTTTACCTGCAGGGCTGAATCGTCCCTGGTTGATATATATATATATATATATATATATATATAATATATACTTCCCTCCTCTGCTCAGGTTCTGCTCTGTTTCTGTGTCTTGTAGAGACAGAAGCACCGATTTTAAAGGACGTGTACAAGCAGCCAGTGATGGAAGAAGTATTCAGATCCTTAAATACCAATATAATGATGTAAGTATCACTAACACGAGCGCCCGGTTTGATTCGCGGCCGGGCCTTTCTGTGTGGACTCTACATGTTCTCCCTGTGGGTTCTTCCTCCCACCATAAAACATGTATGTTAGATTAACTCTCCTGTCAGTGACCTTCACCAAAGGCGCTGGTGTAGAGCTGGCGTCGCTCCCCCGGCGCTGCACCGCGGCTGCAGACCGCTCCTCACACTGAGGAGGGGTTCAAATGCAGACATCCAATGTGTGTGAGGGTTTTGTTGTTGTTGTAAACATGTCACCTGTATGTGTCCAATTACAGATAATTTAGTGATATATTGTATTTATATTTATGTGTATTTAAAATTACTAGAAAGTTTTGCTAACTGATAAAAATGTTTAAGCATTTTTTTAAAGCAAAAATCTGTTTTTTTCGTCTTTATTGTGAAGATTTACTTCTTTTCTTTGTCTCATGTGATCATAAACTAAATGTCTTTTTGTTTAGGGCTGTTGGTAACAAAGACAAACAACATGAAATGTGTCCATTATGGATTTTATTCAATTATAATGGAGAGTTTTACTGTATTTCTGACATATTTGACTCCAAACAGCTCAATCAGTTATTTAAGAAAGTCTCTATTTAAATAAAATAAACCTATTTAATAAGAACTAATTCTGCATGAGTCATAACGTTAAATTATATTCTTTAACTTATGAAACTCTTGCTGAGGTGTGACAATAACGACAAGAACGAAAAAGCAAAGAACCGGATCTCTCCGTGCTGCAGGTCTGGTTTGCTGTTCGCAGGTTGTTCAGACGTACTGAGCGTCCTGTGGGGATCGTAAGCAGCCGGCACTGAGAAGCCATCAGAAAAATGGATCTGGCAGCGTTGTGTTTGTGGTCAGTGGAGGGCCGGGGACCTCTGGGAACAGAAATGAGCCGGAGAACACGAGACGCTCGGCCTTGACTTCGACCTTTAACCCCCTGAGCCCGAAAGCCGCCTGGATAATAGAATCCATTAAAGCCGCTGGATATAAAATATACATGTTTACTGAAGAACACCCACATGACTGACAGCATATTAATCAAACTCTGATCAACAACCACGAGAGTATCGATTGAAAATACAATTCCCAGGTTTCATCAGTGGATATTTGCCTAAAAATGGCCGCTAGAGGTCAAAGTTTACTCTCCTCCAGTGATTATTTCTGGTTTTTTTTACATATTTTATTAATAAATGTATCAACAAATGCTACTAGGCAATAAACATTTCACATTTCTTAGTGTTTCTAAAGTGTTTTGTTGTCCTGCTGCTGCTCTGTGATTCATATGAAGATGATGAAGATGACAAATAAATAAAGGAAGAGTAAATTACAAGCTACAATAACAGCATGGCTGAAGCGATGGAGGCGTCAGTCGATCCACTATGGGATGGATTTGTACAAAGTCAAAGGTACAAATGTAAATGTTGAGATGGATTGTAATAAGTCATTCCCATCAGTGAGGATGCTAACATGCTAAAATAACAGACAACAACAGTGTTTTTAGTTTATTTTATGTCGTATTGTGCGAGATGATGCAAATTTTTACACGTGGCGTGACTGTACACAAAGTCAAAGCGAAGACGTTTGACTGGAGGGAAATAACCAGAGTTACTTGTTGTTCAGAGGCTGAACTGAACACAAACACACAGAAACTCTCTCTCTTCCCCCCTCTCTCTCTCTCTGGCTAGCTTACGGCTAATGTACAGCCATGTATTCTGGCTGTTTTTTGGGAGGGGGGGGGGCGAATAAACACAAATGGCCCGGCTGTCAAACTCTCAGCGCCGCTTTGGACGGCACAATATCAGCTGAAGAGGCTGTCAGACTGTGAGATGAATGTGTGGTGAATCGCAGCGCTGCGATGTCAATCAATGTGCATTTCATTCTAACATCCATTTGGCTTACAGCCAGAGAAACACACACACACACACACTGCACCCCCCCAACATGCCGATGGTCACCATGGCAACTCCATTCTCCACATCTCTGCCTCTCCTCGTCTCTTCCTCCTTCACATCTAACAGAAAATCCATATTAGGGAGGGAAAGCAGAGAAACACAATCGATTCGTCTCGGACGCGCGGCGTTTTGTGTTTGTCGCCGTCGCGGTGACCGGACGCTCCGAGTCGTTCGAGTTGGATTTGTTTGATTTATTCATCGGTGATGTCTCCATTTAAGGATGCAGAGAGAAGAGTGGGAGGGAATATGAAGCTGCAATATGCAACTTTCTCACATTAAAGTGATTAGAACATCTAATATGCAGGTTTTTACTAATCTGTGTATAAAGGTGGTGTGAAACTTTCTATAATTGTTGTACACCACCTCCTGTGGGCCTGACCTGCAGTGAAACACAGTTTAAGAATAAATCAATGAATATGAGGAGCATTTAGCTTCATTATTTTGGTTTGCTGGTTAGCATAGTTGAGACCTGACAGCTTTCATCGACTGCAACAATCATATAAAGAAACGTGAGTTTGTGCAAAATGGACCCAAAGTAACTAGTAAAGAGTCAAACATCTGTCACTTACATTGGACACTTCTTCTTATATGTAGATTTAAATGTAGATTTGTGACCAAGAGTATTTCCAACACTGTATTGTTTAGTGAATCTGATGGATGGAGCGACATGTTGGTTTACATCCGTGCTGATTTCAGGCCCTGAGTTGCAGCTTGTTGCCTTTCACACTCTGCACTGATTGATTAATTGATGTGTTTATTTGAGTGTTTAGCACATACGAGCTTAAGAGACTAGGTAATAACCAGGATGTCCGCATGACACATCATGATGTACAGCTACATAAATCCAAGAGGATTTCATATTTCTAAACATTCAGTTGACATGACAGACATGTGCAGTTATGATGGACGCAGTGTTCTCTGTCTTAGCTGCCAAGAAGTTGATATAAATCTCGCCAAAACAAAAGCCTCCATATTAAAAAGCCGACTCATTATATCAATTTAGACAAAGAAAACAAAAGGATCCTTCGGTTAACTGAACTCACAGGAAACTTTGCTTTCTCTGTAAATGTAATGTTATATATGTTATATATGTTATAATTTCTAAGCTTTGGCTTCTTCCGTTGTTCCTTACAGACCTTTTAATAGTTTCTGTTTGACTGTATTTATTTAAAGCATCCCATGGCTTGTTCTGGATAGCGTTATTGTATCCTTAAACCCTCACAGTTCTGCAGCATGAACACGCCCCGCTAACATGGACTGAAGCTAACGCTAGCTTACTGGGAACACTAGCGTTAGCTACTTAGCTAAATTGTGCTAACAGGGCAGGTATCGTAAACAAGTAATATTTAACATATTGAAATACTAATAATAAATAAACAGCCGTCCGTTCTGTAACCTTGGTTGCTAAGGTTGTTGCTAAGGTCTTTCGATATGTTGTTCACGTTGCCAACTCTCATATTTCTGATCAGATTTCAGTCCAAACATGTACGGATGGATTTGAGAAGTTGTCGTTTCGAGTAAAGAACATGAAAAAGTAGTGAAATCCTGCTGCAGTAGTTTGTTTCCTGGTTTGTTGACGTAGCTTTTAGAGCGGCTAGAAGTCAGCAGTGATGCAGATTAAGATAAAGAGACAGGAGCTAAAACGGCCTGTTTCAGACAGAGGCTGAACTGAGGGGCTGCATAAAGGACCAGGAGAAGATCAATAAGGAGATTTTAAATCATGCAAAGATCATCCAGTAGAGCCCCAGAATATAAATATAGAGGCTGGAAATGTGAAGAAAATGTGTCTTTTATTAGAGCAATAACTTCCACCATTGACCATGACCACCAATACTTTTATTAAAGGGTCCAGATTTAGCGATTGAGATCATAGTGATTCATTGAAAAAAATGAACTGATTGATTGAACACAGCGATCGCACTCGGACGTGGACCAAAACAACCACACAAGAGACTCTTTTTTTTTTTTTAGAGGAAGTGGTCTCGGTCTGGTTGCAAAGGAATTCTGGAGCAGTTTGTTTGGATGTGGGAACGCGATCCGACCTCCATCTGACCGACTACGAGGCTGCAAGTTTGTAGCCAGGCGTGCATTGCATGATGGGATGCGGGTGAGTGAAACCAACAGTTGCGGAGAATGCATCGAGGTCTGCATCAAGTATGTTTCTCTCTTTATATTTGGCCAGATAAATATCTTACTAAAGCTCAGTCTGATACACTCACACATTTATCTATCTATTTTTAATTAACTATTTCATTTTACCATAACATGCTATTTAGTTTAGCCCATGTCCACAGATATATAGAAACTTTATTGATATAACGGGCCAAATATCATATATGATGCAAATTTCATAAACTTTATTTTCTTCTTATTTTTATCTGTTTAAATCCTTGTCATGGAATATTTACCCTTTATTGATTTTTGCCTCTTTTCTCTGGTTTGTTGTATTCCTTTATGTAATGTTGAATTCACTGAAACTGTGAGATACAAAACAAGATATTTGGGCGGACAGGACCTTCTTCCTGTGTTTACGTTCTCACTTCTGTCCTGCCAGGAGAGAACATCGTCACCTGGCTCTAAGTGAAGTGCATTTTTGGTTTGTTTGCATTTTTCTCTGTGTGAAAAGAAACCGAACCAACAAGTTTATCCGCTGATTCAGACCAGAACAAACCAACTACGGGTTTAAAACACACTTTAAATAGGTTTTAATTGGACTGATGGATTTTTGCCATCAACTCGTAGATGTTTAATCTTTAATCTCTGGTTTGAATTTGTTAAGTTTCGTGACAAATAGTAAACACGCTCTCACCTGTGTGTCACCTGTGATGTTTGATTGACAGTCATTAAACTAATTAATGTTGACTGAAGGTGTTGAACAGTGCAACAGGTGAAACTTGCACTGTTTTCTGGATGTTTTTTTATTTTAAAACCTTCAAGAAATGTTTTCAAAATGACAGAAAATGATTCATGTGCAGCACAAATTTCAGCAGAACTTGAGGGGGGGAAAAAAACCTGAGCTGGTAAACAGTTTATTTTTATCTGAGTTGAGGAACAGGTGAGTTTTTTTCCCCCCAGATGAGCAGTGAATTGGCAGCAATAGTCTGTTTGTTCTCTGCCTTTATTTACTGATACAGCTAGAGGTGATGTTCAGTCAGTCAGTGCATTTGGTTTCTTGTCAGGTTGATTGTGGTGAAGCTGCTCGCTGGTGTTTTTGGGGGTCTAATTGTTAAAGGTGCACAGTTATGTTTACATTCAGAGTTACCAAAATAGTCTTTACTTGAAGCCTGACAAAAATGTGTTAACTGCATTTCTTTCCTTATAAAACATTAGCATGTACAGTAACCAGCAATGTTCCTGCAGCCACAGAGGGATCAGCAACATTGATCTGCTTTTTCAGGCTGACTGCAGGACTGAGTGTTTGCTCCCATCTAGTGGAATTTCTAACCATTGCAGAAGGTTTGTAAACCCTCCTTGTCTGATGTGTTCCCCTCTTCACTTCTGCCTCCATGAAGACAAGACAGCCAGCCCAGTTAGATTTTTATTTAACCAGAAAAGTTCATTTCAAGCCCAATTTGACACCCAACTTTATGGCAAGACAAACTAGGAACTGCTTTGGTTTGGTTCCTACCAAACCTGCTTCAGCAGCTGAGATGTTTTCTGAGCGACGTCAGCTTTCATCAGTGCTGGAAGAGGTATTCAGATCCTTTACTGCAGTAAAAGTACCAATACAGCAATGTGAAAGTACTCCATTACAAGTAAAAGTCCTGCATGAAAAATCCTCCTAAAGTAAAAGTATGTCAGTATTATGAGCTTGATGTAGTTAAAGTATTGCAGTAAAAGTAGTGGTTTGGTCCCTCTGACTGATATATTATTATATATGACATCATTAGATTATTAATACTGAAGCATGAGTGTTAGAGCAGCATGTTACTGTTGTAGCTGCTGGAGGTGGAGCTAGTTTACACTACTTTATATACAGTTAGCTAGTTTAGTCCACTGGTTCCCAACCTAGGGGTCAGGGCCCCTCCAAAGGGTCAGCAGATAAATCTGAGGGGTTGTGAGATGATTAATGGGAGAGGAAAGAAGAAAAAACAAAGATACACAAATCTGTTTTCAGTTTTTGGACTTTTTCTCTAATCTTTGATTTTTGCTGAAATGTGACGTTTCTGAAGGTCTTATCAGTCTGCAGCAGCTGCTCCTCTGAATCCTGCAGGTTGTTATTCAGCTGCTGAAATCTACCTTCTACTCACTGTTACTGTTTACAAGAGGAAAGAAGAAGAAACAACATTCTGATATCTTTGATTTTTGCTGAAATGTTGGATCATTTGAACATTTATTGAAATGAAAGCATGTGAGAAGTTTAGAGGGAAAAATCACTATTTGGTGGAGCTGTTAACAACTCATAGACATGTGAAATGTGACCCCGACTACACACTGCTTTTTGTAAGACGTCAAAAGACAAAAAGGTTGGAAACCACTGGTTTCATCTTTAACAATGTGTTGTATTTTAAAAGCTTGTTATATTATCCATTGTGTTAAATCTGCATCTGAAAAGTAACTAAAGCTGTCAAATAAATGTAGTGGAGTAGAAAGTATAATATTACATCACATGGAAATACTCAAGTAAAGTACAAATTGACTTCACTCACTTTCATGTAAGAAATGTTCATCATAATCAGTTTGTGTCCAGTATATTTGTGTTGAATCTTCAGTGGGAGCAGTAAAGCTGTTCTGCGGGTCTGATACAAATATTCATCCATCAGCTCCATCAGTCAGAGTCCAGATGGTTTGGGATCATCCAGCAGGTGTCTGGTTTTTGTTTTCCAGCTCCTCCTCTTCACGCTCGCTCTGTGATTCATCAAAAGCTTTTCAACAAGAGAGAGAAAAACATTTCTCTTTCTGTTGTGAAAGCGTCTGGTTTTTGTCTGCAGTCGAACATGAAGCTCTGATTTTCTCAGTGTCATGTCAAAATCTGAAAATCTAAAACGACACATGCAACAGCCAAACAGTCAAAAAACATCTTCTTCTTCTTCCTTCAGCTGGATGTTGTTCTCTTCTCCGTGCAGAGGTTGTTTTCATATTCATCAGCTGAAGGAGGAAAGTCTCTCTTAACACACCTTAAATCTCAGTTTAGCACATGTTGCTACGAGCAGGATTTGTGACATCACAACTAGTTTGGAGCCAATCGTGATCCAGTATCAACTTACACAGGCCTGAAACTTGAAGCCTCCAGTTCACAAACACTGAGGATGGATTTACTTAAATGAATTTCTAACTAGATAATCAAACTCTGATGTACTTTTATATGTTTGAAACATTGAGCAGTGGAGGATATATTCAGGTAAACATGTTCCTGCTAAACCCTTCAGTCTTTAATGCAGTCACGTGGAAATCCCGCCCACATTTTAAGGATGTAATTATATATATAAAATGTCCGTTCAGTGTGTGAAATTAGAGCTCCATTTAGAGATGAAGAAGTATAATTTCCTTAGTTTCAGTAAACAACTTGTAGAACAGCATAAAACTTAAGACAATGTTAAAATATATTTTAAATTAAAAGCATCATTTAGGATGAAAAAATGTGGAAAAACTTCTTCCAAACAGTGAAGTTTTGTACTTTTTCTTACTGACTCTGATAAATATGTCTTCTAGCATGTGTCCAGTTATGAATGTGTGACCCTTGGTTGACTTTCTGATCAACAACAAGAACTTTAATTACTTATTAAACTTATTTCAGTCTTCGTGTCAGAGTTGATGTTATTGGTGATAAACAGCTTCTTCAGCTGTCACTGATCACTGATGTTTTATTTTCTTACTTTTTTTCTTATTTAGATCATTTTTCAGTTCCACAGATTCACTTTGTTAAAGAAGAAAACTTGTTCAAAAGCGAATAATCTGCCTCAATGACTGCTTACGATCTCTCTTTTTTTTAAGTTTCTGGTGCTGAATGTGACCCACGTGATCGATGTTCTCCAAGATTTCACCTTTTCTGAACTCATCACACATGATTTCATATGTGCTATACTGTGATGATTAAACTCACTACACCTCATCAAAAGCTTCTTAGACCCTGTTTTAAAATGTATTTATAGATTTTCACTTCTAGATTAATACTTTAAGTGCCACTATTTAGCATTTATAACAAGTTTATTAACAGTTAATAAATGGTTCATAAAACACTATGAGCAGATATATTAGAGTGTTTATTAACGTATCTGTCAACCACTATGAAACCAAATCCCTTAATTTTATATCTTATAATTTAATTATTTCATCCATAATTTAATAATGATGGAATTAATGTATTTATTAATGGGGCTTTCAAAGGGAAAATTAAATTAAATTAAAGGTATTTTAATGGATTATTTGCACAGTTTAAGGGTTTTCTAAGAGTTAAAACCAGCTCTTGGTTTATTTTTAATTCATTTTCACTTAAAGTTTTTTTTTTTTTTACCCTTGGTATGTTTTTAGGTGTAAATTAAGGAGTAATTAATAACATTTTAAGGCATTCTTGTTTCATAGTGATCTATATATATGACATTGATTCCTCCCGGAGGCTACAGATAATGTTACTGATAACTAATGATAATGATAACTATAATAAAACACACTTGTAATAATATAAAATATGTCTTCATAGGAGACATAATGATACTAAACACTTTAAATGTCCTTTTATCAGCTTATAATTACATTATAATGTGTTATAAACCAAGCATTACATGTTTATATGCTGATTATAAATGCTAAACTTTAAGTGTTTTACAGACCTGGTTGTTTTTATCAAACATCACAGAAGTCCTGCAAATAGTCTCAATCTAATACATTTCAATATATTTATCCCAAATGTATGTTTTGTGTGAGGAAAATTTGTAGATAATGTAAATTATATTTAAGACTGAGTTATAGTTCCTCAGATGTTTCTTACTGATGCAAAAATGTGACCAAAAAAGGCAACTGGACACACAGCTTATATAAAAAATTAGACCCCTTTTATTGTGTTCTCATATATAAAAGAAATACAAAAAAGAAACATCGACACCAGGCGAGGGTCAGAGCGGGACGGGGTTTCTGGGTTTCGGGCGGGGATGGGTCGGTGGCCGGGCGACATAAAAAGGGGAAGTGGAAACGACAGGAGCAACGTCAGACAGTCCGAGGGGATCGGTCAAACAGACATCGAACAGATGAGGGCGGATGAAAACAGAACGCAGCGGTCCCGTCCACTCCCTCCCTTCCTCCCTCCCTCCCCCACCTCCTCTTCCTCCTCCCTCCTCCTCCCTCCTCCTTCTTCTTCAGGAATAAAGTGGAGTTTCAGTTCTACAAACATTCGTCGAAAGCGCAGCGGCTTCTGCAGGCAGGAAGAATCTCATTGGTTGAGTTAAACCGCAGTGGGAGGAGCCACAGAAACTTTTCGGAGCACTTTAACTGGAAAAGCAGCTTTAAATAATATTTTCCATAATAATTATATATGAACTGTCAGTGTGTAATGTGTTGGTTGAGGCTCGTAGTGATGAACCTACAGAGAATTATCAGCGACTCTGCAGCTCCTGTCGGCTTTACGGAGCTTTATAGTGAGTTTAAGCTCATTGTTTTGCAACTTTACTGTTTTGATTCACTCTCAGTGGCTCTCATAGCGTCGTTTTGGGCTCTAAAAAGCCGCTGTACACTACCTGCTCAGCACCAAACAGCAAACAGTCACAGTTAGGCTGTATTCAGACTGAAGCAGGCCTTGTGGCACACCTCCTCCGCAGGGTTGGGAGGGGGTGTGAGCATGTTTATTTGCAACCGCTGTGAAACAATCAGAAAAAAACCCATTTTATTCCTCCCATTCAGCGGCTTTTCTTGCTACCACCGCTCGCTCTCTTCATTCACTTCCTCTCTCTGGCACGTTTACTACTTGTGCCAGGAAGCTGTTGTTCTTTAGCTCCGCCCACTGAGCTTTAACTCAACCACTGGCAGTATTTTTGCCCCGAAGAGCGACTCCGCCTTTGAGAAATCTGTGTCGAACTAAAACTCCAGTGCGCTCTTCAGGACAGCTCAGTCTTATCAGCTACTTCGGCGTGATGCCCGCCTCCCACCTCGGAGCCACCGGGCGCTAACAACGTCCTCCTGTTGTAGTGGTGGTGGCCCTTCATGATGCCCGAGTTGTTGTTCTCGTTGAGGATCTGCTTTTGCTTCTGCCGGTTGAGCGACTGCACCAGGCCGAGCACCACGGCCGCCAGCGAGTACTGGCCGGTGATTTTGCGCGGCTGCATGATGAGCGGGTTGGGCTGCACGCGCCCGAGCAGGAAGTGCGTTCGGATCTTGCCCTCCTGCTCGCTGATGCCTTTCACGTAGATCTCGCCGCGGTACTCGAAGGCGAAGCCGCGCTCCTTCAGGATAAGGTAGGTCTCCTCGGGCACCTGGATCTTGCCGCTCACGCCCGTGCTGTCCATCCGGCTGGCCAGGTTCACCGTCTTCCCCCAGATGTCGTACTGCGGCTTCTTGGCACCGATCACGCCCGCCACCACCGAGCCGTGGGCCATACCTGCAAGAAAACATACGTGAGTAGGGTTAGGGTTTTTTGCAGCGAGTTCAGACTGCAGGAACAAGTTCAGCAATGAATAACCATTTCTATGTGCACGCCGCCCTGTCAGTATTGTTTTATGATAGATCGGAAAAACTGTGGAACTACCCTTTAAAACCTCGAGCCATGACGACAAATAAAGACGCTAAGACGTCTCTGCATTACCAAACTCCCATTTAATACATGTCAAGGTTTCAAGTTTTATCTTATTGATTAATTTATTAACATTGCTTGAGGAAACAGAAGAGAGAAGCTCTTACCGATCCTCAGCTCGAAGTTGTTGAACGAGTGCTTGTTGATCTCCTGGATGCTCTCGTTGAGGGCGATGGCGAAGTCGGCCAACGCACACAGGTGACCCCATTTATCCTCACATTGCTGTGGGAGGCAGAGAAGAAGAAGAAGAAGAAGAAGAAGAGTCTGAGTCAAATGAACGGGACAAGCTGGAGAGCAACATGTCACTGTGTGTTTACTACTAACACTACTACTGTTCATGCTGCTACTAGAGTATTTTAAGTATTTTATTTATGACATTTAATGTAATCATCTCTTCTCTACACCAGGCCTAGAGCTGCAGGTCCAACCTCAAAACCTTTTTAAGTACCAAATGAAATGTGTCATAGGCACTGAGTATCAAAAACTACCAACAGAGGGCATTCAGATTGGGATTCTTTATCTTCTGTATTTATTCTATAATCAGATTTAATCAGAGTTTTGCTCATTTTTGATTGTATTTTGTTTGAGGAAACAGCTGCTTCACGTTAAGACAAAATAAAAACCGACATATTTCAGAGGTTTGTCCGAATTTGTTAAGTCAAAAAAATGATTTTGTGGTATTGGTACTGAAGCGTAACTTCTTGGCTCCAGAGTTTAAAAAATCTAATGATACTACCAGAAAACCTGAGACGCTCCTGTGTCCTCCAACATGTTTCTGATGCCAGAACAGGAGTGTTTATAGTGAAGACAATATAGAGCAAATTAAAGAAAGTAGCTTAGAAATCCATCTTTTCAGAAACATCAAACAATATTACCAATCATGTCTTCTAGAAATTGTGTTCATATATGACTACAGTCGGTACGTTTTGCTGGAAGCAGTACTTGGTTATGATTAGAGAAAGAACATGGTCTCCTAAACCTGAACACACAGGCCTCAGGATGTGAAGTTCCCTCTCTGCTGTCCGAGTCCCGCCTCCTGTACCTCCACTGTCACCCCGACCTCCTCCCTCTCTGATGGATCCATATTTTAAAGGATCAGTATTGGCCCAGATAAACCTGATTAAATGTGGTTTTGTCCACTTCAACGTGCCGGTGTTGCAGCACTGCTCTCCTTCATGTCAGCCTTCAGCATGAGGTTATCAAAAACTCTGTTATCTCTCCTTTTAAACCAAAGATTACTCGACAAAACATTCAGCTAGCAGCTTCTAATTTTTATCCGGCGCTGACAGCCGCTTTCACCGGTTACTGGTGGAAGATCACATCAGCTGTCTCTATTTAACGTTAATTCTATATACAGTAATAACACGATGACAGACCAAAATAAAAGTGGTTAAAGTGCTCTCGGCAGTAAAGGACTCAGACCAGGATCGTGTGGAGACTAATTTCCCATGAGTAAACAACAGTCATGCCAGCAATAGCACAAAAAGACAGTACATGGTGGAGCTGTTTAAAGGGTTCATCAGTAATATGATAGTTTGGTTATTTGCTTACATTGTGTGGTTAAAGGCCAGTAGGCTCATCTTTATTTTTGGATTTTGGGGAAGTTGTGACACCATTGTTTCCAAGCCAGGTGAAACTGGCAAAACGCTAAGTGGAGCTCTTAATTATGCTCCATAACAGGAGTTATAAACAGCATATAAGATGATGGTTGTAGGAGAGCTGACAACTTATTGAACCATCTAAAGATTTCCCAAAAAACTTGATCCTGACATCTTTAATCAATCACATGAAGATAAATTTGTACTTTGTGACCCTTCACGAACCCTCACATTTTCAATCAATATCACAAGAGAATGAAAGAATGTAAACTTATAAGAAATATGAAATATAAAATCAACACAGAGTAGAGAAACAGCAGCTGAAATCCCCTCTGTGATGCTCCCAGCACGCAGGTTAAAGACAAACAGCACGTTACCAGGAAGACGTGAGGCTAAACGGCACCTGGAGGATCTCACCTGTTTCTCTGGCGACAGACCGGAGACGGCCATGTAGGTGCTGCCAATAGTCTTGATCTTCTCAATGTCCTGGAAACGATCTTCACCCAGCAACTGAGAGGAGGAATGATACACACACACAGAGAGAGACGCTTTGAACATCAGTTAAGTGTCAAAAACCTGCTGCAACACTGTGACTGCCTGTTTCAACACGCTGGAGCTATTCTGAGCGACGGCAGCAGAAAAAAAACAAAAAAAAAACGAGGTGTTAAATGAAATGTTTGAATACAGACAAATACACCAGGACTCAATGAGGAGTTATTATGAAAACCTTCAGTTTCAAGTGATTAACTGCTTTGCTAATTATCTAATAAAAACACCAATTAAAACACTGAGTGCCTGCGCCGCTCTCATCTCTTAATATGCCGCCATGTTACACTCTCTGAAGGCGAGTTCCCCAACGGAGAAAAGACAAGTCTGTTCATGTTTGAAAGTGAGACGTGTGGCCCGAGGTGGCGGCAGCGGCGGCGGCGGCGAGAGCTCAGCTGGTGTCTGTCTGTCTCTGTTCTTATTAGAGGACTCTGACATTTTCTGTCAAAATCTCAGTTCAAGTTCGGAGGCCTCGATCAGGAACACCCGCCCCTCCAAGACTTCAATCTGTCCACGGGGAACCGAGAAGTGCCAGAGAAAGTTTCAGCGAAGAGCGCTCGACTCGTACTGAACCTGAAGTGACAAGCTTTTCATCTGCTTTATTTTCTATATTCCAAAATACATTTAAGAAATCAGTTTATAAATGTGCAAAACTTCATCAAGATCTCCTCCAGTCACGGTTTAATTAATAAATCGTGTCATGTGACGTGATTTTTCCACAGAAAACGTTCAGTTACCTCGTTAAAACGGCATCTACTCCTTCCACCTCATTAAAAACCCAAGAATCTATCCATCTGAATATGCAAATATTGTTCATTTAGAAAGTTTAACTGCTGTTTGTGCACTAAAGGCGTCAAGTTTCCACATCACACTTGTGTAAGTTGCAGACGGGACCACGATCGGCTCAACGGATTCTGCAAAGTGAAGCTCAAACATCCAACTGTAGGAACAAGAAGAAAACACTTTTTTTGAGTAGAGGGAGAGTTTAAACTTTAAGTCTGACTTAAATTAGCCAGATCTTTCCCATTCAGATTCTCCCAGATCAACAAAAGCTGAGTTTAAATTTCAAATGAGGTTGGTGGCAACGTATAAAAATCATCATCTGTCAGAAAACAGGAGACAAGAAACCCATAAACTAGCTTTTTCTAGAGCCTTGAAGCACATCATCTCACAGTCAGCAGAAGGATTTTATATTGAAATAAAAGTATTGGAGACTAAATTTAGTCTCAGCTTTAATTTGAGTAAAGTTTACAGCTGAGGAATATCGTTAAACTCAGTTCTCTGGTGTCTCAGGATGAGTTGGAGACGATCATTCACCTCCTCTGTGACTTATAATCTGCATTAAGTGTCCTTAATATCTCTAATATTTGGTTCACTGGGTGTTTATTCTCTTCAGGAATCTTTTCTCTGTGTGACATACATGTATTTTGATAACCAGTGAGTGTTCTGGGGAACAAGATGGAAGTTTTAAACCAAAAAAAAAAAGATGTTGACGCCGGTCTGACGATCTCCTGCAAGTTGAAAAGTTTTAAGAGCTGAAGTAGACGTGGGTGCTGCTTCAAAGCCCGCAGTCTCACCTCGTCAAAGTCAGCGATGATTTCGTTTAGGAGCCTCAGGCACTCGACTCCCTGGTTATTCATCTCGGTCTGGGAGTAGAAGTCGGCGAAGCCCGGGATGGAGGCGAACATCACACCCACGGCGTCGTAGGACTGCGAGTACAGCTCCTGCGAGGGGACAGACATCACAGACTCAACACTTGTCGTCGTGCTGTTTCCTAAATTATATCAGTCGATTCTTTCTTTAGTCAAGGTGCCGGCCATAAGAACGCTTTTCACCATTACTTATATCATCATATCATCAACATCTTCGATTGGATAAACTGGATTCTGTTAAAAAATCTCTGACGTACATTATAAAGACACAAATAGACTTGTTGCTGTGGAGAGTTTAAACAGTTTAAAGTGCATCATATTCAATATGTGAAAACAGAGACATTCAAGCTCAAACAGGCTCTTTAAGTTCACTTTAACATCAACTGTCATAAATTATTACAAAGTAGTGAGCTCAGTTGTTTTTAATTACTATAATTTACACAAATTCAATAAATATCCACAATATTTGCTATATTATCTTTTTACATGATTGATATAATGAATAAAAGTGCAGGCACATTACACTTTTCACATTCAATTCATTAAAAACCAACAAATTCAAAAACATTTCAGTGCGAAAGTTCACTTTTATTCATGTTTGACCTGCAAATTTAGAAACACTGACACACTAATCAACCTATCTTCTACAATATCTCGCTACCAGACGACACTTACTTCTCAGTTTATGATCACTCTGCTCCATATTTGTTTATTACCAAGATTAACTTAGCTTTTTTTAGCCTTATTTGAGCTCCTGCACACTTTTCACTGTTATTTTTTTTATCTAATATTGTTTGATTTGTTTAACTTGTGCAAATAAAAAAAGCTTAAACTCAATGTTAAATATTTGAAATGCGTGTTTGCTGCTGTGTTGTTGCAGCTGTGGTGCTGCAGCGTCACTGTATGGTCTCCACCACCAGGGGGCACTGTTGACTCGTGACAGAGCAGCGCTGCAGACCTGCTGACATGAAAACAGCATGTCCTCACATAACTAATGCAACATGGAGTAATTCATCGTGCCGTTATGGGAATGTTTTAACGATGGGCTGGTAAACATGATGTCCAGTCATAGTTCAACATCTCAAGTTAATAATTAAAGAGAAGTCGAGCTTCTCTCCCTCTCTCTCTCTCTCTCCCTCTGGATTTCCCGGTGTAATTACACACTTGTGAAAATAAGCTCCTGTCTTTATTGTGACACCCTCGCTGACATTATACACGCTTAATGAGCTCAGACAAATCGCAAAGCTTCAAAGTAGAAGTTCGTGAAAGTCGAGCTAATTTAATTTCTCGGTCCTTCCCCGCGTCTCTTCGGGATCACGTCAGTCAGCGTAATGAGGTTTATTTCAACCTGGAAGCCTTTTTTAACGGACTTTATTAGAAGTTTTCTACGGTAGACAGACGGGTGGAGATAGCGACAAATTAAAGTAATATCCGACATAATGTGTCAGTGGGTCTTCTCGTAAATCCAACAATATGTGAAACCGTTTTTTCACAAAGATATCCCCTCATTCGGTGCTCTTATGAGGTCTGAATTTCAAATTGTACAGTGCGAAGTGTAGACGAACATACATGAGGCTCGCTCACAGATTTCTTTTATATTCGTTTGTACAATTCAACTTATACATATGTAGTTCTTCTCGGTCGGCATGATGTATTAATAGGATTTGGGAGATGTGAGTGTATTTGACAGTTGAAAGTGTAAATTACCCTTAAAAAAACACAAAAAAAACACAAAAAACAATAGATGTGTTAATCAGTAAGCTCTCCACAATAAATGTATTTCAATATGAAGGTAGTGATTTTCCACATTCACAACGAGCTAAAAGTGACAAAAACTACTAAACTACATTCATTTTTGTGTATTTTTTTATTTAGCATGGATTTGGAGGGTTTCTACTTGTTGGTACAAATCATACAAGCAGCTTACAAATATTACATTTGGAGGGGAAAAAATGCAAAAATAAGCACATGGCTGGACTGAAAGGACTGATGTTTCTCTACCCATAAGTATAAAATATGTGTATGACTTTAAAGTACATGTATGTGCATATGTACAGTGTATGTATGTATATATGTGTGTGTACATGTGTGCATCAGTGTCTCGTATATGTAGAACTACAAACTATTTGTTATCTAAGTTATTATAAAAGCTATCACATTGATAAAAAAGGGGGTAAAAGGGTTAATTGGTGTCAGACTGAATCAGTGAAGATGTGTTTAAAGCCTGCAGCAACAGGTATGTAACTCAACACGACCCTCATTTCCCTGCTTTTTAAAACAGCTTTCTGATCTGATGTGAATCTGTCTCACACACACACACACATTGCCTGGCGAAACAGGAAGAGCTGTAACAGAAAGATCTGAACCACCAGCAGCTGAAAGCACTGCTCGAGTGTCCTTGAGTTCATCTCTGAAGCCCTGCAGCCTGCTGGGAATAAAAGCTTCAATTGCAGCCCCCTAAAAAAAAAAAAAAAAAAAAGCCTAAAACTGAAAACGTTGATATAAATGACACTCAGCTGTCTGTCGCCTGATTAATTCTAAAGATCATAAACACCTCTTCAGGGGTGCAGGAGGCTATTAATAACCCGGTGCATCAGTATCTAAATCACGTAACAATAAACAGCCTGATTTATAATGTAACAAGTGATTAGGACCCAACCTATCCTAACGGATGCATTTTTAATCATGTCCTTTTTAATTAGGAACAGGCATGGGAGCAGAATGATATCAGCTCTCCCCCTCCTGACATTCATAATTCATCGGCCGCTCGCCTTTTGTTCGGCGAGGCTACGGAAGATCGGAGGAGTCAATAATAAAAAAGAAGCCGGACGAGGACACGCGAGGACAATACATCCATTTGACTCCCGGCTGTGTGATAACTGTCCCTCCACAATCAGTCATTATCGGGCTCGTAAATGAGACCGACGAAGCAGGACGGGCCACAAAAGACACAAAGAAGCCGTTTCTAGTCACTTTTTTTTTTTCAAATTTAAAAAAAAAAAGCTTAAATATTTGACTTTAACTCATATCAAAACCCTCACGGTGATGGATATTTTGAAGGGATCCATCCCAAAGTCATCTTCATCTTTCATCTTAATTGCTGGCAGCTCATTACAGAGAAACACAGAAGTTATCAAGCCAGCGTTTGATTATAGCGGTTTCACATTTTAAGGTGTAATTAATCTTGTAAGATCTAATTAAAACCAACGATTTTTTTTTTTTTTTTTTTAAGTCTGAGAAACTGAGAGCACCAAAAAGTCCTGACGTCACTTCCTGTCTACGTCTCATTCAGTGTTTCCTTCATCTGACTTTCAGTTTATCATCTTTGTAGCAACT
Source organism: Euthynnus affinis (assembly GCA_029490765.1). NCBI lineage: Eukaryota > Metazoa > Chordata > Actinopteri > Scombriformes > Scombridae > Euthynnus > Euthynnus affinis. The sequence goes on from CM055849.1 coordinate 28,676,604, forward strand.
TTTTTTTTTTCTTGGCACATCTTAAACTGCTCTCAATTGAAGGGAGTCGCCAATATTTCTCATGAGGTGACTGTTCAGTTGACTAGCTATGAATACGTGCACCTTATCACCACATTTAGACGCTGTACAGTGCTTATCTTATTACGCAACACCGTCACGGAGGCGTCTGATTCTGCAGCATGACGACGAGCACAAACATCCGTCCAGCTAGAGTCATAAATAACTATCTTCAGCTACGAGATGAATGAGGAGTCGTGCAGCAGATGGTCTCTGATCTTGACATCATGATGGCGTCAGTCTGGGATTCACATGTAGAGACAGAAGAAGAAGAACTGTGGCGACTTCTCCGTGACGCAGGAACAACCGACCTGCTGAGTCCCTGAAACACCGAGAGGAGAACTGCTGCTGTTTGTAAGTGTGGTCTCACCAAGTATGGCGGTTTCTTCTGTTTACTGAACTCTGTATGATGATCTGTCAGATGATAAATCAAGACTATTCATGGCGTTCGTTTTGCTTTAGCGCCTAATAACTTTTACACAGAAGAAATAATAAAGTCCTGACTTCAAACGGAAAAGCTGACAACGACCATAAACTGCAACTCTGGGCTTCAAACTGGCTCCGATGCAACCCGACTCACTACATCCATCCATACTGTTACTGTTTGATAAACCAGGAGCCTCACAGGTGAACCGAGGCCAGACGTAACAAGACAAAACCCCAAGATACAAACTGAGGTTGTAGATTTGTGATTTGGAACTGATGAACTAGTTTCTCTGATTTGCTTAGAGGCTGGTTTTCGGACTGTCAGGCGTCAGACGAGTTGAGACATCGTACCATAAAGACGGTCTTCTCAAGTCGTCTCCCTCGCAAGGTTTTGTCGTTAAAGTTTTCCCAGAACCTTTCAACAAATTCCTCTTTTTTGGTCTTCAACCTGAAAAACGCCAGTGCATCAGCTCCAAAAATCCACAACACATACATCCGGTCTACGCCTAAGTTACAAGTTAAGTCTTCGCCTACTAAGTTTAGTTTGACTTCACTGTCAACTCCTTATTTTTTAAAGTCCTGACTTCAAAAGGAAAAGCTGACGCCGACCATAAACTGCAACTCTGTGCTTCAAACTGGCTCCGATGCAAGCCACCAACTCGCTGCATCCCGTCTACGCCTCATCCAACACCTTCAGGATGGACCAACATCAGCGTTGAACCTCACCAGCGCTCTTGTGGATTAACAGCCGTGGTTTTAAACTGACACACACATTGTTCAAGTGCCTACAAACATATGTGCATTTAAGGTAAATGAGTTGAAGCTTGCATAAACACACACCAGCTTTACAGAAGACACACAAACACATATCTCTGCGTTTGAATGTGATTGTGTGCCTCCATTGTGCCTCCACTTTTTAGTCTTTTAACAAAGTGCGGAACGGCTCTATTCAAAGGAAATTAAAAGTTACAAAAGGAGAAGGGCAGCGGAGATAAGGTGAACAAAAAGAGGAAGTTTGCAAAGTTTGACTCTGTAGAGGATGGAGCGGCTGAGTCACCGCGGCGACACAGAGAGACAAATCAACGTGTTGTCTGCCGCTGACTGACAACGTGTTATTAAACTCAAATCAAATGCAAGCCACCAAAAAAAAGATTAAAAAAAAGAAGAAGAAGCTCCCCGGCTCTGCAAAGATTTCCGGTTGAATGAACCGCCCAACCAATTCTCTCCCTTTCTCCCTCTCTTAGTCTCTCTGTACAGTTGTTTGAAAAGCAATTACAGAGCCTTTTCTTTTCTTCGGAGGCTGGAACACCGAGGACTCAGGGAACGAATTGTAATGAACGCAGGGGATTAATTTTGCAGCAGGTCTGAAGTGGAAAAAAAAAATGAGGTGAAGCATGCAAGATGTGTGAAAAGAAGCGTTACGCTGCCGAGCACTGAAACACCGAGCGTCGGTGATGTGTTTAGATTTGATGAAAGTTGGTTTAATCTTGATCTTGGTTGATGAAGGAGGTGCTGCTGTCCTTCATTTCTACCAGTAATAATAATATTTTGTTGTGTTATAAATATGTAATGTATGTAATGTAAATATTCGTTGTGCGTGAGTTTGTGCAGACCTCGTTGTCCCGGTCCTTCTCCAGGAAGTGTCGGGCCACGTGACTGGGCAGGATGTTCCTCAGCATGTTCTCGTTGTGTTCTCGAAGCTCCTTCATCTCGTTGATCTCCTCTTTGGCCTGAACGCGCCACAGGAAGTCCAGCCGGGCCGTGTACTCCAACTTAAAGACAGAAGAAGAAGAAGAAACCGATGCTAGTTAAGTATTTGTTGTGGGGTTTTTTTCCAATTTAAGGCATCCTGTTGGGGATTTTACTCAAGACTATGCAGTATTTTAGATGTGCTACATGGAAGAAGGAAAACTAAGTAAAGAAAATAACAACAGTAAAATAAATGCCATTCAAGAGCTTAAGTGTTTGCATTATGTGGTTTAATTCCACCTATGAAAGTACCAACGTTCATATTTTTCAGGTTTATCTCAATAGGATGATTACAGTAAGTGGACTATTATATGTTTCAACAAACTCAGGGTCATTTTGTCATTGCGTTGTGGCACAAGCCTCTGTTTGAAACATGTCAGCTTTTATAATCAGACCTCAGACCTTCTTCCTCAGTTAAAGTGTCAGAGCTGGTTAATGTTTTCATTTAAAGCTGTGTTTGAAGGATTCCTTCACACATGGTCAAATATATGTCTAATAACTTTAAACTGGTCCAAAACAAGTCCAAACTGCAGCTCTGACTCACAGGAGGAATTGACAGTGGAACAGTGGAGCACAGCTTGTAAAGCAGCTTAATCTCAGACGAGTAACACACGTCTTAAATTACTGCAATTTAATTGGCTAATGAGGGTGAACATTACACCAGAAAAACTCAACAAATGTAACAGGCAGATCCCTGACCTGTGCAATAAATGCAGAGAAAACAAGGGGCACATTGTTCCACCGGCTATGGTCATGCCCAAAAATAAATGAATTTTGGGAAGAGGTTAGAGCCTTACTACAGGAGATTTTATCAATAAGGCTAGCTGTGGAGCCCAAACTCTTTATTCTGGGCTTATATCCTACAGGTCTGATCATAGATTGGAGTATTACAAGCTAAGAGAGCTCTATCATGGAAGAAGATTGGCAAACCGAGTATCATGCAGTGGTTCAAAGAAATGTCTTTATGTTTACCACTGGAAAAAATTACATATACTTTAAAAGATAAGCAAGAAATATTTCAGAAAGTGTGTGGGGGTTACATTCAGTATATTAAGAACAAAGATTTGTCTGACTTACTGAGCGAAACAGGGACAGCATAGCTATTCACTTCATGGACTCAAATGCTCGTTTTGAATCTACCTAATGTTTGTTTGTTTGTTTATTGTTAACCATGTATGTCTACGATCTTTGTATATCTATCTAAAATTTCAATAAATACATTGTTGAAAAAAAGACAAACAACAGCAGCAGTTATTTGTCCTGACAGGTCACCTGTTAGTGGGAATATTGACCGTCACATAGTTATAGTGCTGAGAAATCTACAGAAAGAGTCCTACACAGACTTAGCGTTACACTCCTGTAACATTTCTGGACCAACAAAGAATCTAAATCAATGCAGCCAAACCAGAAAAATCATCCTCCATCCAAAATTTAGCACCTACATCACTGAGATAGATATAAATAATGTCCTTGTGATGATAGCTGTTGTGTGATTGTGTTATATCTGATATACTCCTACTAACATTGGTTGACTTGTAACCATAACTACAAATAAAGCTGTGACAGCCAACAGACACTTAAATGTGTTGTTTAGTTATGGAGACAAACATTTCATCTCTCTGGGAAGACCAAACATATCTACGGAGACAAAAATCAGATAACAGCTGGATAGCAGGTAAAAAATAAAAGACTTTGTGCTATGTGATGAAATCCTGGAGCTCATTTATATGCAGCTTCCACTCTAAAACTTTAATCTGTGATGGGGGGAAAAAAAAGGTTGGATTATAATTAAAGACGTGGGAGGAGGAAGACGAGACCATCTGAGCATGATTAGCGTATTCTCATCCTGCTAACGCTGCTTCTCGAAACAGAAACAATCTATTATTCTTTACAGTAACCAACAACCAGCACAATTATTTCCCATCCTCTCCAAACATTTCTCCTCAAACCTCTGCTTCTCTTTCCTTGATTCAGACTTTCCTTAACTGTTTCCAATTAATAATTTAAGCTAAGATGAGGAGAGGGAGGGAGGGAGGGGGGGGGATGTCTGTTGTTTATATCATTCAGATGATGGAAAAAGCTCGAGCTGTGTTTCTGGAACGAACGGCTAAATGAAAAAAAAAAATCTGTTAAAGGTTGGATCAATTATGGAGAAGCACAAGAGAGCGGCGAGCAAAAGGATTCTAATAGGCGACACAAATTGCTTTTCTGAATGGACAATTAATAGAAAGTCATTTGAATACATTAGAGCCAAACAAAAGTCAGCACCATTTAGTTTGTACATGTGTGGGAGGGGGGGGGAGGAGGAGAAAAAAATCCCTGATATTGAAAATTAATTTCAGGGGGGAAAGCAGATAAGCCATGCGAGGATTTAAGCATCTCTCTCTCTGGCGATTGGCGGAAACGGTTTTGCAATTAATCTTAGTATCAATTAGTCTCTTAATCATATGAGTGAGTACAAAACTTCAATCTCATTTTCTGTTTTTTTTTTTTTCTAATTAAGGATGCGGAAAAAGCCCGCAGGGGCCGGTTTTAGCGGCGGGATAATGAGATGGTGGCCGGTGAAATGACGCAGGTCGCTCAGTCGGTAACCAACATGACCCTCGCACTTCAAGTCTGGGTGACATTTCATTTTAAATAAAGGAGTTTTATTAACACACACAGGAAAAAAAACACTAGCTTTCTCAGTCCTGATAATTATTTTAGTCAGTGTGAGAGCTGCTGTCACCTTACATGGTGTTATTTGGTAATAATGAGCATCTGTAGAGTCACATATCAACTCTGAATGTCTCCTGCTTACATTTTGCAGGAAACATAATGCTGGATAAATTATGACAAAATGTTGTTAACATATTTGCCAAGTTGCAAAAATGAGCAAAACGTTCACAGACAACATAGCTAGTTGGGTTTTTTTTCCACCAAATGATCAGATCTTGCAGCCCAATGTCTGCATGATTAAACTTTTCATGCTTCTGTTTGGCAGCACTTGGTTAAAGTTAGAGATATCATAGTCTGCAGTGACTTGAAGCGCAACATGTTCATTAACATTTAAGCCACACCTCCATCCTTCACTAACCTTTTCACCCTGTTTACACTTTAAAATGGGCGACCGATAAGACACAATGTGATCCAATCATTCAAACCTCTTCCTGAGGTGGTCTGGGACGCGTTTGACCGCATATGTTGTGTAGCGTAAATGCTAATGTGTCCCGACCAAGCGGCAACCACTGTGGTCTGCAGTTCCTTCAGTCTGCAGCTCCTCACAGACCTCCATGTTAAAACCCCCGACTGGACAGCAGAAATATACAACAACAACGTAAAGTTATGCATGATGAAGGACATGGCTGCTTTGAGTGACAGGTCAGCCAGCCGCTAGGTGGCTTGTTTCAACCATTCAGCCCCGCCTCTTTTGGCCCATTTTTGATTGGCTGGGAGAGTTAGGCAGCATCACACACTGGAGTGGCTCGCTTTAAGATTCAAAACCGCTCTTCAGAAACCAACAGCTGACGTCACAGTAGCTACGTCCATATTTTTATACAGTCTATGGTCTTCATGCTTCCCTGACAAAGATGTACATGCATGACTTTGTCCCAGCCTGTATGAAACAAACTGATATTTTTGTGGGCAGTAGTGAAATCTGAACACGATTGACACCTTTTAGACAGACGCACTTGTGTCCGGGCTGTCCACTTCTGTTCAGATCAGTTTTATTTGCCTAAATTTGACCAAACGTTAAAAATAGTAGGTCAGAAAACATTCATAAGAGATGTTTTTGCAACATATGGAGTCTTAAAAATGAGCTGTTTACATCCACACAGTGGTGTTTAATGAAATGATTTCTTCTTCAATCACCGGCAACATTAGGTGATGACCGCGACTATCGATCTTAGGATGCTTTAACAGTGAAGTGGGGGGGAGAAATCCTAATCATATGAAAATCAGAGCCTTGTCTGCAGCTTTGTAATAAAGCACTTCATGTAGACTGTGCTTGATAATGTAATTACAGCTCCGACAGGAAGCAGCGTTCATGAAGAACAACCTAATCTGGCTCCTGTGTTCTGCTGCCATTAGTTTATTATGGAAAAGTGCTTCGGCTTTGCTTCCTCTGCACTCTAAAACATATGAAAGTGTCGAAAAAACTGCTTTATTCAATCCATTTACTTGTATTACTAATCTTTAAATGCATAATAAGAGAGTTAAAGAGAGGAGTTTCTCTCCCCTGAGAGCTGAGAGTGAAATGTAAAAAGGAAAACGTGTTGTTTTCTGGCTTATTGTGAAGAGATCGCACGTAACAGTCACACTGAACAAGCTCTGAATGAGATTCTTGTGATGAAAGAGGCCCTGAAGAAGAATAAAAGAGTGAAAGACTGCCCTCCATCTCTCTGCTCTAATAGGCTCTTCTTCACACACACAATAAAATCACTTAAAGGTCTCTTCTGAAAGAAGCGCTAACTAATGTATTTACACCCTCTGTGTTCACACATTTCCTCAACAATGGAGGACGGCGCTGCGAATTTCAGCCTTGGAAAAAAGGCAGGAGAAAGCGATGAAGCTGCTTCATTATGGCGGCGTTTAGTAGGCTGGCGTCTCTGTTGGATCTCTAAAAAAACGTCAGATTTGTGATCACCGCCTGAGTCGATTACAGGAAGCTATAGTTCACAGTGTAATGGAGGAGTGGCTGTGGTTAATGTTGTTTTGTTCTATGTTGGTCTGACAGATCAATGCTTCATTAAGGTTTATTCGCTGACGTTTCCTCTTCATGGAAATTTTCTTCCATTTCAGCTCAACCTCAAACCGAATTTAGATTTTCTGCCACAGCAGCTGTGAAGCGGCACGCAGCCATCCACGGATGGATGAAAAAATAAACCTGCCTTAAAAGTTAAAATCCTTACAGACAGATCCGTTTCAAACATTTCAAAACAAATAAAATAAAAAAAGTTCTTCTTTGGATAATAATATGTGTACAGTGAGTTTTTACAGCCTTTCTGCCTGCTGCAGCCAAAAACAACACCATGAGAGCAGCCGGACAGATAAACAGAGACGCACCCAAAAACAACATACAGTTACGTTTGTGTTGCAAGAAGGCATCTGTATATATATACATATATATGAATAAACATATATGTGGACAGATTTCACCAACATTGGACTCCTTTTCTTGGTTCCAACCGCGAGTCGGGACAGTTTTTTATAACTTCAGTCGTCCCCTAACCTTAACCCCAAAGGTTATTATTGTAGCCATGACGACAAAAGTGGCCTAAATTTAACCCTCAACCACGTTTCTTTAACCTTTATCAAAGTGATCGTTTTAAACCCCAAACTACGATCTTTCCTTAAACCTAACCACATCATAAAAAAACGTCATTATATGTATTTTGGAGGAGAAAAATCGTTACACACTGTCAGTTCATATATTATTATTATTATTAGTATTAAAAATATCAATTATAGCCGCTTTCTGTGAGCCCGAGCGTGAAAAACGACCAGAATAAAAATGACAAACATCCAAAAAAAATCACGACAGCATGACAGATGTAAAGAAAAGCTAGGATGTAAACACTCTCTCTCTTTTTCTATGATATTTTTCTCTCTCTTGGCCTGACGCATCTCGCACACAAACAGCCTTTTTTCGCAGAGCTGTGAGTGTTACACGCCTCGCTGCAGGCTGTCATTGTCTCCGCTCTGCCAAACAAGTGGTAGGATTGACCCGGGGAAAATCAATATGCCACTGGATGACTTCAAATGCGGCTGCTTTCTACTTTCATAGGGCTACAAAGGACCTTCAATTACAGCCGTCTCTCTCCCCTCCATCTCTGACCGACGCCAAGCCGCTGAACTGCATGATCAAAGGTTGCCATAGAGAGAGCTTTGAAAGCGACGCGGTGATACCAGTTTTCCTCCCGGGCTGCCGACTCTGACTGCATCTTTATAAAAAATAAAAAAAAAATGGCTTTTATATAATGTGTCGTGTAAATGAAGAGGTTTGGTTTCTGTGTCTTTGTTTAGCACACACACACACACACACACAGTAACACCTGACTGTTGCTTCTCTCTGGTATTAAGGCTGCTGCTGCTGAGAATTAGGAGGAATTAAAGGGTTGTTTCACCCAAATTAGTTGGCGAATGCTTTTCTTTCCTTGTAGATTTTCATTTGAATATATTTAACAGGCAAAATAAGGTAAAATTGTCAAATGTCTCACAAGAATACTGTATTATCTTATTTTTTCTGCTTCCTCCTGCATGTCATGACACTTCAGATTTATCGTGCATCCCTTTAAATGGACCAGTGTCCATCATATTGATAGTTTTGGTTTTACTGGTCCAGATTTTGAGATTAAATTCAATTATATTTTTCACACTCCAGATTATCCAGAGTATCAATCTAGAACTATTTCTTCAGTGCAAAAATCTGCATTTTTAGACACATTAACTAAACGTCCATCAGTCTGATCGTTCCTGAGATACAGACTTCAATATATCCACAAATACCAGATGAATACACGCCACATGTTGTGCACATGTTCATGTTCCTCAGAGGAAAACTCCTCGGATCCTCGGACACCAGCACGACCTTGACATTTGCAGTTTTGAGGGGAAATGTCTCAACAATTATTGGATGGATTGCTGTGAAATTTGGATCATTCATTTTCCACTCAGGATTAATTGTGATCATTTTGGAGATGTAATAAAGTCCTCCAGTCACATCACTGAAATGTCACTGGTTTGATTCTGGCTGTGGATGAACAGATAGTTTCTCTCTTTGAGGTCTTCTGTCTGTATCTACTGATATCTTCTGCTATTATTAAAGGTTAAAATGGTAGTGAATAGTGACTAAAATGAGAGGACACACCTGTTTGTTACAGTCAGACTAATAAACAGACTTTCTATTGTGAAACTTTTCCACGTTTTTCTTCGTTTGTCACATTGTTTGAACTACAGTAGATAAGAAACAGGAAAACTGCAGCAGCTGAAGATGAAAGATTTTTCCAGTGAGTGATATTATTTTTTATAGCACTGGATTCCTCCTCCTCCTCCTCCTCCTCATCATCATCTGGTTTGAGCAGCATCAGGAGGACTACAGCTGTTTGTCTCTCTCGTCTGTTTATCTTCTTCTCTTGTTATTTTTACTTCAGGTTAGTAGCTAACAGTAATTAGACGGCTGCATAGCAACAAGAAGGATGCAGCGTTCATCGTTCCCGCTGTGCTCATCTTCTCTGTTAAGAAACCTTCTCTGTTTTCACACCACACCTGATTATTTACAGAGAAAAACTAACTATTGTGTTCACTTTGGCTCCCAAAATGTGTTGGACTTGTTTTAAAGCCAGTGAGGAGCTGCAGCAGACAACAGAAAACACTGGTAATCACTAGTAAACACTGGTAAACACTGATGAACACACTGGTAAACACTAGTAAACACTAGTAAACACTGGTAAACACTAGTAAACACGGGTAAACACTGATGAACACTGGTAAACACTGGTGAACACTAGTAAACACTGGTGAACACTAGTACACACTGGTGAACACTAGTACACACTGGTGAACACTGGTAAACACTGGTGAACACTAGTAAACACTGGTGAACACTAGTACACACTGGTGAACACTAGTACACACTGGTGAACACTGGTAAACATTAGTAAACACTGGTGAATACTGGCAAACACTAGTAAACACTAGTAAACACTGGTAAATACTAGTAAACACACTGGTAAACACTGGTTAACACTGGTAAACACTAGTAAACACTAGAAAACACACTGGTAAACACCGGTAAACACCGGTAAACACTAGTAAACACTAGAAAACACTAGAAAACACACTGGTAAACACCGGTAAACACTGGTAAACACTAGTAAACACACTGATAATCACTGGTAAACACTAGTAAACACTGGTGAACACTAGTAAACACACTAGTAAACACTAGTAAACACTAGTAAACACTGGTGAACACTGGTAAACACTGGTGAACACTAGTAAACACTGGTGAACACTAGTACACACTGGTGAACACTAGTACACACTGGTGAACACTGGTAAACATTAGTAAACACTGGTGAATACTGGCAAACACTAGTAAACACTAGTAAACACTGGTAAATACTAGTAAACACACTGGTAAACACTGGTTAACACTGGTAAACACTAGTAAACACTAGAAAACACACTGGTAAACACCGGTAAACACCGGTAAACACTAGTAAACACTAGAAAACACTAGAAAACACACTGGTAAACACCGGTAAACACTGGTAAACACTAGTAAACACACTGATAATCACTGGTAAACACTAGTAAACACTGGTGAACACTAGTAAACACACTAGTAAACACTAGTAAACACTAGTAAACACTGGTAAACAATAGTAAACACTAGTACACACTCTGATAAACACTAGTAAACACTAGTAAACACTGGTGAACACTAGTAAACACTTGTAAACACACTGATAAACAGTTGTTAACACTGGTAAACACTGGTGAACACTGGTAAACACTGGTGAACACTGGTAAACACACTAGTAAACACTGGTAAACACTAGTAAACACTGGTGAACACTAGTAAACACTAGTAAACACACTGGTAAACACTGGTTAACACTGGTAAACACTAGTAAACACTAGAAAACACACTGGTAAACACCGGTAAACACCGGTAAACACTAGTAAACACTAGAAAACACTAGAAAACACACTGGTAAACACCGGTAAACACTGGTTAACACTAGTAAACACACTGATAATCACTGGTAAACACTAGTAAACACTGGTGAACACTAGTAAACACACTAGTAAACACTAGTAAACACTAGTAAACACTGGTGAACACTGGTAAACACTGGTGAACACTAGTAAACACTGGTGAACACTAGTACACACTGGTGAACACTGGTAAACATTAGTAAACACTGGTGAATACTGGCAAACACTAGTAAACACTAGTAAACACTGGTAAATACTAGTAAACACACTGGTAAACACTGGTTAACACTGGTAAACACTAGTAAACACTAGAAAACACACTGGTAAACACCGGTAAACACCGGTAAACACTAGTAAACACTAGAAAACACTAGAAAACACACTGGTAAACACCGGTAAACACTGGTAAACACTAGTAAACACACTGATAATCACTGGTAAACACTAGTAAACACTGGTGAACACTAGTAAACACACTAGTAAACACTAGTAAACACTAGTAAACACTGGTGAACACTGGTAAACACTGGTGAACACTAGTAAACACTGGTGAACACTAGTACACACTGGTGAACACTAGTACACACTGGTGAACACTGGTAAACATTAGTAAACACTGGTGAATACTGGCAAACACTAGTAAACACTAGTAAACACTGGTAAATACTAGTAAACACACTGGTAAACACTGGTTAACACTGGTAAACACTAGTAAACACTAGAAAACACACTGGTAAACACCGGTAAACACCGGTAAACACTAGTAAACACTAGAAAACACTAGAAAACACACTGGTAAACACCGGTAAACACTGGTAAACACTAGTAAACACACTGATAATCACTGGTAAACACTAGTAAACACTGGTGAACACTAGTAAACACACTAGTAAACACTAGTAAACACTAGTAAACACTGGTAAACAATAGTAAACACTAGTACACACTCTGATAAACACTAGTAAACACTAGTAAACACTGGTGAACACTAGTAAACACTTGTAAACACACTGATAAACAGTTGTTAACACTGGTAAACACTGGTGAACACTGGTAAACACTGGTGAACACTGGTAAACACACTAGTAAACACTGGTAAACACTAGTAAACACTGGTGAACACTAGTAAACACTAGTAAACACACTGATAAACAGTTGTTAACACTGGTAAACACTGGTGAACACTGGTAAACACACTAGTAAACACTGGTGAACACTAGTAAACACACTAGTAAACACTAGTAAACACTGGTGAACACTAGTAAACACTTGTAAACACTAGTAAACACTGGTAAACACCGGTAAACTGAGCTCTATATGATTACAAATGATGGGAAATAGTTTTATACAGCAATGAATCTGCTCGTTTAACAGCAGGCGACCACTCTTTCTTCTATGATTGAACCTCTGCAGTGTGTGAAGCTCTTTATTTTATCAGTTTGAACTATTTCTGAAATGTCTCTTTATAGATTTCTTTAGCTGCATGTGTTTGTAGTGTTGTGGTTGCAGCTGTAGGTTTTATATCTGAATGTTGGATGGTGCAGTTATTTGACGTTTCCATTCATTTCCATTGAAGCCCTTCTGACGGACAGACTGAAGCATGCGTCTGCGGTTTGAGTGTGACGTCCGGTCCGGTTTGGCTGCAGCGGTTTCAAATGTCAGCAAATGGAAACACTTGTGCACCGGGGTTTGGAAATATTATTTTAGTGTGTTTCATCAGCACATTATGACACCACCAGACCGAACTGTAGCATCACTCATAAGCTTCATACACCGTTTACAGTTTGACATCACTGTCGGTGAGATTTATTTACTACCAGCGTCAGAAGCCGCATGGAGGAAACAACATGAGCAGACACTGAGAGCAGCAGCTGCATATAGAGAGCCAAAAGTCATGACGTCACTTCCTGTCTAGCCTTATTTCCAACTATGTGTAACTCAATGCGATCTCTCATCTGTCTTTCTGTTTAGCCGGTCGCTCTAAGAAGTTTCTGAAGTTATTTTAACCTTTGTGACTTTACTAAAGGAAAAAAAAGAAACTACACAAACACAAAACTTCTGATTTAATCATTAACTGAAATCTCTTTCAGCTTCTATCCTCTCTCTGTTATTACAGACATGTCTGAACTAACAACAAGCCCTCCACTCGCCCATGGTCTCAGCGCATCTGTCACCTCTAAGGCTTCTGGGAAACGCTGTTTGTTAAAGGTCACAAATAAACAAAGGCTGTTATGTATAAAGTGTTTTATGCACTTGTCACTTTTTTTTTGCTGCACCTATAATTAGGATCACAAATTAGTAAAAAAAAAATGATGATTACTATTCATCATCCTCTGCAGATAAACAAACGTCAGCTGGATTTTGAATGATATTTTCTTCCTTGTGGAGCAGAACCTGCTTTTTGTCTTTTCTCTTTTATATGTTGGTTGTTTATATTTGTGAATTTGATGTCTAGAGTGGTCGGAGACATTTAAAGTCAGTTGTAATGGGAAGAAGAACATGGAAAAAGAAGAAATAACCTTTAAGGAATTGGGTTTTAATGCACTTTTTTTTTTTTTGAAAATGTGTTGCAAAAATGAACTCATATCACACCTCTATGATGAAACCTGCTACCTGCTGCGGTCTCACCTGCTGGCCGTGGTAGAACACAGCGAGGAGGAACATGGCCATTAGGAGCAGAGACGTCTCTTTGGTTCCCAGGAAGTTCCTGTCAGAAGGAAAGTAAAAGGAGACGCTGCTGAAATCATTTAAAGCTCATTAATGTGCATCACCGTCTGGAAAATGAATGAAACTCTTTGTCTTTAATGAACAAGGACGTATAAGCAGTGATGTAAATTTGACGTTAATTAGCGTCCTCAGTTCATTCTAGAGCAGCGGGATCCAAACTGGAGTTTAAAATTAAAATAAAATCAAAAAAAAAAACCTCCATCAGCCTTCGTTTTCAGTTTGAACTGTGTATAAAGCGTCCCAGGATCTTGGGCTCATCTGAGGCTCACAGAGGATTAACAGCTCAGTGAGATACAGAGATGCTGCTCCAGGCGTTTTTATGGAGGGTTAAGAGCTGCGGTCCCAAAAAACAAGTGAAAAAAAAATCAAATAAATAAATAAAAATCAGAGATAATTTGTTTTCAGCGCAGAGGATCAGCTTCTGAAGGCGACACTGACAATAGAAAACGCTCCTGGTGATGAAAACAAGACGAAGCTGCTGTTTTAAAACAAGAAATCATCAAACTACACTGTTTGTTTAAGGGCTGCACATGTGAGGTTTTACTGATTTTTATCTGTTTTTTAATATCCAAATAAAATGTTCCCAATAAAATGTACTGAGCATAATTTATCCCACAGGTATGATTTGATAAATTTCACATTTTTCACACTTTGAACGGACACTAAACTTGTACTTTTCATTATGCATAACCAACATGACGTGAATCCAAACTGACCACAGCCTCTGTGCTTCATGAGCAATTAAACTAAACATTTTTTCACAGCTTTCTTTTAAGTCTATATGAGTGGAGAAAAGCTTTCAGATCATTATGTTTGATGTTTTAATGAGTTAAACACATGAGTGACTGTCTGTCCTGCAGCAGCTTCATCTGCATGTTTCTTTTAATGCACATATTGTGAGTTTTGTTAAGATTTGATGGATTTATGATGCTTGACAGCTGAAGTTAACTAGCTTTCATCAGTTTGTATAAAAATAAAAGAAAAACCAGGTGAAACGAGTCCAGTCTGAAACTTTTTACAGTGGGAATGAAATCATAGTTGTTTTTCTCTTGAGGTCTTTTGATCGTGACCTTTTCTCTCATTTCCCTGAAGGCCTCGGAGAAATGAACCTGACTGCCATCAGTTCCCTTATGGAGCTCGTATGGAGACCTCTGCTCCCTATTTCTCCTTCACAAGTCTTATACGCTCAGGATGCCTTCGTACATTGTCACTGTAAAGGTCACTGTACTATCACCGAGAACGCCCACAAGATGAGTTTTCTCACATTTACAACATTTATATCCAGGGAGAAAAAAAAGGTCAAGATGGCTCCCTGATGTGTTTTTGAAAAGGAGAATAACATACCTCTCTTCCTTTAATACGTGTCCTTTAGTAAAAACGGACTAGAAGCATTAAAGGTTTTATATGTAGGCAGCAGTAATGACATCTGTAGCTGCCGTCATCATCCAGGATGTCTAACGCTGTGCATCTTTAGGGAGTTCACACACTCATCTGATATGTGCAAAACCTTATTTTTTTAAAGTCTGGACATGTGCAGCACAGTTATGGTCACTTGTAAGTTCACAGCAGTGCCAGAAGATGACAAAACTACAGATTCAACTAGCAAGAAATCTACCACAAACAGAATGAAAGCACAGCAGACAGAGATTTGCGTATGTAGTTGTTTGTGGGGGTCACGCCACTCACTCTGTGTTGTGGTGGACGGTGTCGTAGCGGACAAACAGCGAGGTGTAGAAAGCTTCGGTCAGCAGCGAGTAGATGGCGATCATCACCAGCAGCACGGCCAGCTTCAGCACCGAGTTCAACCGCAGGAAGACGGCGCACGTCACCATCGCCAACACCCCCGTAAACACAAAATACTGCAGAACAAAGAGAAGGAGGCGGTTAGCTCCCATCAGGACCGGCCAGACCGTTTCTTCAGTTTACGTTCAGAAATATGAGTTACAGTTGTTTTTTTTATGGATATAATCTTTAGCTTTCTTTGTTCTAACTTATAACACTCATCGTCCAGGTGGTGGCAAACACTTCCTGATTATAAGCTGACATCAGAGCAAGTAGAGGTGTTTTTGTGAGTATATGTTTAGTTTTTTTGTGCTTAATTTCTTTGAATATGTTGAGGGATATTAAAGGTACCACTGGAAGGATAATGTCGACTGATATCAGTGATATTTTCAGTTACCTGTTGCAGGAATGTGAAACTAAGACACCCAGAGAGAGAGAGACGCGGTTCTGTCTAGACAGACTGGACGGCCTATTTAAGGGAAGGCTTCTTGGAAGAAAGACGATGTCGGACCTAAAAATCAATGTCACATTTACCTCTGTGACGATTAGTCAGATAATATCCGTCGTCACAGTGGCACTCTTTTAAAGTGACGTTATCTGAAACAAGCTCTCGACGTAAAACTTTTGCTCTGTTGTTGAAGAGCTGGTTCGTTTATTTCCTGACGAACTGAAGCTCGTGTTGAAGATTCTCTGTTAGGTTTACAGTTTATCAGCGCTAACGTCCGGCTCACCTGCCTTCCTGCGTCTCTTTGTCTCCTCTGCACCTCACACTTTATCTAACGTATCAATACGACTAAAATTAGGTCGCTTAGACAACCATAATGCCGGGTTTTGGTTACTTGTCGATGAATTTCCCAGCCACGTGTAGCTGTGTGGTTTGTGTGTTTGTTGCAGTTTTCCTGCTTTAAGCTAAATTTGGTTAAATAGTTTTTTATTTCACCTTTTTTTTAGTCACCCAACACGTCTGTGAGTCTACCTCTTATCACCTGCTAAGCTTTCCCACAACTTTACATTCAGAATATAAAGTGTAATGATATTTTTATGAGCTTTGGTCTGGACACGTTTGGGGCTCGTGGCTCCAGGCTACGTCGTTTGTGTTTTCTAATCAGTGCGGTTTTGTCAAAACTAAAAACAAGTCAATGACCTTGTGGTAATTAAACATAAAAAATGAGGAGAGGAGACTCCGTCCTTGTGCTGAGACAAGCTTCTTTAGCGAATCAAAAAGGGTTGTATATGTCACGATAACTGGAGCGACATAGCTTGGCTGCTAACAACAACAACAACGAGGTTCAACTCTTCTTCTTCTGTTGTTAAATTACAAAATCACACCACCAGAAACAGTGCGCTTACTTTTAGCTTCTAACTTGTTCCCTTTTCCCAAAATAAAATACTATTTAAATAAAATCTCTGATATTCTTTTAACTGCATCAAATTAACGGACATGAATTATTAACTTTTATTAAAATTAGTCCCATCACATAAAGTCACAGCAGACTGTTCACAGCTCTTATTTGCAGAGAACGCAAGCTTCACTGACCCCTCAGGAGGAAGTTTTTGATGTATATATGCGACGATACGTGACCCTAGCGGAGCTCGGAGCTATAAAAATCTCACTCCCTTATTGAGTCCATCACTCAGCCGCATATTGTGTGAGCGAAACAACATAATGGATATTTTCTCGGTGACGTTCTGATGGCTCCATCAGTCGCTGCTGTCTGAGGCGAGACCTCCCTCTGGGCGCGAGCAGATGTCGAGGATGTTTAATTCATCATTTTGCCGCTGTTGCAGAAGTGGAGAAAGAAAAAAAAACACAAAAAAAAAAAAAAACACACAACAGATGGACCTGACTGCAAAATTCAGACACCTCATTTAGTCGGTACCTCTGGGTAGAAGCAGATGTCTGGGATGGGGGCCGACTCGTTGTACGTCTGGTTCCTGAAGGTGCTGGACTTGTCGAAGTCACACCACAGCTATGAGAGACCAACAAGGAAGGGGGGAGGGGAGGGGAGGGGGGGGGATTATTGTTGTTGTACAGTATTAAACAAATGCAGGATCAGTGTTAAAAAAAAACAACAAAAAAACAGCCAGAATCCCCTCCTCATACATTTTTTCATCAAGCCTTTAATCTTTCAAGATGTTTGTGTGTAAACAGATTCAGCGCTGTGAGCAGGAAGCTGCACATTTGCACGCTATGACGTCATAGGAAAGGAGTCATCAGCATCAACACTTGCATGGAAATAAACACATGATTTAACTCATCTAATGCTGCAGCTAATATCCAGTTTACATGGACGTTTTTTGGTGAAATCTAAGGTTTAATTGGGATAACGTGCATTTTTCTTATCGTCAAGTAAAAGATCGAACAACAATCGATCCTACTAACAAGTATTTTCTCTGTATCCAAATATATCCAATTCTTTTGCCATAAAGCTCCATTATTTGTCAAAAATACACCATAATGAGCCACACTGTTGCTCTGGGTGACACGTTTCTTCATCACCATACCACCATAAACACACCCACTGTAGTTTATTTTAACTAAAGTCCCACACGCACTGTCCTGCTGCCAGAGAAACTCAGTAGAGCAGAAAATGTTTATTAATCCACCGGTGAAAATAGTCCCCAACACATTTCCTTCTGTCTGAGTGAAGTTTCAGTGGACAGCTGTTTTTAGGGAAAATCAAACTGTATATTCATCTCTAGAAGGAGCCGATGACACAAACATGGTGGGGAAGAGAAGAAGTTGTGCTGGGAAATGTACTAACTTTTCATGGGATTTGTTGGCAACCCCTGCATTTCTATATCAGCACAATTTCTTAATCAAAGTTGATTTTTCATTATTATTAAGATTTAGTTTAGATACCAAGAGAACATGGCGAGATAAGAATATAATATATGCAGTTTTAGGCACCCTAGATGTTTAGATTCTTATCCATTATGCAATAGCATCAGGGAGGCTTCTGATCGCTCCCACATTTATTCAGGCCATGACAATGACCCCGAGCATACAGCTAGAGTCATAAAAACTATGATGAATGATGAGTCCTGCAATAGATGGTTCCGGTTTGGCCCCCACAGAGCCCTGATCTCAACATCAAGGAGTCAATCTGGGATTAACATGAAGAAGCAACTGAGACGACGTAAATAATAAATCCACAGAAGAAGATCTCTCTTCAAGCTGGTTACAACAACAACAACAAGCTACCTGCAAGTGACCATGAAAAACTGTGTTAAAGTGAGCCGAGGAGAACTGCTGCTGTTTCATTCAGGTTTCTGCTGTTTACTCAACTTTGTAAGAATTGATAATTGATTGATAAAACTATTTATAGCAATATTTTTGTAAGCATACTCACTTTACTTTACTGCCTTAAACTTTTGCACATTACTGTATAGGTACATATATATATATATATATATATATATATATATATATATATATATATATATATATATATGATGCAGCATAATGAAATGCAACATATGTAACAATGAAATATAATGTAATGCAATGCATTGTTATGTAAGGCAGTATGACGTACTTCACCATAACATAACGCAACGTAATGTAAAGTAGCGTAATGTAATATAGTGTAATGTAATATAGTGTAAAGTAATGTAGCGTAACGTAATGTTGTGTAAATTAATGTAGCGTAAAGTAATGTAGTGTAAAGTAATGTAGCGTAAAGTAATGTAGCGTAACGCAATGTAGCATAATGTAATATAGTGTAAAGTAATGTAGCGTAACGTAATGTTGTGTAAAGTAATGTAGCGTAAAGTAATGTAGCGTAACGTAATATAGTGTAAAGTAATGTAGCGTAAAGTAATGTAGCATAATGTAATATAGTGTAAAGTAATGTAGCGTAAAGTAATGTAGCGTAACGCAATGTAGCATAATGTAATATAGTGTAAAGTAATGTAGTGTAAAGTAATGTAGTGTAAAGTAATGTAGCGTAAAGTAATGTAGCGTAACGCAATGTAGCATAATGTAATATAGTGTAAAGTAATGTAGTGTAAAGTAATGTTGTGTAAATTAATGTAGCGTAACACAATGTAGCGTAAAGCAATGTAGCGTAATGTAATGTAGCGTAATGTAATGTAGCGTAATGTAATGTAGCGCTATGTAATGTAGCGTAACGTAATGTAGCGTAAAGTAATTCAGCGTAACACACATAGTTTGGTATTTAATAAAGAGCACATCATTTCTTCACTTTCTGGAAATAAAAAAGTTCCAGTTCTGATCTCAAGTTCCTAAAAACTTTCCTAAGTGCAAAATTACACTTTTTATTTGCACTGTCAGAAGAACACCAATCTGGGAGGTCTGCATTTAGCGTCTAAGTGGATATTTAACTCACTATATTGATCATGGCAGCCAGGAAGTTGATGAGAATCGAGACGAAGATGATGACGTTCCGGGCTGCGTAGGTCTCGTTAATCCAGCAGCAGGCTTTCCTCAGGACCAGAGGCAGACACTTGTAGTCCTCCGCCGTCGTAACGAGGACTAGGCAGGAATGGAGGAAGATGAGGACAGAGAACTGGATCACCATGGTTACCATCCTGCAGAAACACAATGAATGACAAAATAATAATAATCATCAGCTGTGGGCTGAAGATACTGTGTGTGAAGACTGGACTTCCCAACACATTAAATCCTCACATATTTACATATATAAATAATAAATATCAGATTTAAAACATATATACATTTTTATTGTATATTCCCGTATTAATAAATAAGAGATGCTAAATTAGAGAGATGGATCTCATAATTACAATCTCACACAATGTAAACAAAACTCTAAAGGGAAGGTTTTTAATCCCATACTCTAAAATGCTGTTAGCTTCTACTGCTAACATCTGAACATCTTGTCATTTTACAAAGAAGAAAAGTTATAATTTTGTTAGTATTCAACAAGAACATATACCATTAGACATAAAGTGTGTTGCAAAACAAGTTTTAGTTAAATTGAATTCCATATAAAGTCAGTGTAGAGACGAACAGATGCAAATTCACTCTGACTTGTGGGAATAGAGGTGTAGGTGTGTGTGTGTGGTGTGTGTCAATATAAACATCTAAAAATACATTTTCCTGTATGTATAGATATTTTAATAATACAATACCAGATAGATATGTTGATGTAGATTTGGGCATAGATACACTGCTGCAGTCTGGGAAATAGGCTGCTCCATTATTTATTGGAAAAAGTACAACAACAAATTCCATGTACAACCAACAAATGGAGTTCAGAAAGGCAATAATGCTGCAAAACTGTGACAAACCAGTAGTTTGTCTGTCTTGAAAGAGGAAACCTCAGTTTGTGTTGCCAGTATTCACATCTCGTACCAACTATCTCTTAATACAATATCTTAATTAAGAGCCCTAAAACCATATTCGCCCTGAACCATCACACCACAGATCTTATGGTTTGGTGCATGCAGTAGTCTGAAGAATACACTACGACCAAAACAATTTAATAATCTACTTAATCCGACATGTGGAACAATTATTCCAGAGCTCAAGTTCCACCTGGAATGTTTTGGCAGCGCACCCCTTAGCTGTAGCATGTATGCTGGAACCCAAAAAATGGATAAATTCTTCATAGCAAGACAAGCACTAACGCTACACAAACAAATAACTCATTGCATTTAGGGCAATACCCAGTTAACACTAGCTAACATTAGCTAACTTAGTTAACATAGTTAATGTTAGCTAACAAACAAAGACCACAACGAAGTACATCATCACTACTCTGCAAAATACACAGCTAGGATTATAAGAGCTGGATACCAGAATAAAAATGGCGCCCATTCAGCCCTATAGGAATTGCTCGCCTGGCACATACGCCAAAAAACATTTCTAGCCTCCAGGTTTGCGGCCCACTGAATATGCGCAGTAGTGTTTCCCCTGTTGGCCTCCATGTATCAAAAGTTCATAATGGAAAGACTCATAATTGATGTTTGCAGTTCGAGGTGTCCTGTCAACAGTTTTACAGGTGTCTCTTTACAGGTAGTCTATGGGGAAAATCCTTTTTCAGCCATGGGGGGATTTTTCGCTGTAATACCAAAAGTGACCACTGGGGGAAAATTAGCTGCAAGGCTGAGCGGCGGCGCCCTATCCAGCTCTTATTATACATCCATGGATCTGGCAGGCAGGGCCAACTGGGTACCTAAAGAGGAGACTCCAACTAATGAATGTTTAAAGATACGAAAAAAAGAGTGAAAGCAATAGAAGAAATTGAGGACTGTAGCTAGTTAGCTACAGCTAATGGACTTTGCTAGGTTGACTTTGCGAATACTATCAGTCTGAACACAACATTTAGAATTTAAGGCTTTGAGAACTCGGAGTGAGTGGAACCAGAACTAACCTGGGGCAAGGCTTTGGTTGTTTATTTATGTAAATATATATTTCAGTTATCTATCTGTACATTAGAGCTGTTCTTTCTCTTTTACCTGGCGGAGGGAAGCAGGCTTTGGATAGTGGTGATGAAGATTAGCACAATGAAGGCGCACACCAGGTTGGACTTGAACACCTCGTCCCTCATCTGGGAGTACTGCACCATGAAAGGAAGAAGAAGAAGAAGAAGAGGAAGAAGAAGAAGAAGAGGAGGAAGAGAAGATGAGGAGAAGGTGGAGAAACACATTTTCAGACAAACAGAGAACACAATAAACTGCATCTCAAACACACCAAGACATTTCCACAGATGCATGCAACGATTCAACCACAAGCGTTAGAGAGAGACAGGAGCCGGTGGGTTAGCTGTGGGGTCGGTGGGGGTCCTGGGGAAGGTGCAAAGCTGACAAGCACAACGCTAGCTGTTAGCTGTTAGCTGAGTCAGAGACACAAACGAAGCTGCAAAGCTGAAATTTGAATTCTCTTGATTTGGGAAATATTAGAAAATAAGCTTTATTTTCCCTCCAAAAGGTTTTTATTGACACACCAGCGCCGACAACTCAACCATATTAAAAGGTCAGAAAAGCAGTGGCGGGAAATAACCTACATGTTTCCATTAAATTCAGTTTGGATACTTTGGTAGACTTTCTATTTTTCCACAACTACATCTCAGAGATACATGTTGTATCTGTTATATTAATCTAATAGCTGAAGTTACTGATTACTTTCAGTTTTAGATTTACATTAAAAATCTCTAAAATGTCAACTTCTCAGGAACATCATTGTAATCCTACCTGAAATGTAAAGTATAGATATTCTTCATCAAATGGACGTTAAACATCTACAAATTTGGGAATTTTCTTCATTTGTAATCAGTATATTTCATTTTGATGGTTTAGCACATTAGTAATGATTCAGAAACATGAAATAAATTGTTCAACATTTTTGGAAATTATGCTTATTTGCTTTCTTACTGAGAGTTAGATGAGAAAATGTATACTCCTCTCATTTCTCTTGTCAACATACAGAGGTGGCGGTGGGAGGCAATTAGATTAGCTTAGCATAACCTACTAATGCCCCAGAAACTCACTAATTAACAGGCTATATCTTGTTTATTTAACAACTACGCAGTCAGAAATGTAAAAAATAACAATTTGTGGTTTTAGGGGGGAGTTATATACTGTAACAACAAGACTAGAGGAACTAAAAGTGACAACACATAACAAGATACTTGGTAGGCTTATTTTTGAACTGTAGAGAAAACCCAGCTAGCTGTTTCCCCCTGCTAAGCTAAACTAAGCTAAGCTAAGCTAAGCTAAGCTAATTGTCTCCCAGCTCCAGGTCTCAAAAATGCACTCATGTCTATAAAATCTCTACGAGTTGTAAACAGCTCCACCAAATAGTGATTTTTCCCTCTAAACTTCTCACATGCTTTCATTTCAATAAATGTTCAAATGATCCAATATTTCAACAAAAATCAAAGATTAGAGAAAAAGTCCAAAAACTGAAAACAGATTTGTGTATCAGAACTTTGTTTTTTCTTCTTTCCTCTCCCATTAATCATCTCACGACCCCTCAGATTTATCTGCTGACCCTTTGGAGGGGCCTTGACCCCTAGGTTGGGAACCAGTGGACTAAACTAGCTAACTGTATATAAAGTAGTGTAAACTAGCTCCACCTCCAGCAGCTACAACAGTAACATGCTGCTCTAACACTGATGCTTCACTATTAATAATCTAATGATGTCATATATAATAATATATCAGTCAGAGGGACCAAACCACTACTTTTACTGCAATATTTTACATAATACATACATAATACTTATGTTCTTTTACTGTAGGAGGGTTTTTCATGCAGGACTTTTACTTGTAATTGAGTATTTTTACGTTGCTTTATTGGTATTTCTTCCACCACTGCAGGAAAGTGAGTTTTTATTGAACTAAGGAGAGTTATTTTCATGACCTCATGGCGGTTCTGTTGACGTGAAAAGAAGGAAAGTGTCTGGTGGTTGAGATGGTGGGCATTAGCATTTCCTTAAAAACGCCTTCGGGCTGATGTAAGGCTGTAAACTGATGAGTCACCCGTCTGGACCAACAGCCCTGACTCATCTCAGTCTGAGACTTTTACACCCCTGTGACCCCCGCTGCCCCGCCCCCTCCTCGCTCTGTCTCTTTCTCAAAGGGTGCTGGGAAATTAGCAAGAGGATATACTTCACGTTTCGTCACAACTTTGGCAAAAAAAAAAAAAAAAGAGGAAGGCCAACAGCAAATCACTGCACATTTACTGAAGAGGTTAAGAGGTCAATCAAAAAAAAAAAAAAAAAGAGCGGGGTGGATCTTGAAAAGTTCTGATAAGATGGCGGTGGGAAACACAAAAGTGGAGTGGGAAAGAGGGCCGATATGAAGGTCAACTCAAAGGTCAAAGGTGAGCTTATTCATAAAATTAAATATATGAGGAGAAGGGCACCAAAAGCCACAGGAGCACATTGCGTTCACCAAAAGAAAAAAAGAACATTCAAAGACATTTTCTGCTCATTATGACTTCCATATCTCATAATCATGACTCATAATAATGATGAAGCTCATTTTTTGCTGCACCGTTCCATCAGATTGAAATATTCTTTTTATTTTAGACACATTCCCCCCAAAATTCAGACTGATATATTTCTGTTTCTTACCTACCTCCTTGAATATCCTTGTTTTCTTTTATTATTGACGTAACTCGACTGAAACAACACAATTTCTCACATGAATTATTGAAGTACTCTAAAAATAATGATTAAAAGGTAAATATTTGATTATTACATGATGCTAAAATGCAATTATGGGATAGAGAAGTCATACATTTGAGAAAACAGCTCAGATTATATGTATATATTCTTTTAATGAATGCAATGTGACTCAGTAAAATGAAAAGGAAAAAAAAAAAAAGTTGAACAGGTCAACTTTTTCTACAAGAATGTAAAAACAGGTCCGTTGCGTGGACTTTTGTTCATGAGTAAACTGAAGGAGGTTCTGCGTCCTTGGCGAAAACCAGTCGGCATTGCCAAAGATCAATATTTCACCATTAAACATGAGTCAGGGTTAAGTTGGTTTACTGGCAGTAAATCACCAAAAACATGTAATAACACGACCTATTTACTGTTATAAATTTGGTCTATTGTGTTTATTCATGCAGTGAATTACAGTTAACTAGTATGGAGTCTGAAATGTGCCACCAGGAAAAATGTTTCTTTAATAATCAAATAATACATTTAAGTAAATTTAATAAATTCCCAAAAAATTTGATTAACTTGAGTAGTTTGATCAATTAAAACTTTTCATCAGTCCGAATCTCAAATAGTTTTAACTTTTTTCAACTGCTTCTTACTCTTAAATTTAATAAGCAGATCTAGAAGAAGAAGAAGAAGAAGAAATTGATTGATTAAATATTAGTTTAAATGTTAAATAAGTTAACTAAAAAAACATGGTAAAAGATAATTAGATATTCCAATTAAAAATTCTATTAAATTGTCAGGAACTGATATCTTTAATGCAATTATAAAATTAATTAATAAAAAACAAAAAAAAAAAACTCTTACAATTTGCTCTTTTTAAGTTTTTTAAATAAAATTACAAAATGGAAACTATAAACATAACTAAGTAAGAAACAAACAAAATGTGAGATGGAGTGACTTGAATAAAAAATACAATATAAAGCCCTTTTTAAAATTAATTTAATAATAAAATAATCTTTTTTTTTTAAAAAAAATGGATGAATTCATAATTTAAAGACAAAATAAGAAAACAGGGTTATTAATTGGAAAAATGTGACGATATTTTCTTCTTTTCTTGGAGTTTTCTGCATTATTGAAATGCAAATTTGATTCATAATAACCTTTTCTAATGTTTAAATTAATTATTTGATTATACATTAAAAAAAGTAATTTATAATAATAATAATTATTTTGGTGGCACACTTGAGACTCCGTACACTGGAAAGACAAATGGAGGAAATTTATTGAGCGAAAAGAAAAAAAGTTATTATTTTCGGTCAGTTATGCCATATGTTAAAGTGACTCATGTAAACATAGAGTATAACACCACACATCTTTCTCTGCGATACCAAACAGTATCTCAAAAGCCTTTAGCTTACTCATGATAGACAAAAAAAAAAAAAAAAGAGTTGGTTGTTACTGTTTTCCTTCTGAAAATCTTCATCTAAGAATAGATATGAGGAGGGAGAGAGAAAGAAGAAAACAGTCATCTGTCTAAAACCCCAGCTACCTTCTCTTCCAGGCTGGAGTCTTTAAACATCAGTGAGAAAGGCTTGATATGCTCTCTTCTCAACTTATCGCCACTCCGTAAGTCGATGGCGCTCTCTATTCGCTTGTTAATTTCCTCAGGACCAGAGTGGACATGCAAAGCTTGTGCGAGATGGTTTGGAAGCAGATTTATCGAATTTCTCGTTAGGGCAGCCAGAGTCTAGGGGGAAAGCACATGCACATAGAATGAACCTGCTTGTCCCCCTTTTTTTTTTTCTTTTTTTTTTTTGTTTCATTCAAGTTACAAAATGAAAGACACACAGTTACGTTCATTACATACACAAAAGAAAAACAAACCAAAAACAATAGAGGAAGAAAAAAGGGGAAAGACCAAAATGCAACTACTGTATCAGACCATAACAGCTCAGAGCAAGTCATGCATCTCTCATTCAATCGCAGCACGGTCACTTTTCACTGATGGTAAAGTGGTGACAAAGCGTATAATTATGCACACACATTATAACAAAGCTGTAATTTATGTCCGCAGCTGTGATCGGTGGAAGTGGAAAAAAGATTGGCGATGAAAACACACACACACACACAAAAAAAAAAAAAAGATGAGAATTTGAAATTATATGAGGCATGAAATGGACGACAGGAAGCTGCAAAAATGTCAGAATGAATTACAACAAATGCAAAAAATTGAAACACTTTATGAAAATAAATAAATGTATTTAGCAACTAAAGGTCTCACATTGAAAACATAATAGTTTTTTCATAGATCAGATCTTCTAAACATGAATTCAACCACCAAAAACGTTCGAGCATTTTTCAAACTGAACTCTCTAAATATATATTTTTTTATGTCTTCAACCAGGACATGCTTACAAGACATTAATATGCAATACTGTAAAATCTAATCGAGTGATGCTAGAGTCCATTTCATCACTTCACATCTTGCTCGGCCGTCTTTCTCTCTCTGTAACTAAAATATCCTGAAAGTTGTCACCTTCTGAAATTCTCTTTAAAGGATCATTTTAAACTTTTAACATGTTCCAGTCGGCCTGGTCTCCATTGTACGTTTCTGCAAACCACAGACACGTTGAATATCTACGCGTCTCAACACTACAATCAACAATACACATCATCAGTCCTCCTTCTGTGCAAAATATGGATTTAAAAGTTTATGTGAAGCTAATATGAAATCAAGTGGATATCTTTCAACGTTACAGTCTTTTTAGCGCCAAAGTCACTCTTTTTTGTTGCTATACTTTAGGGCTGTAGTCTGCTGGTCGATTAGTTGGTCGACTAAATTCTCATTGGCTGAATAATCTCAGTGTTACTTTCATAAGGAGAAAAGTGCTACATCAGCAGCTTTCCAGGATTAATCCATTATTTCGGGGGTGTATGTATTCAAAACACCCCCGCTGTTTTCACAACTTTGGACTCTTCCAAACTAACGGAGACTTCTGGGTCTAACTGTTCTCAACGGTTACTGAGCGTTTACTGAATCAGTGATTCTCCTACAATTATATCAACGAGAACCCGTCAGGACAAAAAAATATGTTTTAATGCCAGAATTAACAACAAATATCCATCATTCAGAAATATTTAGCGTTTGGGAGTCTGTGCAGCTGTTCAGGACGAGAGTGAACCTCTGTTGTCGTCGCCTGGGAAACGAGCGTAACTCTGTTAAGTAATACGGCGTAGCGTAGTATGTTAGCGTAGCGAGTTGGACGCAGAGAAAGTGACGGTGGATACGAGTGGAGCAGAGGAAAAGGTTAGCGGTAAGTCAGTCTGGCAGTAAATGTACAGCACAGACTACAGTGTGTCAGTTAAATGATGAAAAGTCACGTCTGTTGTTTCTCCAAGTGCTGGAAAAGTGAAGGGAGTTAGCTCCAAAGTTAGCAACGATGGATTAGCCTAGCCTGAAGACGCTAAACAGGGAACAGGGAAACACAAAGAGGGAACTGACTGCTGTGAACCTTTCCTTTAATAACATGTGGGACTTGACTCGAGGTGTATCTGTGTAATCAGTCCAGGTAATCAAAGTCTAAAAAAAACAGATGATTTGATTTGTTGAATGTAATCAGCTATGCAAAACTAAACCATTTGTAGTTAATGAGTAAAAAAAAACACTGATTTGGTCCCAGTGTTATATTCTGTAATTAAGTCGAGGTGAGCTCCCGCCTGTCCCGGAGGACACGGCACATTCATTCAAGAGAAGCACTTGAAGTTAAAGTGATAAAGGTCATACACGAGGATCAAACTCATTTTCTCAGAGCCATTGACATTAGCTCTCCACCATTAGCTGTGAGTTAAAGCCGCTGCATGGCAACTTTGGACAAATTACCCTTTGGAGTGTCTGAGGCCTGTAAAGCCAGCGGCCATTAAAGTGATTAAGGGAAAAATGTGATGATGGGAATGTGTGTGTGTGTGTGTGTGACATTCAGTACGTCTCCGACCAATCGGATGTCTCACCTCGTCTCACTTAATGCAACACGTTCACAAATTAAGTCCGTCACACTGAGATTATTAAAAGTTCATTTTCAGACTTGAAACGAATCGATGCTCTCAGACAAATCTTAATAATTATCTTTCTTTTCTTTTTACCTTTTCACCATTAATGAATTCATCTTCTGGTGAATAAAACACCAGAAAACACTGAAGAATGACTGTAAACACCAGTGAAAAAAATATCAAGATGAAGACACCAAACGTCTTATTTTATCCGAGCAACAGCAACAATATTTAATTTATTATAAAGGAATGAAAAGTACAAATAATAAATTATCAAAATGGTTACAGATTAGTTTCCTGCTGATTTAAAATGACTGCAGATTGTAGTTAATTGGTCGTATTTATTAATGTCGGCAAAAATATTTGAACATTTTTAAACAGCTCAGATATTCAAACATAAAACATGCGAGCCACCATCTTAGACCATCATACTAACTTTAATGATAACGGAGCATATGTGTAAATGTACGGTGGGTGGCAGCATCCTGCAGTCACTCTTATAACCTCTTATTGTATCTGTTAATGTTACACTCACAAGTGTCCCTCTAAAACAAAGGCAGGTAGGAACCAAAAGGGAAAACAAATACTTTAAACTTAATAAAGTGCCGTCAATCATATAAAATAATCAACGTAACTCTGCAAAAGTCCAAAATAATGTTGCATAAATATACTACCCAGATAGCTACATTTCCGTGGCCCTGATCCGGGCCACATGCCGCATCGAATGACGGCACTCGAGCGGTCCGCCAATGTTTCCCAGATCAGGGCCACAATCAAGCCATAATATGTCGACCAAGAACAAACCAGGTAAACCAGAACTGACCCACATCCAGAATACACACAGCTAAGAGCACCACATCTTTACCAAAAAAAGCCCACATTTGGTTTGGTATATTTGGGACATATTTGCTATTTTCCATTTCTGGCTCAAAGACAAGAAGAAAACCAGCAGTGCCGTATATTGCCTGAGGTGGCCCGTTCCGTATGCTATCTGTGCATAACATACCTAATATTGTTGAGCTTTATAGGTAAATGGTAAATGGACTGTACTTATAGCGCTTTTCTAGTCTTCTGACTACTCAAAGCGCTTTTTACATTACAAATCACATTCACACCCATTCATACACTGAATGGGTACAGGGGCTACCATACAAGGTCCAACCTGAAACTAACCATTCATACACATTCACACACTGATGGTTCAGCCATCAGGAGCAATTTGGGGTTAAGCGTCTTGCCCAAGGACACATCGACATGCGGACAAGAAGAGCTGGGAATCGAATCGGCAATCTTCCGATTGGAGGACGACCCGCTCTACCTCCTGAGCCACAGCCGCCATACCATAAATGAGCAAATAATTGATTAAATAATTGAAATAACCCAAAAATGTAGCATGTACAGTAGCTACTTTACAGTTACAATCTACGCCAAAACCTACTGAAGATACAGAAATTGGGAATAATATACTTGGTGTTAATTCTTTTAAAGATCCACAACTGTTAGATTAATTCATAATATGAGGAAATTAACAAATATTAAACCAGGAAAAGTCTGTCTGCCTACAAAATACTCAGGTCATGTCTTGTCATGAAGAATAAAGTACAAACTGAATATAAACTGCCCACTTTTGCTCTCAACGCACAATAAACATAAACCAGAAGGAGCTGCACTGAAGTTGAACTCGAACTCGGACAAAACCTCTGTTGCATATGAATGAAAACGCGTAACCCGCGTGTCAAATGATTTACATACACGGAGCCGCCACACAAAGCACACGAGCGTCATTAGAACAAAAAGACAATCGGACGGCGTTTTGCAGAATCAGAAGGACATCAAACACTTCAGATGTGTGTGTGTGTGTGTGTGTTTCTAGGGGCCTCTTCACGCCGCTGACATGTAGACCTCATTATCGGTTTATTTTTGAATGATCTCGGCTCACTTCTGTGCAGAACACGCCGACGTAATGAACACGCGTGAACGTAGCGTGAGACGTATGAGCCTTGTGCAGCGGTGGAAGAAATGCTGAGATGTTTTACTTGAGCTTAAGAGACAATACAACAGTGTAAAGTCTTGCATTTCAAATCTTGTTTAAGTTAAAGTATAAAGTATAACTTGCAGATTTATTCAGTTTACAAAAAGTAAAAGTGCCCAACTTTGCAGTTTTTGATGTTTAATTATCTTACAACGTTCAATAAAAGGTGATTGAATGTGTTTTTTATGACACTGATCAACAGAAAAAACACCTTTTAATGTCAGAATGAAATATAAAATATATGAAATACATAATCTGAAATGTTTCCCGCCTTTCCCCCCCCTCGTCTCCTCAATATTAATGAACATAGACACTCTCCTGGATAAGATAACGATCCTAGACGTTTATATTATGACCACCAGTTTTGATTATTTCAATAATATTTCTGATAAATCCAGTTTTGTGTGTGCTTTTGGCGCTAAAATTCGGCTAAAAATACTTGTACCCATGAGCCTCTGTTGCCGTTGCTATGGAGAGGAAGCTGTGGCGAATCAGAGCGCCACTGAAGTTAAAATAAGTTAAACAAATAGTTCAAACTGACCCAGAAATTAAAAGTAAATCACTTCAATCTGTAGATAAAATCTTCAGCTTCTACCTGCCGTTAGTGGCGCTTTAGCTTTTTAAGTTTTTTGCTGAAATGCACCACTGGACGTATTTCAGCAACAAGGAACTCCTTCCTGTCTCCTTTGTTATCTAGATTGACGTCTGCAGCTTGTGATCACGTTGCACCAACATTACAGCAAATAAATGACCTGTTCTATAATATAAAGGTACAACATGTAGGAGCCATGTGACTGGCTTTACGAATTCTGGCACATTTAGTGTCTAAATCATTGGTTTCGGGTCAAGTTCTGCTGTCATTTAATTCAATTAAACATTAAACATTAACATTAAATAATAGCGTCTGTATGATAATTACACATAAAAACTCCACATGCTTCAGTAACGACGGACCTGTTGCACCGACACTGACGACAGGAGGCGGGAAGGTGTTTCCAATTCTTCACCGACCACTTTATAACATCAATAAGATATTCAAACCATCTATTAACGACACCAGAGCTCAAAGGGGACACTTGTCTGTATTATGAGCTGATTGCTTTTGGCGTGCACGTCCCTACAGAAGCAAACAGCCCGAAGGCCTTCGATCTCTGACATTTCTTTTCTTCATACTGGGTCAGTGTGATGTTGCCTGGAGCAGCGGCTGGCTGTATGTGGAGGGGAGGAGGGGGGAGCAGTATGGGGTTACATGTATGATACATATATATAACAGGATTATTTTGAAAATGCCAACATAGGATGCCAGGAAAAGGGCGAGTGGAGGTTGGAGGAGGGGGGGGGCGACAGGAAGATCAAAGCATGTGAACACATACGGTTATGTCAGTAGGAGGTTTTGGTGTCTCACATGTCTGGTGGTGTGACAGATAATCTGATACTTTACAGCTAGAAAAGATCATTTACTGCAGCATGTCTTGTTTTTGGAACCAGCGCTCCTCAAAAGGATTGCAAAGCAGCCGTTATGTAAACCGCAAACTGGCTTCAGGGCAAAATGAAGGATGTTGAAAAATCTCGACATCTACAGCACGGACATCCAGCGGTGTCCGGAGGGTGAATCCTAATGACTGCAGTGATCGCAGCCTTTCATCTAGCGACGTTAGCATGTTCGTGTTACACCGGCCAGGCTGCAATAACAACAGTAATGCAAGAAAAAGCTTATTTTCACACATTTCTACACTCACTTATGGAGCGTTTTCATCAGACTTGTAGCCTCACTTCACTCAGGCTTCATCATCAGCTGGTAGCCAAACAGCTGACTTGTAATTACAGCCTGACAGATACTGGATATTTGATACCGATACTAATATTTGGGAGCTAAATGCGCTTTGTTTTAAAGTCCTCTCCGCTCAACAATGTGTTTTTCTTCTTATTCCTACAGTTGGATGTTTGAGCTTCGCTGTGCAGGATGATATACGTGCAGACTTTGACACTAGAAGGCTGTTTTCACATTTATTTATTTATTTGGCATGATTTGTGACATCACGACTACTTCTGAAGCCAATCGTGGTCCAGTATTATAGCCTCCAGCGCACACACACTGAGAAATGACGTCTGAGATGAAAAACATTTACATATCGCCATTTTTGTGTGTCTTAATAAATGTCTGGGGGAGGAGGGGATCTTTATATTTACACATTATCTTGATATAGATCCCTCAGTTGTCCTTCAACTCAAAAACCAGGTTTGTTTTGTTCTTGTTCCCTCAGCTGGATGTTGTTGTCTGTGCAGAATAATGTACGTGCAGAGTTATTGAATATTTGCATATACATAAATTCTGGTTTTTGTAATTAAAGGTGAAGGTAACTGAACTTTTTTGTGGAATAAAAGCTCATCAGACACAAGGGTTTTATTATTTCCCAGCTATTAATTGCAGTTATATCTTGTGACCAGGTGAATGGAGGTAGAATGAGATCAGGTGGAGCGTCCAGAGAGACGTCGAGACCTTTCACATTAAACAATTAAAAGGTTCTTCCTCTGCAGAAACGTCTCAAAACCAGACTGATACCAAAAAAAATGAACAGACATGGGAACCGGTTTCTTTCTGAGCAGACACTGAAGGACTTCTAAGGAAACCATCATCCTTGGAGGTGAAAACACCGTGACGGTGCTGTGCATCATGGGAGAGGAGCCAGCAGGCACACAGCGAGGCATGAAAGAGGTAAAGACAGAGCCACTCAGCCGCTACAGAGAGCCGAGACACAGAGCCGGGAGTCTGATTGCGGGGCTGGAGCTCATCATCGAGGACTCCACACGTCCTTCTGAGGGTGAATCTTCCAGGTCTGATGACAGCAGTCGGTCCTGGACGGGCAATAGCTCCCGTAATTACAGCGAAGGACGGACGGCCGGGATGTGATGACATTTATTTGATGGCTATCAGTAAAAAATAAGATGTTTGGATGATAATGGTTGACCATGGATACCAAACTACTGCTCTCTTATTGTTCTTTAAGGCAGCTGTGTGTAATTAATGGAAGTTTATATCGTAAATGTCGGCGTGTGAACTGTAATAATCTCGATATAACAAACATACAGTCATTTTTATTCACCTTCACTGTCCTACTTATCGTCATGAATTCCAATCCTCGCCGTAGCACATCAGTTCAGCACGTTAATATACTTCAAACCCCATCTGATCACACACTGATCCACCCTGTATCTCCTCCTAGATGAGATTTTCTCAACACATGACCACCTCGTCGCCTAGATGAGTAATCCATTCACGGCGACAACGATGATGATGATGATGATGATGATGCTTCCCCCTGGAGTCTTCTGCTGAAATCTGAAGCTCGACAATCTGACACGATTACTGGGTCATCTGATTAATATAATCCTGGGGGTTTGAAATCGAAATCGTCATTCGAGAAAACACAAACACATGTATGGATTTTCTTCCACTAGTTGTGTATCAGACGTTCCCGAAGCAGCAGATCTCAGAGTGGAAACATCTGATAAAAACAGGCTCCAAACTAACTGTGATGAAGCAAATAATGCTTCAAACTGTGTCCCATTGGAGTAAGAACACACCTGATGAGAAGCTTTTACAATGTGTGACCAGACCAGACAGCGTTTATTAACCAACATATACTCCATACATACTCAACAGGCCGACTCCAGTCTGGATCCACAGTCTTGATAATCTAATCAAGACCAGGAGATAATAAGATAATAAGGCTGTTGTTGAACACAGAAGCTCTAGTTGAAGTAAAATGTTGTGTTTAAAAGTAGCCGATACAATAAAAAATAGAGGATAAGGATGACTGGACTGAGAAATATGTTTTCATTTTGTCCAAGGAAAGATAACAAGGTCATCAAAAATACTCAAAAATACAAAATGGACACCAATAACAGCTTTCAATGAAAATGGATTTCTGAAATAAGAGATCAGCTGAATGAAGAGAAATTCATAAAACGACAAATTCTAAATATTGGAGGGAATTTGAATGGAAATTATATTCATGAAACGTGGTGAGACAAAAGCAAACCACTTTCAAATCATTGTGGCATTTAGTATCACGAGTATTCTCCATATGACAAATACAATTAACCTGATATATATATATATATATATATATATATATATATATATATATATATATATATATATATATATATATATATATATATATATATATTATTCTTGGAAAATCACCACTAGAGCTATTGCAGGAAACGGACCATTACTTATATAAAATACTCAGAATCGCAGCCCTGAAGCAAATAACTAGAAACCAGCTACAACCATCAAGTCCATCAGTTCAACGATGGAGAGGAACCAAACTGGGAAATCTCAGAAATGGAGAGAAATAACATAGAGTTAGAAATGAAGAGACGCTGGTTTAAGAAGATGAGATATGAGGCCGCCAATTAACTTATGAAATTAATAAATTGAACCTAACAAAAGAACAAGCAGATAATAAACATATGTATTTATATATAGTATGAATATATGGATGAAATTATTGTTATTTTGCTTTTCTTTTCTCTCTTTTTTTCTTTATTCTTCTGTTTATATCACCAGGGTGTATAAAATATAAAAAAATTAAAGCAAGGACATGAAAATATACCAGATATTTTGTGGGTGCAGTGAATTATGAATAACAGTATGAAAAGAAGGAACGATCGCCACGTTTGATTTACAATGAAACGGCTGCAGAATAACTCTACAGTCAAACATTTCCAACAATGAACACAGAAGAAGAAGATCTGAATGAACACCAGCGTCTCTACCTGACCGTCACACCTTTTTATACTCAAGTTTAAGGACTCTGTTACACAACAAAGGAGTCACTTCTCACATTAATACAGAAAAGATGTTCATGTTCTATAGATTTTGTACTGAAACATCATGAATGAAAGCATCCTTACTGGACCTTGATGTGGTGGAAATGTATTAAGTCGACCTCTAAGCGTTGAGTTGACCTTGATGTTTACGCTAACAGAGATACAGTGAGCATAACGTTATTTCATTTACACACCTGCATGATTAAATGAACAAAAACACAGAGCACATTTTCTTTTAAATATCTATTTTCACTCATTCTCTTTCTCTGTTTCCTCTCTGATTGTCACACACACACACACACACACTTTGCTTTCAATCCGGTGACGCTGAGAACTGAATTAGACCAACAGGAAGGGAGGAAGAGGACCCGGCGGACACAAAACCACCGGATAGGGAGACGTTCAAAGCTCAGAGCAGCGACAACATAAAAGACACTTCAAAAACTCCTCCGAGGAGCCTT
Organism: Euthynnus affinis; assembly: GCA_029490765.1. Lineage (NCBI taxonomy): Eukaryota > Metazoa > Chordata > Actinopteri > Scombriformes > Scombridae > Euthynnus > Euthynnus affinis. The sequence goes on from CM055849.1 coordinate 28,712,540, forward strand.
TGATATGCAAAGAGCCGCTCTTTGAAATAACTGTCCTGACAGGCTTTCATTGTGCCAGAAACAAAGAAGTGGCACTTTTCAGAAATAACATTCCTCTAAATCCAAACAACGCCGCGGTCGGTCACGTCGAACGCTACGAGCAGCCTGACAGAAGCCGCACGCGTCTTTGTACGCACACAAGAGGTAACGCAGAGTTCACTGTGTGTGAGCTCACGGCTGCAGGACATTCGACTAAACTGTGGCTTTGCACATTTTTTTACAAACAGAGAGTGAAGACAAAAAATTACGTTCATAAGTGGAACCATATTATGGGCCCGACCCCTAGGTTGGGAACCAGTGGACTAAACTAGCTAACTGTATATAAAGTAGTGTAGACTAGCTCCACCTCCAGCAGCTACAACAGTAACATGCACACAGCAGCTTCACTCCTGAATCCTGCAGCTTGTTTCCACTCAGATCCAGCTCTCTCAGATGGGAGGGGTTGGACTTCAGAGCTGAGGCCAGAGAAGCACAGCTGATCTCTGACAAACTGCAGTCACCAAATGTCAATAAAGAATAAAATATGCAGATAATTTTCACATTGCTGTATTAGTACTTTTACTTAAAGGATCTGAATACTTCAGTGTGCATTGTTCTGTCTGCGGGATGCTTCCACTATGTACTGCTACTAATGTACACAGATATTAAATTGTAATATATATTGTGTATTGATAGATTAAACTCTTTGCATCCATTTTAAAAAAAAAATCCTGTAATTCCACCAATATATGACTGAAGCCTTAAAACTATGGTGTAAAATAAAGGTTCTGGAAAAAATCCTTGGAAACTTCAGGTTCAAACTCACCACAAGAGTCTAACAATCATTTAGTCACCAGAAGAAGGGTTAAAGGATTAATCAAGAAAAAAAAGATTTGATTGTGATGCAAAGTTCCGATGTTCAAAAATTCACAATAACCTTAAATTATCATAATTATATATTTTAATTATTAATATCCATAATTAAAACAACAGAAATGATGCATGACTACTGGCTTCCCAGATAAAAATAATATAATAATGTGAAAATATAATTATAATACTATAATCTAAATTGATAAATAACTGAGTCACAAAGTTAAAACCAGGAAGAAAATGCTTTCCAAACCTCAAAGTGTCCACAGGCTGCTTTGAACATACAGCACCACGCGCCACATCTAAATTAACATCTCCAGTATCTCCATCCAGGTCTCTGAGACGACCCGCCAACATCATCTGATATGACATGAAATATGAAGCTAATTGACCTCCCCTCCCGTTCTGAAACAGGCTGGAGGAGCGGCAGCAGGTTGACAGAAGCTGCCGGTTAGTTCTGGTGGAGGAACACTGAGTCCCGGCCAGACGGCGTTGTTGTGGCGCTGGGCGTCCGCCAGCAGCGGCGGGGCGCAGCAGCTCCGTCCCCTCGAACCAATCTGGGGATGCAAATGTGGCCTGAATATGAAGCTTCGTGGCTTGTGGGCTGGTGAACAACACTTCTCTGGAATGAATCCCAGCAAAAGTGAATAAATAAAGCTGACCGTGAGGCTGATCTGCTGCAAGAAGAGCTGAACTCTGTCAGCAGTTATACAAAAAGTGTCATTTTTTATGCAGCTATTGCCTGAAACACATAGTTAAGTTAAATATATTGATAACCCTTTAAATATTTAGCATTTATAATAGCCCAGGTGATGATCATGTTCACTTTTTCATAAAAGCATGAAACTTAGCAAACTTGTACAATTTGGGATCCTGAACATTTTCAGAAATGGAGCCATCACAAAAACGCCTCGCGGTGGCCATGGCGACCAATGTACTTTCCGCCATAATCTAGTTATGTATATTGCGTCATATCTCCTGAAGCAAACATGATAACACAGAAAAAGTGGCGTCTACCTCCATGTTCTGATGGCCGAGGATTACAATGATACCATGTACAACATCATAAACTGTTCAGGTGAATAATTAACCCCTTAACATCCAATCTTTTTAGAGAATTTTCACCTGATGATGGATGTATTAGGCTTCATTTGACAAGTGACACTTTCTAGTTGTGCTTATTTAACATGTGGCTAAAACACAAACTATTCACCTGTTTATGATATTGTACATGTTATCACCACTCTAAGCAGTTTACAGCAAGGCATGAAGACATTTTAAGCGTAGGGCTGCAAACTAACGGTTATTTTCTTGATGAATCAATGAGTTGTTGGGTCTGTATACGTCAGGAACTGGTGAAAAATACCCGAGATGACGTCTGCAAATGTCTTGTTTTATTCACAACCCAAACGATATTCAGTTTACTGTCATAGAGGATTAAAGAAACAAAAAAAACATAATAGTTGGTGATTACTTTAGTGGTTGGCAACCAATCGATCAATCGTTGCAGCTCTAATAAAGTGTGTATTATTGTAACTTATGTTATTGTCATTCATTATCAGTTCATACAGCAGCAATTAATAAACACATATCCTCTTACAACTACATTATAGTGTGTTATAAACTATTAATTAACTGTTTATATACTTATTATAAATGATAAATGGGGGTGAAGGGGGTTAAAGTAGAGTCAGATGTCACAAAGTGCTTCACAATAAAAGAGCTCTCAGAAGTTCAGGTTTCACTTAATTGAATAAACACGTTATGCTTCAAGTCAATGCAGAGTTTTTCTCTATTAAACAAAGACCATGATGTTTCTCTACAACCATAACACAACACAACCATTAAGAATATCAGGATACTGTACTTCAAAACAAACGATGCTACTGTACTACGCTGTCTGTGTGGAGTTTGCCTGCGTACTCCGGCTTCCTCCCACAAGAACACGTAGGTTAGGTTACCTGATGTCTCTAAATTGCCTGTAGGCGTGAACGTGAGTGTGAACGGTCGTCTGTCTCTATACTACACGTTTAGCTCTGTGACTGACTGGCGACCCGTTCAGGTTGCACCCCGTTTCTCACCCAACGTCAGCTCGGATTAGCCGCAGCTCTCCCTCTAGACCCTCCAGAGGATAAGAGGTGAAGACGAGCTGACGGACGGATGTCACCAAACTATTTGCTTAATACGTTCGATATCAAAATATTTGCGACTTGCAAGATGCATTAATTATGTTGACAGAAAGCGTGTCATCACAGTTCCTACAAAACATGCGCAACTGCATGTGTGGAAGTAAAGATAAATATAAAAGAACCCACTTTATGCTTCAATAAAAAACAAACATTGCACTGCCTTTTTTTCCCCTGAGACATAAAAAATAAATAAATAAATAAACCAAAATGCCACCGTGGGGGCTGATTTGTTGTCACAGAAAGACAAGAGAACAACAGACAGATGAAGGAGGGATGAAGAGGATGTTTTAAAATGGGCCACACAATCAGAAGCTCGTCATCCTCGCACACAAACAGGCAGGCTGACAGACACGCGGTGACGCATCGCCACGGTTAGACAATCTCTCAGCAGAAAGCCGTCCACTCGTTCACAGGATAACAAACAAAGCAACCAACAAACAGGCGACACAACTGAGAGCTCATGCACTGCAAAGAAAATAAAATAAAATAAATAAAAGAACGTCCTTCTTAACGGTTTTATCCTGCAGCGAGGCTTTAAACTGAACAAATGTCTGCAGGAAATCTGCCTGCAAGCTGAGAATATTTACATCTTTTGGTACAACACAAGTTTGTAAGTTCTTAGTTTCCCCTTTAAAACTTTTTTTTTAAACATGCAAAGCTGCTTTCTGCTCTCATTATTTGATGTTTTTAAACCCCAGAGTTCAGCTCAAGCTCATTGTTAAGACGGACGTCCTTCACAGTGTGATAAAGTGCAACCACCCGACATGACATCCAAGCAGCGGCGGGACTTACGTTCTGCTTCCCCACGATGTTGTCGAAGGGAAGCTCGGGGCTCCAGGACGCCTCGTTGAAGGTGGCGCTGCTGGCCCGGCGGTCCGCCGAGCTGGCCGCCTCCTTCATGATGTCCTCCGGCAGGGTGAGCAGACTCTCCTCCGGCTGCTTGATCAGGTACGTCTCGATGTTGTGGCGGCGCAGGAAGTCGTTGCGGTCCTTCCCGTGGCCCTCCTCCACCTCGTAGTCGCCGTTCAAACAGTCCAGCGCGGCTTTGGAGATGTGGATCCGCCTGAAAGCAGGACGAGGGGACGAATGAATGACTTTCTGGCCACTAGAGGGCAGAAAAAACATAAATTCACTCTCCTTTTAGCTCCGATTTAGTCTCCACCAACTCCTGAGAGAAGCTTTAGCTGCTAAATGATCGAACCGTAAAACCAAAACTAGGAGCTAAAAAAGTTCAGTAGAGCTGCAGAGTTGATGAAAATACTTATTTGATTCATTGTTAATGGAAAAAAATTGATTGCTGGAGCTTTAATGAACAAAGAAACCAAGAAATAAGGAAGGTCACAGGTCATCAGACAGATTCAAACCGTGCAGTGTGATACGGAACAACAGCTCTTATTGAGTTTGTGCGTCTGTTGGTGTTTCACTCCTTTAAGTTTTTATAGATCCACACAAGTCAGCTGACGGAAGTACGAGCGTGTTACGTTACCAAAAGATAAATAAATGAATTCATCCTGTACGTGCAGCCGCAGGTTACTGATGAAGAGCAACGACAGCGTGGAGGAATGAGCCTGGTGATACCTGGTTACATCAGAACAAGGAAAAGTTTATTCACTTCTATTCACTAGATGATTTTACACATTTCAGTGATGATGATGATGGTCGTGAACCTTCTCTGTTGTCTTTTGATTTGTCCCTTTTTTTCCATTTCTGCATATTTATTAGTGATGTTTTATTTATATAGTTGTCCATTGCTATATGTGTGTAAAATAACACAAATTATTATCAAAAAAACTGACAAAATGATGATTAATGTGTTGTTTATTCTGTATAAAATGCTCTTTCTAAATATCTAGGAGTTTCTGAGAGAGATTGTTTGTTGTTTTCCATCTTGTTGGAGCTTTTTTCATCACCGTCTGCAATCTGTTAAATGTTCTGCAGCTTTGAGCGTCTCCTCCGTTTGTCAAAGATTTTTCATTTCAATAAATGTCTGTGAAGTCTCCAACTACTAACGAGGTTATGAGGTATTGATGAAAGACCTGATGCTTGGCGTCGGATCAAAATCATCAACATGTTCCGCCATCACCCAGCAGAGGTTGTTCCACCACGAGAGGACAGACGGAGCCGACGCCAAGGACTCACACAGGCGACAAAAAACAACCCTTACAACCACCGTTCACCGCCATATTGGCCGCCAAAGAGAACCAAACAGAGATCTTTGAGATTTCTACTTTAAATTTATGACTTCTACGACTGCTGAGAATCTGCAGAGCGGAGCGACCAATCAGCGAGAAGTGCAGGTGTGAATTAAATCCTGCACGCTGTCAGGATTTGTCACTGAACTGGAAGGTCAAGTCCGGCACGGCAGCTCAGTATGTGAGGTGTCGGATGAGATGAGAGCGTACTGTACATCCTCAGACAGTCAGAGACCTTCGGCCCCGCCATGTGTCTGCGGCTTCGTCGCTCCGCGTTACGCAACATGCGAGCTCAGGAAAGACCACAGGTCAGAGTTACATCCAGCGTGGCTCAACAGCAACAGACGCTGGCAGGATATTTAAAACCAGCTGTTTCACAAGTAATCCCACCAAGCCAGCCTCTCCGGGCCAAACAGGGACACGAGAGGGAGGAAAAAATAGAAATAATTTGACGAAAACACATTTTAAATAACAACTGTAAAACATCTGGTTACTGTTTTTATGTCCAGGCTCATCTCAAACGTCAATTAAAGGTGATAAAACTGAAGCTCGGACCGCAAAAAAAACAAATGATATGTTTAAGGATTCAAGTATAATTTAAACTCACAACCTCACTAAGGGAAACGGAACAAAATAAAAGAAAAAAAAACTAAAACTTTACAACAATAACAAACTCTTAGACGTGCTTCTGGGACCTGGACTGTCCAGTTAGTCTAATAGTCCTGTAATGTGAGGGTTCGGTAACTGGACACTCTTTATATGGAGACAGATGACTTTAACTAGCTGCCGGCATCAGGATCATAACAACAACAACACTTCCTCGTCTCTCAAGTACATGTGACTCAACCACCCAATCATAGGCTAGAATGAGGCCGGTCTAACTGTAAAACCACCGAAGCAGATTCAAGTGGTGTAAATATCTGGACCTGTAAATGTGTAAATACTAAAGCACAGATATATAAATAATTAACTGTGTAAACATTGTAAATAGATATTTTGTGAATTAACTTGAATGTGTAAATTAACTTCACTTTTGAACCTTACAGTCTTGTCACGCTGTGGTGAGGTTTAGTTGTCCTTTCTCTATGTTTTGCCTCGTCATTTCCTGTTTTATTTTGAAAAGGTCGCTTGCCCTTCCTCATGTGTCTATGTGTGATTACCCTGAGTGTATCCACCTGGTTCCCTCGTCAGTTCTGTCTGTGTATTGAAGTCCTGGTTTCCTGTTCTGTCTTTTCTCTTTTTGACCTCATTCATGTCATTTTTCAAGTTCCTGCCAGAATAAAAGCGCGTCTCTGCAACCGCACATCATAACTGGTTAATCCGTCACTTTAAACCATCCAACGAAGGCAAGAAGTCCAGTTCAGCCTTTCCCCGGGTTCACTCACCCCGGGATCCCTCCGGACTCCAGCTTGTTCGCGATGTCCACGTCCCAGGACCAGACGTCGAACTGCCACTTCCTGAGTCCCAAAACGCCACAGAGCACGGAGCCCGAGTGGATCCCGATACGCATGTCGATGTCGTGTTTCGTACGTGATCTTACGTATCTGCGAAGAAGGAAAGAAAGAAGAGGAAAAGATAAATATACTAAGATTACCCTCACGGTCACCTGACCTCTCGCTTCATTGTGATTGGTGGTTTAATAATAAGTAAAAACACAGGTATGGTCCTTTAAATTAAATAAGACACATGGTAATAGTTTGTAATTAAAACTCATCTTTAAATGGATAAACGTAATAATGGATGAAGGAGGAAATAAATATTTAATTAAAGGCGTTTATCTATTAAAAATGTAATATATATTTAGTTATGTGCTCTTGACTTGAAGGTCAAACGTTCAGCGTTTCCTCTGAAATGTTGCGGAGGGGGGTCACAGTGTCTGTGAGCATTAATTCAGCAGATTAATATACATGAAATTGACCTTTTTGGTGAAACAGAACAGAGATAACACTGACAAACATTATTCATAAATCCACCAGGAAATGAAGAAAATACATTTTCACACATATCAGCGCGCCCACCAAACACGAGTAAAGGCGGGAAAAAAAAAAACATTTTCATGGCAGCATCAGACTTTTTTTTCACACACACCATAATAAATTTGTTTCTCATTTCATACTTTATTATCCCTGAACACAATAAAAAAAAAAGCAGGACAAACTGAGGCAGATAAAAGTCTAGCGAGGAGCGGACGGGAATGTCACGGCCCCCGTCGCTGCCTCCCGGACTCATTTCATGCTTCATAACGGCACTGATGAATGTGAGGTGAAAGGCATCCTGGGAGTTTGTGACAGGTGCTTAAAGTCAGTCGGCTGCTGAGTGACACCCCCGGGAGGAGATGGAGGAGGAGGAGGAGGAGGAGGAGGGCTGGAGACTCACTGCAGTTAGTCATGATGATGATGATGACGAGGACGGCGATGATGATGATGACTCTGCGGGGAAGTTTCTCACTTCCCTGTAGAGGTCAGAGGTCGCCGCCGAACTCCGAGGACGACAGTTTGTCTTCATTTATTTGAGCTCTCCTGTTGACGCTCAGTCTCTAGTGACCCGTACAGCATTCAGATTTAAAGATTCTGCATATTTCCAGCCTCTATATTTATATTCTGAGGCTCTGCTGGAATATCTTTGCATGATTTACAGCTTATTTATCTCGGGAGACATCAGCCGGATGCCTCTACGACCACTATAATAGCAGGATTTTATTACTTTTTCTTGCTCTTTGCCTGAAAATGTCAACTTCTCAAATGAAATCTGATCCGAAAAATATGAGAGCGGACAAAACAACACATGGGAAAATCAGTTTTTTTCCTTTATATAGCGCTACGGGTGCTCGCTGACCAATCGGGAGCAACTCGGGGTTTCATGTCTGGACGACAGCGAGTGGCGATCGATGGATGAGGCCGCCACGCTGAGGCGGAGGCGCTGCACCGAAGAAAGCGGAGATTAATAAGTTTTTATGCACGGGTGTAATTATCTCTCGTCCTGCAAAACACAACTATTATCATCAAAGGAATAAAAAATGAGGTCCACAAAAAAAAATTATAAATGCAGGTTATTAAATCTGCACAAAGACAACAAGTAGGCTGCATGTATGAACACAAATAAGCGTTGCATAAGAGTGAAAATAATAATAAGTTGTCTGTGACACACGTCTGTGACCCATAATATGCTGTTTACTGCTGTTTCATCTCATTCTCTTCCATTTAAAATGATCATTTCTAGCAGCTCTCCTCACTTTGAATAGGTTGTACATATATTTAACAGTAAATTTAAGGCTACTTCACTACTTGCGAAACAAAGTCCTGCGTGGAAATATGAAATATTCACAACTGCTGACCTTTTTAATTTCAGCAACAACACAGGAAACTCCAAAGAGAATCCACTTTTAACCCTCAAACTCTCAGATCTGATTTGGTTTCTGAGCTTCAGACAGAGTAAGGCAGGTGAAGTTTGATTCCCCGCCCCTCTTATTACAACCTGATGCTTAACGAGCTCTCTGTTAAATGAAGAAATTCCTGGTGTGCTTTATTATCGCCGCCGTCTCACACAGCTGCTTCTTAAAAGTAAGACCACGTTTCCCTTTATTCCATTTCCCTCCCTCCACCATCTGCCTCACTGTTTCCTCTTGGCTGGGTGCTTATTGTTGGGGGTGATTGTCACTACAGTAAAGGTCAGTCCACCTTAAGTGAGCCTGGCCAGGTTAGACTAACCAATTGTCGCTAACTTAACCTAACTTAACTTTATTCTCTTCTTTTATCCGTCTTATTTCCTTTTTAGCTTCTTTTTTAACTTTATTTCCAAATGTAACACTTTTTAATTGTTTTTATGTCTTTTTATTTGCTTTTTTATTCTGTTTTAAAGCCTTTTATGATCTATATAAAGCACTTTGAATTGCCTTCTTGCTGAAATGTGCTCTACAAATAATATGCAGCATTTATATTCACTGACAAATATCTTAAAGTGTACACACACTGCTCACCAGTCTCACCATTACACCCACTATCTTTCTCTCTCTCTCTGTGTCTTCACTGCAGACTGGTTCCTTTCCGCCTTAACAGAAGACTAATACTCTATTCTGGCTTTAATGTCAGACATTCAGGGTCATCACCTCCTCTGGACATCTTCTGCAAGGATTACATTAATAAATTACTCTTGCTGGCTTTTCTTGCACTTGCAGTGACATGTGCACATAAAATAAGTGAATAACATGTTTAAACATATTTAGTTTCTTTCAGAAGGGGAGGGGGGGGGAGGGGGGGTCGACCCGCCGAGGCGACGGTAGCAGAAACGCTGTGCCATCATCACAAACTGTTCTTTTCTCTCTTTTATTCTTTGCTGTTTTGAACTGTGAAGCATCTAATCTGACAGCAGCAGTGAAACAGTTTTGTCACTGAGGACAAAGAACAAAACATTTATTATACTCTTGTAGCCCAGCCGTATATATATACAGGATACTGCACAGCTGATGTCAACAGTGTCAACTTTATTTATTAGCTTTTATCTTCTACTGGCCCCTCAGTTCAGCCTCTGTCTGAAACAGGCCGTTTTAGCTCCTGTCTCTTTAAGAGAGGCCCCGCCCTCCTGATGACTCACTCTGTTCTGATTGGAAGCTGCCCCTCAGGAGACCATAAAACAAACCGTAGTAGCAGGATTTCGCTACTTTTTCTCGTTCTTTACTCTAAATATCAACTTCTCAAATACATTCGTACATGTTTGAGCTGAAATTCAAAATATGAGAGTTGACAAGGTGAACAAAACCTTAGCAACAACCTTAGCAACCAAGGCCACAGAACGGATGGTCATTTATTTATTATTAATAGTTCAGTTAATAGTTGTTAAATGTTACTTGTTTACAATACCTGCCCCGTTAGCACAATTTAGCTAAAGTAGCTAACGTTAGCAACGAAGCGTTCAGAGCAGGTTGAAGCCCCGACTTTTGATTTGGGGGGGACATTTCACACAAAACATACAACATCATAAGAGTTTATAAATGACAGGAAATCACAAAAAGCATAATATGTCCCCTTTAAGAGTGTCATTAGCGTTCTGACATGCTAATTAGCGTTAAACTTGCAGGTAGAATTAACAGAATTTTAGACCTGATGATGTTTGTAGATGAAAAGCTGTTCATAAATCCATCAATGAGTTTGTGTGTAAAATCTTTCTTAATAACTACTAATCATGCTGCACCATTAAAAAAAGAAACGTCTCCATAGTACCGTCCAAAAAGAAGCAACCCACTACGTAAACGGAGACTCATATAAAGAACATTTTGATGTGGAACAACACTTCAGCAACCAGCAGCTTTCCCCACTTTACAGCTCTACTGCAGACTGCAGGTCTGATATAAAACAAGTGATGATTGAATCTATTGCTCTATTGTCCGTGACGTGTTTTAGCTGATAGCTGCTGTTTCTAGTAGAGCTCTCCTCCTGTGTTATCACTTCTTTCTCATAGTCTGTAGAATACATACAGGTGAACTGCAGGTAAAAACTGCTGCTGGCAACAAAAAAATAAAATTGACAATTGTTAAGCTTATCAGATATTTTCTCCAGTTTACAGGAGTTCCAGTGCGGCGGTGGTTGACTGTACGCAGCTCGCCATATTGACTTAATAATATACAGCACAAATCTCACAGCTTATCCATCACTAATCCCTCTTTTTCCTCTAAAAAAATCAGTCCTCTCCTCCCTCGCTGTCACGCTGAAAGTAATGCTACGGGGGCCAAAATGCTGCAGCGACAAAAGAAGATAATCGAAATGAAAAAACGCCTCTGGCTTTAAAAAAAAAAGCACAAACTGCAGAGTCTGTAAGTCGTTTCATGACTATCTGCAGATTGACTGCACACTGTGGAGACTTTATTTCTGCCTCGTACCTCCTTTCTAACACCAGCTGAAGATTACACAAGTCAGTTATGTGCAATGATTTATGGGCTTACACTGCTGTATCATTTTAAAAAAATATGATACCATCACTGACAGTATTTTTTTTTTGTTCCCTCCCAGTGATGCATGGATGTGTGATATGGTTGAACACTGTAATTGCATGCATTATTTGTCACTGATATTCTTAGGGAACAGCCACAGGCACATTCTTACAAATGCAAATATTGCAGAGAAGCTGCTTTCAGATCTCAGAGCGGCTGCACCGAGCGCTCTGAGATAAAAGACGTTTAGAGATTACAGCGCTGTCATCCAATACCTCAAGGTAAAAAACAAACTAAATAATAACTAGACTTAAATAATAAATCCCTGGTATCACATACAAGCCAAAAACACTGAATCATGTGTCATGCTTCAAACTCAAGTAAAACACAAACAGCTCCAGTGCTGTGCAAAATATTTAGGCTGCTTAGATTCATACCTATAACGCAACAGCATCAGAGGGTCACCTGATTGGCCCTCAATATATTCTGCAGAATGACAACGAGCCGAAACATCCAGCCAGACTCATAAAGAACGATCTTCACCTACGAGAAGAACAAGGAGTCCTGCAACAGATGGTTCGACCCCCACAGAGTCCTGATCTTAACATCATGGAGTCAGTCTGGGATTAACAGGAAGGGTCCTAAGTTAAAGACCTACAGCAAAGGGTCTGAAGTGAATGGTGCATTTAGGGTGTGTCCAAATACACTTTTGCTATTTTAACGGCGGGAAAATGGTCGATACTTGTACTTAGTCTCCTAATTAATCATGGGTGTGTTTTCAGCATAACACGCAATAAACCAATCACAGTGTCATCTCCCATTCCCTTTAAGAGCCAGGTGCGCTTACACTTTGGCAGATAATGACAGCGTATTTGCCAAATAGTAAGAGCGAGCGCTTCTCTGCTCAAAGGGAAAGCGTGCGATCCATAACGCACACACTGGTCCCTGCTGCTCCTAGACCCTCCTGTGGTCCACAGACCACCAGTTTAACATCCTGTTCATTCATTTGCTGCAATTTTATCCTCCTTTGTTTTTTTTAAAATTACAGCTTCAGTTTCTGCGTGTCCTGTGTGTGTAACAGGCAAAGTGTATGTTGTCCACCTGCCTGTGTAGCTGCATATCACATAAAGCGCCCTTAAAATAAGAGTGAAACGTTGCATCATTGACTTTAAATCAGGTTTTTGTTTGCTCAATAGCGCAATCGCTCTGCTTCCTCAAGATAGCAATGCACCAACAATGAGCCTGACCAATTCAATTTTATTTATATAGCGCCAAAGTCATCTCAGGGCACTTTTACATGGAGCAGGTCTAGACCATGCTCTTTAATTTACAGAGAGAGAAACCCAACAGTTCCCCCCATGAGCAGCACTTGGCGACAGCGGGAAGGAAAAACTCCCCTTTAACAGGAAGAAACCTGAAGCAGAGCAACACACCCATTGGCGCACTAATGGGCGCAAGTGCCATTGCTATTTTAACAAGATGGGCGCTGGACAGTAAAATGACAACTGCGTCGGTCTGCGTAAGAGCCCAAAGAGACAAAAGCTCCTCCAAGATGGCGGTCAAGAGACGAATCAACAGATTAATCAACAATCGTTCGTTTCAGCCGTATAAAAGTGATCAGTGATGATTGTTCAGACATGACAGCGACATGTTAAATTACCATCAGATTGACGTAAAAGGGGGGCGGGTGGACTGTACCTGATGGTTTTGATCATGCTGAGGCCCATCTCCACGCAGCAGTGGGCGTGGTCCTGTCTGGGCTCCGGTAGACCAGACACACAGTAGTAACAGTCTCCCAGGATCTTTATTCGTAGACAGTGGTGCTCCTGCAAACACACCAGTCAGACCAGTAAAAACACCAAACCGATCAGCTGACAGCAGCGACACACACACGTTCATTTAATCAACTTTACAAAATCATCTAAAATAGGAACACAAAGGAAAAATTAATTGGCAAATAAAACCTCGGCGCCGCATTAACACGCTGTGAAATGTGGACGGGCCAAGCGTGACTGTCTGAGACGCTCTTCAATCTAATACTGAGAGTGAATATTTAATCAGATATCCGCTCTGTTTTGGTTCTAGTTCAAAAAGCATCTCACTCAGACTCCACAGTTTGATTTTTTTAAGGAAAGAGATGTTTTTCATGAATCTTAAACCTCCATTATCTGACTTTTTTATCCACTAGTTTTGATTGAAACTATTGATTTGATTTGATATGTGGAACTTTTTAGCAAACAGTAGCTTAAGGAGCAACTTTATCGTTCATTTGGAGTCGTGTTTCTGTCCATTTGGTGAATATAAGTCCAATATTCTCTCTATTTTTGCCTCTGTTTTTACTCTCTACCAACTCCTGAGGGAAATATCTGGCTCTTTAGCTGCTAAATGCTCGCTAATCTAAAGCTAACTGCGTCTGCAAAATCCAAACCTGCGACCATAGAGCTGGCAGATCAGGAAACACACAATTGTTTTTGAACAATATGTATACGAGGATAGATGTGGATTTATTTAAGAGATGGTTCATAGTGATGTTGGAAGACTTGATGCTCTTTCTGTGAGCTCAGTATGTTCCAAAAATGCTTCAAGGAATCTGTTGAAGACTACAGACAGTGAGAAGTGGATTATCCTGCAAGAGCAGTTGAAGAAGTCTGTTTTATTTATTTATCTGTTTTATTTAAAACGTGGCCAGATATACTACGAGTGAAACTGCAGCACTAAGTCTGAGTGTTTGTTTATAAAAGCACCGGACGTAGCGGACGGACAGACAGCTTCAGGACAAATAACACCAGCAAGTATCACCTGGATTCTGCTCTGATCTATTTTTTTAAACTGTGAGCAGCAGCAACAGTGACTGCTCCGTCTGTGCGTGTCAGTTAGCGTGTTTAGCAGAGCCGCGGACTGCTGGCTAGGTGGTTTATTTGTGTTTATATGCAGAAATGTGTTCATCATGTTCACCTCATTTTTAGAAGGGCTTGGAAAAATGGCATTTTAACGCTAAAACATCCGTTCTTTGACCTAAATTTGATTTTGCACACTTTAGATGAAGAACTCCTTTAAAATTGCATCATTACAATCTAAAACAATATTTTTAAAAAAGCGTCCGGGATGAAAAGTGAAGTCACTTACGTGTGCAAGACGATCGAAGCGTGCAAAGAGTTCATTCAACATTCGCACCAGCTCCTGTGCCGACAGCGTCGTGGAGAGGTTCGTGAAGCCTTTAACATCTGCGAAAAGAATGCTGAATAAAATACGGAAATGTCACTTTGATATCCAGGTTAGTTTCTTTAAAAAAATCCATCCAATCAACGCCAAGAAAAACAAAAACATGAAAACACTGAAGGAGCATTTAAACTGTAAAAGTGTAATTATTAGGGCTGCAGTCTGCTGGTCGACCAGTCGATTAATTGGTCGATTCGCTCTCGTCCGACTAAATTCTGATTGGTCGAATAATCTCTGTGTTACTTTCATAAGGAGAAAAGTGCTACATCAGCAGCTTTCCAGGATTAATCCATTATTTCCTGCAGCGGGGGGACAGACTAACAAATTACCTGTGTGTGTATTCAAAACACCCCCGCTGTTTTCACAACTTTGGACTCTTCCAAACTAACGGAGACTTCTGGGTCTAACTGTTCTCAACGGTTACTGAACGTTTACTGAATCAGTGTTTCTCCTACAATTATATCAACGAGAACCCGCCAGGACAAAAAATATGTTTTAATGCCAGAATTAACAACAAATATCCATCATTCAGAAATATTTAGCGTTTGGGAGTCTGTGCAGCTGTTCAGGACGTGAGTTAACCTCTGTGTCGTTGCCTAGGAAACGAGCAACTCTGTTAAGTAATACGGCATTGCGTAGTATGTTTGCGTAGCGAGTCGGACACAGAGAAAGTGACGGTGGATACGAGCGGAGCAGAGGAAAAGGTTAGTGGTAAGTTGTCAGTCTGGCAGTAAATGTACAGCACAGACTACAGTGTGTCAGTTAAATGATGAAAAGTCACGTCTGTTGTTTCTCCAAGTGCTGGAAAAGTGAAGGGAGTTAGCTCCAAAGTTAGCAACGATGGGTTAGCCTAGCCTGAAGACGCTAAACAGAGAAATACAGATTGCTAAATTCCCCCCTCCCCCCACCGCGACCAAGATTTTCTTTGCTTGACTACAGCCCTAGTAATTATGTTAAGATCTGTGAGTCTAAATCAGTTTGTGACGACACAAACTCTAATTCATTCCAACATATTTAAGTGACTCTCAGAGATCAACAATTACAAACATATCTGCAGCTCTCAGGAAGCTCCTCCGACTCCGTAATGAGACTCACAGTACAGAACTATCAGACCTGATGTATATCAACTTCCGCTGTTACTGAAATTGAATCTCAAACATTAAACAAAACCCAGATTAGATTTCCATGAAACCAGGCTTGGATGTTGGAAGGGGAGGCTAAATTTTTATTGAGTGTTATTGGACACCGAACGGCCGACATGGTCTCATAACACAAACTCTGAAATGTATATTACATCTCGCCACGCGTTTTGTGATTATTATCATCATTATTATTGTGTTAGCTTTTGGTTAGAAGGAAATAAAGATTAGATTTAGAGCTAAAAATAGGATTTAGTTGGATTTTATATATGCTAATTTTGTTAAGGGTAATGAAAACACTTGTAAAACTTGTATGGGAAAAATGCAGAAAGATACTCCACATGGAAAACACGAAGGCTTCACACAGCTGATTTCACTTATACAGGCTGATCTGATTGGACCTCTTCACAGACTTTATTTCAGCCATACAGTGTTTAATTGTCACAATCCAAAAAAATGGGACACAACAAAGGTGATCCCTAGAAAATCATTAGAAATCAAACTGCAACATTAGAAGCAGAAAATAAACCGGACAGCATGAATCTACTCAGCAGCATGATGTATATTTGCTTTTTAACTGCGTCTGATTGAACGAAGTAAAAGCAGAACAGAGACGTTTCTGGCACAGTTAGATCGACTTTAAAGGTTCATGGAGAAGGAAGTTTAAGACTCCAGCAACACTCGTATAAAGAACAACTTTATTATGAGTGTGTGTATATATATATATATATCAACAAATCAAAGCAAACCAACAATAGTGTGTATCCAAAGCCTGATATATCTCATTCTTCTGTGCTGTAGACCTCTGTTGTCGTCCAAAAACTAGTTAGTTTGGTTTTCTGTGATCAAATTTTTATTTTTTTACACAACAGAAAACAGAAAGGCATACGCACGTTGTTGAAAGGTCAAGAAAAATATACATCATATATCTATACACCATTAAAATACACAAGTAATCAACTAAAATAAGATTAAAAATAGTAAATAAATAATTGAAATGAATGAGTAAATTAAACTCTCTGGATCCAGGACTCTCATATTACACTTTAAATCCACAGAGGGTGGTTAGAAGTGTAAACCTAAGCGTTAACAGCTGAGTCTTTAGCTGTCGACAACTCCAGATAGACAAAGTCCAGATACATCAGAACCCGAGAGGAGACAGTGAGTGTGGAGGTTTCCAGCGTGTGGCCGCTACCCAGATCCGACAGATCAATCAAAATAAGTGCAGCAGACAAGCAGGGCGACTTGATCTTAAACAGCTTAGAGAGGTTAGAAGTAAAGTCATGTTAGTTTGTTCAGAAACGGCTCCAAAGACTAATAACAGCAACCATGTTTTCAGTCTCTGGAGAGTAGTTCTGTGTAAACCAAACGCAGAAACATGAGTCTGTTTACAGCTTCACTAGCTTGTTGTGCTACAGATCAACAACCTGTTGACTTTGAGCTGAAGATCTTCACAATGTGCAATGAAATAAAAATGTTTTTAATAGTTTAACAGAGGTCTACGACACGGAGGAATCAGATCTATCAGGCTGGTTTGGATCCAAACATGAGATTTATTGACATTTAAGACACATAAAAAACTTGTAAATCACTCTGAGACGCTTCACGCTGAAGCCTGAGTGAAACGTACGACCCCGAAGCCGCCGCAGCCTCACCTGACATTCTCGTAGCGGTGGATGTAGATTCTGTGAAACTGATGCTGGAGGTGTTCGTCCTCTACATTTGTCATGTCGTTGATCATTTCCAAAACTACAAAACGTGGAAGGACCGATAGTACCAGTCTCTCCTGTGGGACAGAGAAAATGAAAGAGCTCAGAAACAACAACAACAAAGACAAATAATATTCACTTATCCAGTCATTTTTGGCATATTTTCTGAGATTTTTTACATTTGTTTTACAAAATCTGGTAACTTGGGGGTCAAAAACAGACAAATTAATTCACATATTGGACTTCTGAGATAATAAACTGACAAAACTTTATGATTTTAGGAGTCAGTGGGAAAGAAAAACATCAAGATTAAGACCAGAGAGGAATTAAACAGAGACGCAGGTCACAAACCGAGTATTAAACACGAACGAAAAAGCTTGTAAAAACAAATTACACGAAGGCCTGTCTGTAAAGAAATGATTTAAAAGATGGCACTGACTGACTCTAAGCTCCTGGAGCAGGATCCTCCAGAAGCCTGCAGGTCCAGAGACACACACACACACACACACACACACACACACACACAGGAGCGGCTGGATCTGTCTGGTTTGGTTTTCTGCATTGACGCAGCGCCACTTGGCAAAAGCAGAGACAGATTGGGAGTGAGAGCGATCCAGCAGCGTCCCTCACTCATTTATTTTTTCTGTTTCTGGCCTCGGGGATCGACACCGACGCCAAACTACTGCCTCCTTTATATGCTGAATACTTTCAAACCAAGTCCCACTACCCAGAAACCATGTGAGACGATGTGTGTTTGAAGGTCCAGCTGATCTCTGGAGACAACAGAATCTGATATTTGACTCAAGACCTGTGAGTCAGCTGTTACTAAAAAACATGTTTATTTAAATGAAGTGTCATTAAGAGTTTGAACAAACTTCATAAAGAGTCCGGTGCTGCTGATGTTGAACCCTCGAGTCCGCTGCAAGCTACAAACAGGTCAAACGTTACGATGAAAACAGCGAAAAAGCAGACGAAACTACAACTTTAACTTTAACTTTAAGTCACGATAAACAGAGCTGAGTTGTCAGATAGATCCACTACTAATAGTTTTTAAAGGTTTTTAATCTTAAAACTGTAAAAGTTGTAAGAAATTCAGAAGTTTCTTTACACGTCCTTATCTATTAATCATTAATGCTGTGATAATTAATCCATTGACACACTTAATCAGCAACTATTTTTATAGATAATTAAATAATCTTTTCTTTTTTTTTTTCAAGCAAAAATGAAAAATTTGCTGGTTTCAGTTTCTCAGATCTGAACATTTCAAGATTATAAACTGAACATCTCATTTGAAGACGTCACTGTGGATGTAAAGGATTTATAACGAGTTATACATGACTGATAATAATTGATTATAATGAAAATAATCAATAAATTCAGCCTTATTCATTATCATGTTCTCTTGTGATAATTGTGTAAAACCAAAAATATGTTAAACTAAACAGCTTTATTGTGTGTTTTTTCATCACTACACTTACAGCACATGTATTTAAAATGCTTGAAATATAAACAATATATAAAAATAAACTCTCTGTCTTCTTAGACCTTTGTCAAAAACTCATCACTGCTTCTTCTATACAGGAAACAACTTTCTGTCAACAAATAAAAGACAACGTTCATCAGGACTTTTACTTTTCCTCCTGTAGCAGCAGTGAAAGTCTATAAAAAGACTGAGCAGGGCTCCAACTAGAACAATTATTAATTAATCTGCAGATTATTTATTTCAATATAAAAACTTCTTAGATGTCTTCAGCTGTCTTGTTTTCCAGATGTATCCACAGATATTTAACTGTCATGTATGACAAAGAAAAGCTTCAATTTTTTGACTATAATTATTATTTAATGATCAAAATAGCTGCTGATTTTAATTTTCTGTCACTCAACTAATTGATTAATCAATTAATGGTTGAAGCTCTGAGCTTGTGAATGTTTGAGTTCACTGTTTTCATCCTGCTGCTCCTCACTGACTGGAAGAAAAAAAAAAAAAGAGTATCAATAAAAACTGTGATGTGAGCCAATAACAGACACCAAACAGTCCCCGCTGACGCAGAGCGCTCGTAGAAGAAGGAGATTCATACACGGGTTGTGAGCAACGCTGCGGTCTGTGTTGTGTTTGGATCGTGTACAGTTTTCCAGTAACCTCCCGTGAACTTTAGCGAAGCTGCGTGACGCTGTCTGAGAGCTCTGGAGAGGCTCTTCAAAACCTCCAGCACGAGTGGAGAGTGGAGGGGGGGGGGGGGGGGGGGGGGCAGGGGACGAAAACACACATCTATCTTCATTCATCATCATCACCCTGAATGAAAAACAGTGGAGCGACGCTCTGACATCACTGCCTTCGGTCTCTCTGTGGGCACACAGACACAACACAGGAAGCAGCTCTGGACTCCTGCTGCTGGATAGAAAAACACTGCTGCTGCTGCTCCGAAGCTTCCACACAACATTTAAAGATACTTTTTTTTTGTCCTTTTGTCAGCTTTTAAGTTGATGTGTTGAATTAGTTAGCATAAATAGCTGCTTTTATTTCCACATCCAGCAGCTACGGAGCAACATTATCATTCATTTGGTGACTATAAGTCCAATCTTTTCTCTCTTTTAGCTTCTGTTTCTGCTCTCTACCAACTCCTGAGAGGAAATATCTGGCTCGTTAGCTGCTAAATGCTACCAGCTAGTCTACAGGTTAGTGTACAGCGACGCTATGAGAGCCGCTGAGAGTGAACCAGAATGATAAAAGATAAACAACGAGCTGAAACTCAACTATAAAGCTCCGTAAAGCCGAGAGGAGCTGCTGATAATTCGGCAGCTGCGGCTCAGGAGGTCGAGCAGGTCGTCCACCAATCATAAGACGACGGCGGTTCGATCCCCGCCTCCTCCAGTCCACATGTCAAAGTGCCTTTGGGTAAGATCCTGAACCCTACACTGCTCCCTATGGCTGCACCATCAGTGTGTGTCACTAGGAGACGTGCCCATCACTGTCAGATCAGACGTCGTTACTATGACAACATAAATTATAGACGCCTTTGTTTCCAAGTTCATCTCGAGGGTCCGACAAACAAAAACAACAGTGAATTAATTGACTTGTAGAGTTCGACATATCGGCTCCGACAGTGTTCAGCTGCATGACGAGAGTTTCGGAAAAAACTTTTCTCAACATGAGTGAGAGATTAAACCAATCTGAGAAAAAACCACAAACATGAATCACTTCTCTACGTTCAAGCAACATCTGTTCAATCAGAGAGGAACGTCTGACATAAACTGCAAGTGTCCCGTTATCCAGTATCCATCTTATTATCAAACCCACCTGAATAAAGTTGAAATAATTGTTTATAATTACTATTAAAAACTGAATTATCTCCTCCAGACATGTATGGAGTCATATAAAATATATTACACTCTGCTTCTGATGCTATCAGCCTGAAGCTTTACTATAATCGTGCTGATAACAGCTGATAGCAGCGTTTTAATGAGCTGATAACATTCAAAACAGGTGCTGGGACAATAATGTGTATAATTACCATGTAAAAAAAAAAAACAAACTTCTTCTTCTGCCTACAGAGTGGATACAAGATGTCTCCTTCACTGTAAAGTCCACTCTAAGTGTTTGTGAATGGACTTTGGAGGAAAAGGACTCAATAAAATATGTAATTTTAAGCATAAAATAGAAAATAAATGATAGTCGCTTCATATAATGCAGCAATAATTGACCAAACATCCACTTTACAGCATCTCTGATTGGTCTAACAATGAAAATATTCAGTCTTGGTTTGATATCTGGGGAATGTGTGCTGACTTCTGTTTAATTATCTACTCATTCGACTGTTTATTCCGCTAAATCCACCGGCGTTTGTTGCAGGTATCGTTTGTTGTGACGCTGTGAACGTGGAGAGAGGACTGGAAGCTGCTGTCATGAAGCTTTAACCGTCAGCGGAGAGTGTTAAACGCCTCCTGCTCTCTGCTCTGCCTGCGTTGTGTCGTGTTGACCCCGGTATCCGCGCTGGGAAGCGGAACAGTGCATCCTCAAATTAAGGTCTAGACAGACAAACATTTCAGTGGAGCATCGCTAATGCTTCGGCTGCTGCTGCTGCGTCGCTACCAAACGCTGCGGGGGGTTCAGCGGTGGAGAGTCGCTGTAAGAAATGTTGATTCCCGGCCAGTCGTGCTTAAATTGAGGAGCTCAGTTTAAAAGGATGTGATGGAAATGATATTTTTCTTTTTGAATATCAAACCTCCACCTCCTTGTGACGCCTTCTGACCTTCATCTGGTCCGTTTAAGACGCCTCAACCATCCAATTCATCATAAATATTTAGAGTAACATCCATAAAGTCTCAATGTTATAATAAAATATTTTTTAAAAAAAGCTACTCTACCCTTTAACCCATGCATGTATGCATGTTTCTTCTTCTTTCCTCTTGTAAACAGTAACAGTGAGTAGAAGGTAGATCTCAGCAGCTGAATAACAACAACCTGCAGGATTCAGAGGAGCAGCTGCTGCAGACCTATAAGACCTTCAGAAACGTCACATTTCAGCAAAAATCAAAGATTAGAGAAAAATCTGAATGTTGAATTTTATGGACTGTAGCTTAAAAAAAAGGGCAAGTAGCACTGACTGTAAATAACACGGTCTCTGTCTCTCGAGTTCAAACTTTATTGTGGTTTAACAGTAGCCAGACATGCGATGCTGACAGGTGGGACTCCTTCACTTTACTCTTTCGGTTTTCACTGAAAACACATTTGTGTATCAGAACTTTGTTTTTTCTTCTTTCCTCTCCCATTAATCAATATCATTGTAACCCATGCATGTATCACACTGCACAGAACAAGAGAAGCAGCGATTACAGTCACATAAATGAGGAACAAGCCGGAGTAATGAGGTCCGGGTGTCGGGGTGGACATGGTTGGCGTTCAGCTGCAGGGCACAGATGATGCCAGGTGATTGATCGGCACAGCTGGTGCTCATTGGCTAATTATACTCTCCCTTTAAACGCAGTGGCGTGCTGGAAACTTAGATGATTGCGGCACGCCACGGACAGACGGCCATCGTGATATTAGTTTGGCTGAGCCTGTGAATATCGAGCGACTAAAGCGGCCGGACCGCGTGTTCCAGGAGAGCGGCAACGCTGGTGAATGTATTTGAGTTGAAGTGTGCGAACGCCACCGTGGATGACAGGACGTTCTCTCTCTGTGATCGATCCGTCGGGTCCGTGTTGTGTGCTGAGGGAACGCGTGGCAGCAGAGAGAGCGAGACCTGCTTGATCCAAGTTTTGATTTTTTTTGTTGATACCACCAACTGATCAATATACTGCAACCCTCCACATACATGAGTCGGCCTTTAGAAAAATAAGAGTAAAATTATAACATTATATGAAATAAAAGCTCAACTTTCAGTCCCTTTGGAGGCAGAACCTCCTCTCACCGGATGATTGAAGCAGCTTCTATGTCTTTGTACAGTATGTGGAAGTGTTGTGATGCTGCCAAAACACTTGATGAACTTCAGCAGACACTAATAAACACTAATAAATATTCCAGCAGTGAGTCACACAGTGTGCAGGAGTAACTAAACACATTTACTCCAGTGCAGTTTAGAGCTTCTTGTATTTTACTGGAGTGTTTCCATGTGATGCTACTTTCTACATTTCAGAGGGAAATATTGTACTTTCTACTCCACTTTTGACACAATGGATAATATAACAAGCTTTTAAAATACAACACATTGTTAAAGATGAAACCAGTGGTTTCCAACCTTTTTGGCTTTTGACGTCTTACAAAAAGCAGTGTGTAGTCGGGGTCACATTTCACATGTTTATGAGTTGTTAACAGCTCCACCAAATAGTGATTTTTCCCTCTAAACTTCTCACATGCTTTCATTTCAATAAATGTTCAAATGATCCAATATTTCAGCAAAAATCAAAGATATCAGAACTTTGTTTCTTCTTCTTTCCTCTTGTAAACAGTAACAGTGAGTAGAAGGTAGATCTCAGCAGCTGAGTAACAACAACCTGCAGGATTCAGAGGAGCAGCTGCTGCAGACTGATAAGACCTTCAGAAACGTCACATTTCAGCAAAAATCAAAGATTAGAGAAAAATCTGATTGTTGAATTTTATGGACTGTAGCTTTAAAAAAAAAAAAAGGAAAGTAGCATTGACTGTAAATAACACGGTCTCTGTCTCTCTAGTTCAAACTTTATTGTGGTTCGCTTTACTCTTTCGGTTTTCACTGAAAACACTTTTGTGTATCAAAACTAATAATCTCACCACCCTTCAGATTTATCTGGCTCCACCACTGTCTGGTTTTCTCAGTGTTTTCTACATTGTTTAGTATTTTTTTATCGATATTAATCAATATTTTATTTACCAGCTTTCCTTCTTGATGTCAAAATACAAAGATATGGCACTTCTGGATCTGAAGATATGAAGTTTACCAGATGATGTGAGATGTTTTAACTTCTTTATTATTTAATGAAACTGAAACAGGAAAGATGGGTGAATGTATTAAAGTGAAAATGTACAACTTATATAATGTCACATGTCACAACTTTCAGTCAATAATGTGACAGAGGAGCAGCAGTCTGTAGTCAGAGTTCATTATGGAAATAACTTCATTTAACTTTTAGTATTTTCATCCTTCAATTTTATGCATATTTACTTTTTATGCGTTATTTAGAGTTTTGTTATAGTTTATTTTATTTTGTGTGTCCATGTTTTAAATTCATGTTTTCAATCTGTGTGTTTTTTTTTGTTAGTTTTCCTGGTGAATGTGTGGAAACGTGCCACATCTGTAGGTTGTTTTAAGAAAGAATAAAACCAAACACAGTCACAATTTGATAAATATATGTTCTTTCATATTCAATACTTTCAATATTCAGCATCTCTTGAAGACTCTGCAGCTGTTTGGAGCAGAAAATGACCTGATTTATAAATATCTGCTAATACAAAAAACAAAAAAACACACATTTTCAAGAAATAACAATTTAAATGATGCATTTTCTTTGTTTTAAATGACTGTAAGCATCTTTTTTTATTATCATTATGATCATACATGACTTGCTCTGCCGGACATTTTTTGCAGTGTGTGCAGTGAACGGGGGCAGCAGCGTGTTTGCTCCACTGGACATGCTCTCTGGTTTGGACAGCGGAGAGCCAGCGGACTCAGTGTCACATTAGCTTTGGAAGTCATTAGCGCAGCTTGATTCTCGCCGAGAGCAGAAACCCTCCAGCGGCTCGCTGACAAGCTCGATCTTCATATTCACATTCTGTCGGGAAGTTTAAAGGTTCACTTCGAAAAAAAACAGCTTGTTCCCCCTTTTTGTCCTGCTTTTATTGTTGCTGCTGGTGTTTTCTTTCACTTTAAAGTCAGCAACAAAAAAAAACAGCTGTTAGATCTAATTTAATGTGAGCAAGTTGATTCATATTCATGATTATCTTCTTCTCTTATCTTCCTCTTCTTTTAAAGACTTGTAAGATGCATAATTGCTCCCAAGAATGATTGTTTTATATTCATATTTTGGGGCGTTTAGATGAGATCACACGGCTGCTGTCGGGTCAAACACTTGAACTCCACCGGTTTTTTCCACCTCTGATGTGTTTCCAGATGTTCTCAGGAGTAAAAAGACGACAGAGGAGCCGCTGAGTGTCAATTCGTCACTAATGACATAAATATTATAATAAACGACGGTGTTAGATGTAAAAATACGCAGCGAGCCGCTCGGCAGACTGCTGAGAAAAGGTTCCAGTTACAAATATTTCATGAGGTTTTCATGCCGGACTTGTTTGACTTCGGCTTTCTATGAAAACTTAATGTGATGTAACTAATTCGACGTCAATACTTTTGTGAATCCAGTGAATTTTTTTTCCTCTAACATCAATGTCAGTGAGTTTATAGTTTAATAATGTTTCCACAGTTTCTTCCAGTGAAGAGCGGTTTATCTGGCTGCAGCTACACACATAGGGAGGAGAGAAGAAGAAGATGTTTTCTTTTGCTTAACATATTAATACTTATTGAAAAGAAGGTTGTTTTTCTGTTGATCAGCGTTAAAAAAACAGTTACAGTACATTTATTTTATCATGTATCATGTATTTTTCATCAGCAGTTCATCTGCTGTCTAGTTTCTCAATGAAATAATTCATCATTTAATCTATAAATCATTATAAAACTGGGACAAATGCACGTTATAATCAGCTGGAGCACACGGTGACGTCATCAAATGTCGTGTTTCTGTCTGACCAAGAGTCCAAAAGCCAAAAATATTCAGTTTACTATCACGTAATTCTCACAACCATCAAATGTTTGCAGGTTTTTTTGACTGATTGTTGCAGCTCTGCATGAAACAATAAACCATGAAAACCTCCAAGAACACACACAGAGAGAGAGAAGACGTCTATCTCATCTTGCTCTGTGGCTCTGTGTTCTCGCAGCATGTTGACAGAGAAACGCCAGCATGTGATTGGTTAACATTAAGGCGGGGGGGTGGGGGCGGGGCTCCCCCATCTCTCGCTCCATTACAGTCATCCTGGAGCTTATCGGAGACGAACCCTTCCAGGAAACATGA
This sequence comes from Euthynnus affinis, assembly GCA_029490765.1. Lineage (NCBI taxonomy): Eukaryota > Metazoa > Chordata > Actinopteri > Scombriformes > Scombridae > Euthynnus > Euthynnus affinis. The sequence continues at coordinate 28,738,346 of CM055849.1, forward strand.
TGCCGTAAAAGCTTTTCTGTGGCTTCTCAGAGGCCTGAGTGACCACTGCACTGCGTAAACAGAGCTCGCTATCTGTCACTGCGTGTGTGTGTGTGTGTGTCTGTGTGTGTGTGTGTGTGTGTGTGTGTGTGTGTGTGTGTGAGTTTGACAGTCTAATAGCTTCATCGCTGGATGTTTGTGTGTATACTTCTGTTGCCTGTCTGACTCGCACCCTGTGTATTGTTTCTATTTAAGTGTGTGTGTGTCCACTGCACTAATGCCCAATGTGTGTGTGTGTGTGTGTGTGTGTGTGTGTGTGTGTGTGTGTGTGTGAGACAGCAGAGGATCGATGCAGCGTCCATGTTATTCTCCTCTCAACGGGCTCATTAGCCGATCTGCTAACATTCGGTCCTGTCGACCGAGATCCGTCAATGCTTTCGCTTCCTTCATCAAACTCCGCTCACGCCGCCGAGCATCAGCGCTAAACGACAGGAAGTCAAAAAAAAAAACACAACATGTAATTGGTGTTTTGTGCTGTGTGTGTGTGTGTGTGTTTTGCAGCGATGGTTGCTGAAGGTCACACAGAGGTCACTAAAAGAGTGCACGCTACTCTTTCTGCAGCGCTCTTCAGTCCAAACTAAACCTGAAGCCGATTACATCAAACTCTCTCTGCCGCAGTGCGTTATCAGCACATCCATCAGCATGAAGGAACCGGTTAACTGACTGTATTTATTAAGACAGATACATTAGCAGCTAATGAAGCTCTCAGGAAGTTAGTCAGCCGTCACACGCACACAAGAAGAATCTTTTAAAGGGGACACATCAATCTTTTTCTGGTGGTTTTCTGTCATTTATATCCTGTTGTGATGATTAAACCCCCAAAATATGAGGTGAAAACACTTCCTGTAGGACAAACGCTTCGTCTGAAGATGTCACACATGTCCATAAACACGCGTCCGCTCTGTTGCCTTTGTCTTCGATCATATTCTGGATCTTGATTAAGCTCTATTTGAGTCTGAGATGTTCGTATTTCGAGTAAAGAACGAGGAAAAAGAAGTGAAATCCTGCTGCAAATGTTTGTTTACGTTGCCTCAGGACCAATCAGAGCAGAGCGGGCTCATCAGGAGGGCGGGGCCTTAAAGAGACAGGAAGCTAAAACGTCCTGTTTCATTCAGAGGCTGAACTGAGGGGCTGCATAAAGGAGCAGTAGAAGATAAATAAGGAGTTTCTTATCACTGTAAATCATGAAAATATCTTCCAGTAGAGCCTCAAGATATAAAAACACACCTGGAAACATGCAGAGTACGTCTCCTTTAAACCTCATGCACAGGTATTAATTATCCCTACTTCCTTTAACTCTTAAATTTAATATTAAACAAGTAAAGAACAAGTTAGACTGTTCAGAAATGGACTCATTCTGCATGTGAGTAGTGCTGTACATGCTCTAAAGTGTTTTGTCTTTATGTGCAGAGGTTTTCAATCCAGCATAAATTATTAGTTTATGAATGGATAGAGGAGATCATCATGCTTCCAGACATATAAGAGCCATGTTGATGGGACATTTTGAGCCTCACAGACTGTAACACAGTTACTCACTGGCAACCACTGAGCTGCACAATCTGGAAACTGTTAAAAGTTCTCCTTCTTATACTTTACTGGTCACACTTTATAAACATTTCTAAGCACACCAAGCAACACAAAGACACATCTGTGTGGCGGAGACTCACCTGTCTCTGGTTTTCTGTCTCGAGCCGCAGCCGAGCCTCGATGCAGCGCCGCGTCTCCAGGAAGGCCTGGCGCTGAGCTCGGTCAGACAGGTAACTGATGAATATCCCGGCGGTGTTCATACACATGAACAACACGGCCTGAGCCGCTACCTGAAACACACACAGAGAGACGGAGGCACACGGTCAGATCACACAGCGGGAACTGGAGGTCACGGATGCTTTATTACTACTTTATTACTCATGTATGTTGTTTTGTGTGTCTTGTGAGTAACGACAAACGCAGCTCGACTGACAAATGAATTGAATCTGAATCTCCAGAAAAAGTTGTTGAACTTGTTTTGTTTTCCAGACATGTAGGTTACTGATATTCTTTCAGCCGCAGCAAACGAACTAAACACAAACGCAACGCTTGAATAATTTTAAGACGTCTGTAGCAACAAATACAAATTTTAAAGTTCCCCTCCAGCTAAAAAAAACAACATGTTTTTCTTCTTCTTCTTCCTTCAGTTTGATGTTGTTTTTCTTCTCTGTGCATAATGATGTGTGTGCAGTTTGTTTCCACGGAGAGGATCTTTAAGACCGATTACGGACAAAACATGAAGAAAGGTTTCAGTTAAAACTTCTTTCCACATTTGAAAATGTGTTTATCTTAACAAATAAACTAGTGTAGCAAAAAAATATGAATAATGGATAAGCTACACTACGGCTACGTGTATGTGTAGATGAATCTGGGTTGCAGGCGGACGTCATTTCACTTGTAACCCTGCAAAAAACTTCACTTTTTAAGCATTTAAGGCAAAAAAAACCTGTCCAGCATGTTGAATGTTTGGCTGTTATAATAAAGATTATAATCTATTCAACTTTTCAACACAGTTTTTAGTCCAGTTTTATAAAATGTGTCCTCTCTCTTCTTCTTCTTCTGCTCCAACAACAGACTGACACTTTGGAAACACATTTTACTTTTATAAATCTCCATTAAATCTTCATGTTTCCATCACGTTCTGACCGCTAAAGATGGAGCGATGCGCCTCCGCGGGGCCGCCGATGTTGAGCCGCCGCCCCGCTGATCTCTGTCAGTTCGATACTAGCGTCCTGTGTGTCAGATTTATGAGGAAAAGGTGCCTTTCTTCTGATTACAATGGCAGAAACCAGGCAGTATTCTCACATCCAGACTGTGCAGGTCAGACAGAAGCTACAGAAAACCTGCGTCACAACTCGTGTTTAGAGACTGAATAACTTCCACATCCTCACAGACCTTCATCTGTCCACATAAACAAGCTTTTTTACTGGCAGACATGTCTTCACTTCCACTCCGCCACCGCAAGGAATGAGTCTCCTCTTAAGACTCTTGACTTGTCTTCAAAAGAAACCTTTGGCTCTTTGGCTCTACTGTAACTGAAGTTGAGCAGCATTTCCAGGGAGACCAGCGTGACTGATTATTGTGTGAACAGGACGTCTATCCTTCCATCTCATGACCCCACGCTTCATTACAAGGAGATGTAAAGACTCGTTTAAATAAAATATAACATTCAGAGGCTTCAGGACGAGAAAGGATCATGTGTTCTCTGTTTTACAGTCCGATCAGCTGATCAGCTGATCGTGATGCTGCCACACGTTCATGTTTGTGGTCATATACTGGAGGTGTCGTACAGTAGAGCCGACCGTCTGTCTGTCTGATGTGTTAGCAGATGAACGGCTTCATTCATCCACAGAGATCATTCAGTCACACACACAGTCTGCTGGTTTGACTGGTTGTCATCCAGACTGGAGTCCTAATTCACTGTTTCAGCAAAACACATCAGTAGAGCTGCGATCAATTAATAGATCAGTCAATAGAAAGAAAATTTATCACATTGATTTGAGTCATTTTTATGAAAAAATGCTCAAATTATCTCATTCTTGCTTCATAAATGTGAATATTTCCTTGTTTCTTTTCTCTTCTATGATAATAAACTTCATATTTTGGGGTTGTGGGACATGTGAGGATGTCATTGATGGATATTTTTCACCTTTTTATGACATTTTATGGAACGACTGATCAATTGAATCAAAGAAAATAATCAACAGATGAAGTGATAATGACAGTAATTGTTAGTTGCAGTCCTGATCTTTATAATGTTTTAAAATCCAAGGTGATTTCTTCAAATGTGTTTTATCTGATTGCCTATCCAAAAAAATATCACACAGTAACAATAATTAACATTTTTCACCATTTGCGCCATTTTTCATCGACATAATCAGCCCAACGTGTCTGATACGATCGCTGAGGGGAATCCTGGCGAACTGCTGCCACGTTTCGGTAGTTGGGAGCGTGTAGATTTCATTTTTCCGGCTCACATCCTGTTTTTTAGTTCGAAACATCTTCATCTGAGTTGTTCAGAACAAAGTTAACGAGTCAACCGACGAGCACCGGGGTTCATAACCCCTGTCTAGAAGAGCGTTAGACCGCGTGGCGTGCTGCACGGCGGCTTTTCTGTGGTGAATCGATACAGGAAGTTTAGCGCCGCTGGATTGAAAAGCAAAAGAAAGAACAGAAGCTTTGTTTTTATGATGGAGCCATGTGCTTCTGAAAATAGTATTTATCAGTTTTCAGGGCTTTCTGTGTGTGTGAAAAGAACCTAAAGAACCACCACAAGTTAACGAACTCATCCGCTGATTCAGACCAGAACAAACGAGACAAAGAGGATGTGTAGTCGTGCAGGTCGGTTTCAAATAAATGTGTCAAGATGAGATTTAAAAATTCATGTCAGATTAAAGTCAACGAGCCGAGACGTCCGCTGAAAAGAGACGAGGACATCTGAGACCGGAGCGGACTGACCGCGGATTAGAGCCAGAAACAAACAAAGCGGGTCACGGATCATCGTCGCAGAGTGAACACAGTGACTGCTCACCTCGCTTCGACCACCAACACCTTTCACAGTATTCAATAATATACACACAGTCTGTCTGAATTCATCTCAAAAGGTCCAACAAACAAAAATAGTCCATTAATTAACTTGTAAAGTTCAACATATCAGCTGTTTTTTGTTGTTGTTTTCATCTCCAAGCGAACAAAGAGCTCCGTGTTCAGCTGCATGACGAGAGCTTTTATGACCCAAACAGGTCAAACTTTTGTCAACATGAGTGACTAAACCACTCTGACAAAACAGCAGCTGATATTTAACAACAAACATGAATCACTTTTCTATTGTTTTACAAAAAAACCATCAATGAAAGACTGAAGGAATAAATCAAATATGCAACGATATAAGCGTCCAATTATCCAGTATTCATCTTTCCACTGGGATAAAGTTTAAATTATTGTTAATAACTATTATTTAGTTTCAATTTCATGACTTGCCACCAGATAAATATGAATATTTCACATGCATCTCTTCTCTGGTGACATTCATGTTGTCAGTTAAACTAAAATTTAGATTTGTACAGTCAGAAGAGCAAAATTTATGTCAAATATTTCCCTCAAATTAATCATTCACATCCTCAAATTATAAACTTTTCTCCTTGAAAAGTGTTCAGTTATTAGCTTCATCTCCTCTGCTGCATCCAAACTGTCACTTGGACCGCGTTGAATTTAATAAGCTTATTTTAATCTGGAGCTGCGATATGTTAATAGATTAGTTTTTTCTTCATTAGAGAGCAGAGTCTCACAGTTTGAAGTCATCTGATGTCGGTAATTACTCATATGAGGGAGCAAAATACATATTTTGGGCACACAGATCAGTCATTTGTGCTGTGATTTGTAATTTGAAGGAACAAATGACTAATTCGGGAGTTGATTTATCAGCTTTTAACCATCTTCAGTAGAGGTTTAGACAGGAAGTAGCCTCAACAAAACACTGCAGTGACTCACAAAACAAAACAAAAACACACAGCTGTCCTCTTTAATTCTTTGAAAGATGACTGTTTAAAGACCGAAGGCTTTCATCAGCCGTGATCCTGTAATGTGAGAGGCAGCTCGGTCTGTTAAACCATCAGAGGAAGAAGAAGAAGCAGAGCTGCATGATGTAACGCTGCGCAACAACAACAGCGTCCTCCTCGGCCTCAGCTGGGCACCGGGGGGATTTCACCACCACCAACACCACCACCACCGCCTCCACCGCCTCCGCCCGCCCCGGACAGCTTCCCTCCTGCCTGCCGGAGCTTCACATGACGCAAGTGTTTGAACAGGTTGGCTGAGAATTCACACACACACACACACACATCGCACAGAGGAAAACCCTCGACTGCTTCACACACACACGTGTCCAACATGTCCTTCAAACCTGCAGAAGTTGTTGAACTGAGCTAAAAAAAAAACTACTAACTGATTCACTAAATCAGTTGGTTGGTTGCACCATTAAAACTGAAGAAACTCGGCCACTAAACTGTTTATTAAAGTGTAAATTTGGTTGCTAGGAAACATCTGCAACCAGCGACGCACACAGGAAGTGACTGTAGCTTCACGAGCTGTAAAAAAACTTCCAAAAATCACAGTTTTAGGAGCCAAAAGACAAAATAAACTCAAGTGTTAATGTGTTTAGTGTTAAGTATTTATGCAGTTTAAAGCGTTATTATTAATATTATACACGTTCTTCTTTCTTCATTTTATTAACCCTTTAGGAGCCACTGATCACGCCGGCGTGAGCAAACGACACGTCACTTTCAGGACGTCGTAGCGTAAAAACAAAGTCACATTAAGAGCTGGCTTGAAACTCTGCGCCAGTTTTTGTTTGGTGTTGATAAACCAAGTAAAAACGGAGATACGTTGATATAAAAATCATCTTTACTCAAGCGGAGACGGGACGGTGGCTGCTTTTTGTTGTAAATAGATGTTTTTAGACTGATTTTATGTCAGTGTTTCCATCATATGTTCACATTTGCAGCCTTTAAAATGCTTCCTTGAACATGTTTGTGTTTCTTATAGTCAAAATACGACAATTTTCCAGCTCAGATTTGATGTATTTTGTGTGTTTTTTTGGCTTCAATATGATGATATAAGTATGTTAAAGTGAAAAAACAACTGTCTGGTCATATAGATGATGACGTGCTGAAAAAAAAGATACCAAACATCAGCATGTTAAACATTTTTTAAAGTGAAATATAAACTGTGCAAAAGACTGCTGAGGGTTAACGTGCAAATAAATATCTGATCATGCATCGTGTCGTTCAGTCTAACATCGCTGGCGTCGTCATGGTGATCTCTACCTGACGACTAGTTTGTGTGGTGCAACTGGTGTTAATTTAGCAAACACTGATGACCTCACTGACCTCAGCTGCAACACAACTTCCAAAAAAATCAGTTTTAGGAGCCAAAAGATAAAAAAATAAACTTAAGTGTGAATATTTGTGAATGTAGGTGTGACCGCTCGCTGCGTTTTTACACACGAGAGGGAAACATGTGATTGATAAGTTATTCAGTGTAACATCATCTCTACTTAACAACTAGCTTGTGTGGTGCAACTGGTGTCAATTTAGCAAACACTGATGTTTTATAACGAAGCTAAATTTGAACTTCCAAAACAGCTGCTGCAACCGGCTCCTGGGGTGAACGGCGTGTGTGTGTGTGTGTGTGTGTGTGTGTGTGTGGTGAGTAATTACAGTCACAGACAAGCCCGGGCAGGTCCTGAGCATCTGCTAACATCTACAATATCTCTTGTCTCTTTCCAAAAAAGGTCACAGATGACGGTTTTTATTGCCCCACAAAAAAGCACGAAACGAGCGAAAGTGTCCGACACCTGCAGGAGTCTGATAAGGCTGCCGATCAATAAGTCATGATTACTCTCCTCTGGTGAGAAGACTTCTGGCTGGATTACCAACCTGGACTCCAGAAGTCCAGGCTCTGGGTTTTTATGTGAGGATATGAGTCAAATCCAGTAGATATCTTTCAACAGTTACAGTCTTTTTAGTGGCAAAGTTCCTCTTTTTGTTTCTATACTTCCACCTGCAGCTCAACAGGGAAACACAAAGAGGAGAATTTGATGCTAAGATGTCAAGAAGAAGCAGATAAAAGAGGGTCCATGTGTCAGAACATCATCTTAAGACCCTCATAATGTCAGTTTGGTGCTTACATGCTGCATTAAAGCAAACCTGTCCTCCATGTGACCACAGCAGAAACATGCACACGACTAAACTAAAGAAAAAACTGACAGTAATTCATCATTTTACAGATTTTTTTTAATCTTAGTTGCTTGAATCTAATGTTCCTGCAGTTCTCTAAACATGAGGAGAAATCGAGGCAACACTTCATTTGTCATATTTGTGCTGAAAAACATTTAACTTTGTGTGTTAAAATTAAATTATGACTGCCATCGATCACAGCGGACCGCTCAGAGGTCACTTCCTGACACGCTTCCGACGGGAGGAAGAGAGATGGAGGACAGAAGCCACAGCGCTCCGTCCACAAATAAATAAATAAATAAATATAGTTTAAAGTTTATCTGAGGTTAATATGAGGTGTCAGCAGTCTGAGCTAATCAGATCAAACAGATCCAAAGTCTTTTTAGTGACGCATTTTCTGTTTTTTTCCCCAGTTTTTCCACGTTGACCTGAGATAGAGGGACAGTGAAGCTGAGATTTTATACTGAAAACACTAAAAAAAGTCACTCAGTTGTTCTTATTTATTCTATTAGATTGAACCATGTGCTCAGGTCGAAGCTGGGAGTGAAGCATGCTGGGAAATACGTCAGGTCAACGGAGGCTGACACCAAAATGTCCCTCGAGGACTTCAGTCAAACGCGCCGTGACGTGTTCGCCGTTATGACGTCGAGTCTGCGAGGACGTTGGGCTGCGAGGGGACGCCATTTAAGATCGCCGGTGTTTCCATGGAGATGCATTTAAATTAAAGTAACGGCTGCAGGTCTGCTGCTTCATACTCAATAAACCAGTTACACCTGTTACATGAACCGCTTCTATTATTCTGTGTATTTTATACCTCACTACATCACAACTAAAGTGGAAAAAAGTCATCAAAAGTCAATATTTTACATAGTTTACTGTTATTATTACTGCTTTTTATTATTGATAATAAGAATTAGTAGTTTTATTTGATGTATTTACTCTCTGGAAGTCTGCTGGAGGCTCCTTGCGGACAAAATAAGGAGTGTCTCATCAATACTAACGGGACAGACGTCTAACCATCAACTGAAACTTCTCTCATATAGTTTGTAGTAATTTTCATATTCTTAACTGAAACGTCTGAGTCAGATTCATGAAAGTGTCTTTAATGCTTTGACCTGCTGTGAAGGGTTTGTTTCAGCCTGATGGGAGGTCAAGGAGGCAGATATATGATGAGAGAATATTATTATTATTGCACTACAGTATTCATTGTAGAGCTGCAACAGAAAATTAACTATTTTAATTTTGATCGTTTTAAGTCATTATTAAGAAAAAAACTGATTCCAGCTTCTTAAATTTGAATATTTTCTGCTTTCTTTAGTCATCTATGACCTGTGATCCTGTGATTTTTCACCATTTCCTGACATTTTATTAACCGAACGCTGTCAATCATTGATGAAAAGTCTTCCTATTATATTAACGTTCCCATTTCCTTTACATGTTTCATGACAGACACTGTTTTGCATCTTTTTTTTTTAATATGAAATGTTCCATATAAATGTTTTATTATTATCATTATTAGCCTTTACAGTAGGTGATGTCACACTGTCCAACCTCTCAAGAAACTGGCAAACCGTGATGATGATGAACAAATACAGTTAATTTCTGTTGTTTACTTTTATTATTAGTTGATTTCTGTAACACATTTTTAAATATAAATATATATATAGAGAGAGAGATTCTTCCTGTTCATGACTCATATGACATGTTTCACATCCATCGACTACTTCAAGCAGCAAAACACATGAACATCAAACTATCTGCTGCAGCATCGTCTAATATGAACGATAATTATCAGGCAGACTGAAGAGATTCCAGCTTCATAAACACATAAAAAGGCTGGTTTAGTTATTCCAGCAGATTCAGACGGAGTTATTTAACCATGTGTGTAAATCTGAGCGATGATTCAACAACTATAAACCAGTTTCACTGCTCCTGTTTTATTTTTTTTATAGGTGGAGAAAATGTTTTTTTTTTGCTTACACTGGAGGCAGAGTGGTGTCAGAGCTGATAAAACCCTCTGACAGACAGCTCAGTGTCTTCTGTCGCTAAGAGAAAAGCTCTGAAGTGCTCTGCCACTATTTCCTCTGCAGTGAAATTGCTGCACTAAGAGCACATTTCAAGAAGAGAGGAGGGGAGGAGGGGGGGGGGGGGGGGGGGGGTAAAAAAAAAAAAAATAGAGCGTGAAGAGGAGGATTTTATGACTTGTGGTGCTCTCGACAGCGCAAAAAGAGAAGGGGGGCTTTCCCCGACCGCCTGCAGGCCTCTCCATCCGTCGCTCTGGATGTGAACGGAGCGGAGAGGAGAGTCATACGGTTCAGGATGCATTTTAATTCTCAAGTTGCGTCAGAAGAGGCCTTGATTCATTTTTTATCTGTGACAGACGTTCGGTGAGCGCTCCCCCGCTTTGAATAATTCACCACAAGCGCAAACGTACGGCGTCTAAACTGAGCAATCACTGCCAAAAGCAGCCAATCAAGGACTCTGACTGAGTAAATTACTGTCTGAAAAACAGCAAATCTATGATATAAAATCAGGAAATACATATAAATATTAGAGGTTTGCACAGGTTTAAAAGATCTGAGCAGGCACAGACACGTGGACGCAAAAATCCATGAAGTAATTTTCAAAAGAAGAGATCTGATCTGACCCAAAACAAGCAAAGAAGAAGAGGAAGAAGAAGAAGAAGGAGAAGAAGAAGGAGAAGAACAAACACCAGCCCTGAGAATGAATCTAAAGCCATATAAACTCTCTCTACACCAGTTTAACCAGTGTGTCTATGCAGGAAGGGAGCAGAAAGAGCAGCGTCTGCTCCGTCTGTGTTCACGCGTGAGACGGACGACTGAAAAACACCGCCATGCCAGCAGCAGGTCATTTACTGAAGACTTGCAGCCCTCCTTTTAGGCCCTAAACAGAATTGATTTTGACCACACAGAGGTTTTGTGCCAGTATAAACCAGGTTTGATTGCATGCTGTATGGATTTTAAGGCGTTTCTGTTTAGAGAAAGCAAGAAATATTTATTGTTGTCATACAAATATCTGCTGCTCTGGACCAGAAGTGTAATGTTTGGGGGAAAGCAGGTGTAACATCTGCTTTTATTCCTGTTTCACGCCACGATAGTTTAGAAACGGCTCCAAACACTGATAACAGTGATCATGTTTTCAGTCTCTGGAGAGTAGTTCTGTGTCTGGCGAGCAGAGGCTCTGTGAGGATCTTTGGGAGTTTTAGAAATATTTAGTTTTTCACTCGATAACAGCAGCGTTTTCAAGTCATTTCAGAGTAAAATGAGTTTGATGTGTGAGGTTCTGGTCAGGTGTTTAGGCTGCAATCATTCAACTTCATTATTATTCTTTCAGCAGGAAGAGCGTTGACGTTGATGAAGCAGTGTTAAGCATGATTGAATGTTTCCAACGTCTCTGAGGGCTTCTTCTTTTGAACTGTGACTGTGTCTTTCTATCTAATACTCTTCTTCACCTCCTCCTCTCCTCTGCTCTGCTCATACGAAGGAGACAATCAGCATCAGCCGACCAAAATCTAACCAAATCTCTCACCCTTTGATACGATGATTAGATCATAAACACATATTATTTATCAGTTTATATTATACACAGACTAAACCCGATTATTTGAACTCACAAACCAACAACACCGAGTCAAAGTACGCTCACTTTCTTTCTATGCTTGGCTCACGTAAACATCACAGCTACATATTTAAAGATGTGCTTTTAAAATACTTGTGTCCGTAAACGGTTCGCTTCGTGACGGGAAGCTTTGAGAGCCACCGAGCTAGACTAGCTAAGCGAGCTAAAGAGCTTGTAGATGAGACAGTGGCGCTCATCTGCTGCTAACAACAACATGTGAGAACTCTTCTTCTACTTCCTGTAGCCTTCGGGCTGTAACCTTGGACACCCGGGCATAACAACAACAACACTGCGACTGAGCATGTGCAGCTCATGGATGTGTTTTTAATAGTTTTTGAGTGTTGACAGTAAAAAAAAATATATAGAAAAACACCAGACTTAACCTTTAAGCATTTGAAACTGTATTAATTTCTTGTGATGTTAGAAGAGCTGGTCATTAATTCAGTGTAGGCGGGCCGCCTTTGCCGAAAAAATAAAATAAAGATCTGCTGCAGGAAAACGCTGCACGTCACCCGAAAGAAAAACCTCCTGGAGTGTATGTCACATTCAAAACTGAAATATGTGTGGGAGTATCAGAGGATGTTTTCCTTTAAGCCACACACACACACACACACACACACACACACACAGGGAGCCATCTTTCTCACAGCCTCGTCTCCTGAGGCTCTTTGCTGCTGAGGAGCCTCCCGGTGCATTACGGTGTGTTACTGTGTGTTATTGTGAATCTCTCCCAGGACGCCATCAGCGCTGATTCAATTTCTTAGTTGCCCCCCCCTGAAGGCCTCTGCTCCTCCCATGGAGACGAAAATTAAAACCCCCATAAGCCGTGGCAGCTGCGGCAGCTGCGGCAGCTTCGGCGGCGGCGGCGGTGGAGGCAGCGGCCGGGCCAGGCGTCCATGTTGTTTTGGAAAAGAGCAGCAGCGCCATAATAAAGGGCATCAGCATGGAGACCGCCGGTGCGCTCATTAAAAGGAAATGCCAGTGATGTGGATGTTTTTAACGAGGCCTCGTTAAGAGCAGCAGGCCAGGAAGAGGTACGGCTTACAAACAGCTACATGGAAAATAATCAAGCGGGGTTAATAATAGTCATAATTATCATAATGTTTTCAATTTGACTCAGAAGTGAGCGGTAGTGATGGCGTGACATGAAAGTCTGGCCTCTAAATTTAATAACAATAGAACAATAAATCACAGATCAACTCGTATATTCATCTTCAACACGGCTTCATTCACTGTTTAATACTAAACTACACACCGTATATTCATATTTATTAAGACATTATGCTTAATACTGTATATTAGAGGCTAAAAATGAACATATTCTCAGCTATAATGATGTGAAACATGCACACTTACTACTACTGATGCAAAGACAAATAAAAACTAGATATGAAAAAGGAAAAAAATACAAAAAAGAAGACTTAAAAACAGTTTCAGTATAAAATAGAGAACAAAAATTAACATTTTAAAGACTTTATTACTCTCAGATGAACCAATAATGAAAAAAATAATCATTAGTTGCAGAGCTGGTTTCAACTTCCGGGGACTTTTCAGAGTAAAGCGAACGAGGTGACTGCAGTTAAACTGGTGGACAAATGCTTCTTCTTTTATTTTGAAAGTCGCAGAACTTCCCAACAATGCTTTAAAAGGTCGACAACACCCCGTACGTTCTCCTGTCTCAGACCGAAATACATTTTTATGATTTGTTTTTTAAATTTAGATGCACTTTCCTGCTTTTCTGGTGCATGTCGGTGATATAAAACTCGTCTTCTACATCACTACTTCCTCCTAAAAGTGCAAGAAACTGTTGAGTTTCAATCTTGAATGTCACGAGAGAGAGAGCGAGTGAGGTGAAGACGAGTGCCGGGAACTTTCTCAGCTCCGTCACATCTCATCACATAATTAGCGAGCGTCACCTTTTAACACGACAAAATGATTCAGAGAGAGAGAGAGCAAGCGGGCGGGCGGGCGTCCAGATCTGCCACCAGCATCAATATTTCAGAGCTATCAGTTACCTTCCTGCACAATGACTGACTGCACTTTACTGTGTTACAATCCTAAGAGGAAGAGGAGGAGGAGGAGGAGGAGGATGTACAGAATTACATATGTACTCCAGATGACACGGCAACAGCAATCGGCGGTCTTTAAAGCAGTTTAACTCGCTCTCAGTATCTGATGACAGCCGTATGGAAACATGTGAGAGCAGCAGAGCTGGAAAAAAAAAAAAAAAACACTCCGACACTCCCGCCAAGTGACGGGATTTACTCTGCAGCTCGGAGGTACAGAGAGGAGGCCAGCGAATGATTAAACCGCGCTTCATACGCTCGGATATCTGCTGACTACTAGATGAAAATGTTCCACAGTCAACACGAGGCCTGTCTACAGATATTAGATTTTTAAATTTGACACGACATGGATGGCCCCTCGATTAATAATTCATAACCGGAGCTGCAATATCACTGATGTTTGCAGATAGACTTTGTGGGGGGAAACAAATTCTGAGTCTCTGCGGACAGACAGACTGAGTATTTTTCCAACTGTCAGCGTCTCTGTTTGCTTTAAACCTTCCTGGAACGAGCCTGGCGACGTTTACAACGAGTTAGATCATAAATATAACCTGAGGCATTTATATAATAATAATAATAATGTTATATAACAACTTTACCCAAAGTGCTTTTAAAAAAATGTGTTAAAAACAAGTAATACGTTTGATATCAATATAATTAGAAGGTTAAAAACAATACCAGTCAAACCAGTAACAGCATTGTGTTGCTACTGCAGGAAATTGTTGTCATTTCCTGTTTTATTTTGAAAGGTTACTCCTTCCTCACGTGTCTGTTTGATTACCCTGAGTGTTTCCACCTGTTCCCCCGTTCCCTCGTCAGTTCTGTCTGTGTATTTAAGTCCTGGTTTTCTGTCCTTGTTGGTTCATTTTGTTTTGTTTCTTGTCTCCGTCCTGTTGAGTTTTTTTTGTTTAGCCTTGAAATAAACGTCTTTTTGACAGCATGATCCAACGAGGACAGAAAACCAGGACTTAAATACACAGACAGAACTGACGAGGGAACGGGGGAACCAGGTGGAAACACTCGGGGTAATCAAATAGACACATGAGGAAGGGCAAGTGACCTGAAACCAGAGGGGTAACTTTTCAAAATAAAACAGGAAATGAGAAGACAAAACATGGACCTCAACACGGTGTGACAGAAAATGACGAGAGCAGTTGAGACGGCCGTAGAACTGAAACGACTGTTAGGTTTCTGTCCAAATGTAAAAAAAAATTTACTCAAAGACGTTTCCAGGAGATTAACAGCAGGTGGCGCTGATTCTCCGGTCGGTTTCCCGTTAAACTATCGCAGAAGAAGAAGACGACACAACGAGATGGCGTGGTTATAAAAAGCAGCGTGTTTACTGAGGTTTTTTTGCCAGTTTATTGGACGGAGGATGGTGAAGCAGCGGACAGGAAACGAGTGGAGAAAGAAGAATACGACGTGCAGCAAAAGGTGCAGGGATCGAACCGGTGACACGTAGTGAACGTTCAGCTAACAGGAAATACAACGTTTCTGTTTGTTTCATGTGTTTGTTTGAGGAACGTTACAGTTTTCAGCTCTTCAGTGAGTCACATGCTTCATGCACATCATCATTTATTCACTACTTTACTCTTTATTCATAAACTAAACTAAGCCTGAACACTTATTTTGCATATTTAGACTCTTTCAGATTTCCAGAGTTTCCACAAAGATGTTTTTATTATATGTAAATTAATTTAAAAACTGGTGGATGAACTTAATAAATTAAAAGATGATAAAACTCTCTGTGGGTTTGTCATGAAACATCACATACAGTCTTTTGATCCATTGTTAATATAATAATATTAAATAAACAATAAATCCAACATTTAGTGAAACATCTGCTTTTTGTTTTGTTGTCCTGAACACTGATCCGGTGTTCACTCGACATTTTGTGAGTGACTGTGAAGAGGACGATAAAAGCTGTCGACTGTCAGGCTGATATAACGTCTCTGTTCTTCTTCTCTCCTTCCTGTAAAACACATCCCATGTTTTTATTTTCTGCCTGAACATTTAAAAAAAAAAAAGCTGCACGTTTACTGTCAATCCCCCCGACCCCAAACATGTGACCTACATATGACTCGTTACCATGACGATATGTGATGCGATTCAGCAGGAGACAATAAATTGTGACAGTTTAGAAGCGTTTCAGTCGGACTCTGGTTTGTTGATGCAGTCTGAACGCAGGATTCAGGATTCAGGATTCAGGTTTGGACCATCAAGAACCTGAACTGAGACTCTTTAGATCAGGAGGGTCAAACTCAGGCCAGATGTAGAATAAATATAACTACTCCTTAATGTTAAATAACTCTGAATTTACTACTTATTCAAGTTAAATATTATATATATTTGCAGAGATGTAATAAAAAAAATATGTTTGCTTGTTGCTTTTTTTATTATAACACAAATATTTTTAATTTGTCAGGTTATGAAACCCACAAGGATCAAACTATCCAAGTAAATAAAGAAAAATAACATCAAACACAAGTTATGACATGAAGGTTTTTCTCCTTGAAGCACAAACTGCTTCCTGTCTGCATCAGTTTTTCTCTTTCTGGACATTTTGGGCTCATTATTTATATTTCTTAATTACACTTGTTGGGAAAATCACATTGATGTGGATAGACTGCAGGGAACATAATCAGCATGCATTGTGGGAAAAGTAGTTTTCAATCAATGCACGTTTTTGACTTATTTTTTTAAAAATCAGACCTTTTTCTCTCACGGGCCACAAAAAATGACGTGGCGGGCCACATTTGTCCCGCGGGCCATGAGTTTGTCACAGATGCTTTAGAGGAAGTGGTCGCAGTTCATTTGGATTTTTCTCTTTTGAGAAAAGAAACCGAACCGACCGGAGAACGCACCAACTTTACCACTGATTCATACCAGAGCAACAAACAACCCATAATGCATCACTCTCTGCAGGAGGTGTTTGAACGCTGTGGTGGCCAACCGCAGCCGGAGATCAGCCTGACAAAGACGTTACTAGGACTTCATTTGATGATGTTTAAAGTAAAGTTTGCTGTTGGAAAAGAGAGAGAGAGCAGCTGTGGCCGAGCGAGCTGGAGAGTGAATGAAGAGAGAGAGAGAGGGAGCACAGGTAGCGAGAAAGCTGGTGAATCAGATCAACAGACGGTCGTTTTTCTGATTGTTTCTCAGCGGTTAGAGTACAAATAAACACACCCACACCCCTCCCCCACACACCGCTGCAGCGTTCCTCTCTCCATTCAAACACGTCATTGTCTCGTCCTCTAATATAAGACGATCCGCCACTTTATCCTCCGTAATTTCCAGAATAATTATCTCATATTCCAGGTAATACGGTAATCTGGCTACAGGCCTCAGTAGTATCTGTGAAGTGTTAGACAGTTTGAAAAGGGACAAACCAACAGGACAGTTTGAGGAGACGTTATTGATCATAAACTCTTCTCTCCGTCTTACAGCAGCAGCAGCAGCAGCTCCTCTCGGCGCCTCGCAGCTCGGCTGTTTTCTCAGGCTGAACGTGTAAATTGGACCAACAACTGAGACGACAACCGAATGTCAGCAAGAGGATGTGTTTATGTGTGTGTGTGTGTGTGTGTGTGTGTTACAGCCTCTGTGATGAAAACTGAGATGTTCATCAATATGTTCTGATAACGAAGCTGTGAAAACCACGCGGGTGCTACAGATGATGTATTTTTAGGGTTTTGAATGTATATTTTAATAACGGAGCAGGAAGAAACTTCTGTCAGCCTCTTCAAAATAAAAGTCATGCATCAAAACGTGGGGAAAAACTGATGGAAAGCAATAAAACTGCAGGAAATGTGCTTTTTCTTTAACACAATATTTACATTTAACGTCTTTTAGCACCTTTAGTCCACTGTTAGCTGACAGCTACAGCAGATTCTGATGTTTACACACAAAACACATAATTTATAGAAAATATAAGGCCTGAAAATGAGCTTTAACTCGCTGATATCTGCAGTCACATGTCACATTTGTCCCTAAAATAATAATATGAGAAGTTTGTTTATGTATCACTTATCATAACCAGAGATTACAAAGTGCTTTACAAAATAAAACACAGTTAATAAATACTGTTTACAGCAAATTCTGTGTTCTGATTGGTTTGGAGGTGTCAATTAGCTCCTAATGAACGTCCTCGGTGTTTAACTGTAGCTGCTAACGAGTCTCAGCTAAAGAGCTCGGAGCTGTTAGAGCGTAACAGCCGACAATAACTGGAAAACAGAGTAAATAGCTTCTGAGTGAGAGTCACACACATTTAATCTGAAATTACTCTGAGAGAAGAGAAGAGAGAGGAGTCACAGGTGAAGAGAGACGGTGAATAAAAAGGCTGAACGCTTCATTGTTTTCTATGACTGAGGTTTTTAAAGGCGATCAGTGAACTTCTCTTTGTCTGCTGGTTTCAGAGCCGATGATGTTTAAAAACAGAAAAACAGAGACACAGAGTTTATTATCGCTCAAATACGAGACACTGCTCGCATCAAATACCAGAATAAATCAAGTCAGAGTGTCAGAAAATAGAGAATAACGCCTGTTTTAATGTCTTATATTCTATGGTGACGTCTTCAAATGTCTTATTTTGTCCAATCAACAGTCCAAAATCCAAATATTTACAGTTTACCGTCATGTTTAACACAGTAAAACTTTAAATTATCTCACTTAAGAAGCTCAAACCAGCAAATAAAATGATTATTCCATTATCAATCATTCATTTTCTGTCTATCGATCAGCTCTGATCACATGTGTGAGGATCTAAACGACACTCAGAGGTGAATTTAGGAAACTCCCTCCTTCCAGAGCGGCGCAGCGGTTTCATAACAGCGACCTCTGACCCCTGACAAACCCGTTTCCCCGTCCGTGTTCCTCCTCCCTTCGTCTCTCTCCTGCCTGGCCTTTCGCGGCGAGGATCTCCTCCCGAAAGCATGCGATCCTGACATTTCCCCGCAGCTCGGCCCCGCGGCTCGCCGACATGTCCGTGTCTCTTTAATGTCACCGTGTGAGGACGCAGCGTCTCCGTTCTCTCTCTCCCTCCGAGCGGCGAGAAGCCAGAGGATGGAAGAAAGTCCGGATCGGATCGGAGGTCTGACTGACATGTATACTGACCGTGTTCGCATGAATCAGCCTCTCTTATCTCCTGAAATCTGGAGGAACAGCTGTCAGTCACATGACCACAAGCCAGAGAAACATATAAAATAATTAGAGCAGCGACTGATGATTATTTTATCCTTCGTTTGGTTGATTAAACGTCCTCAAATGTCTCGTTTTCTCTCACAAACTCAGAGGATTTAAACATTTTTTCTCTTATAAATGAGTCAAAACAATTAATTGATCATCAGAATCGTAGACAATTAACTTAGATTTTTAAAAAAAATGTGTAATAAATATCATGAAGTGACGGCGCCGCTGGACGGAGCGAGGTCAGAAATCACAGCTGCAGTCGTTTGAAACGTTGAATAACTGCGTGTTTTTATATTTAATGCAGTTTAATATAATCTATAAAACAACCTGCAGCTACTAGAATCTGTTTATAATAACTTCTCTAAAGTAGCTGAACAGTCAGCTACTTTAGAGACTTGAAATATGATAAAGATGCCGAATATTTACTAGTTTCAGGTTTAAAAATATGATGATTTCCTGCTTTTCTTTGTATTCTGATGACTTTTAGTTCTTGATTTTTGGACAAAACTCGACATTTTTTGCTGGGAAATGATAACTGAGGCTCAAAAAGTGATGAATAGAGAAAGTAATTAGAGATTAATCAATAATAAAAGCTGTATTTTAAAGGAAACATGATGTGAACTGTGTGAACATATGAGTGAAATGTTGAATGTATTTATTTAGTTTAGTCTGCTGGAAGAGAAAACAGTGCAATATTATATTATAATAAACTGGTTATGAGTGTGTTTAGATACTGGGAGCACGGGGTTAAAGGTCACACACACACACACCTCCTCCTGCACGTTTCATATCATTTAATTAGGATTCGTGTGTTCGATTGTTCAAAACTAAATAAAAACATGAGGTGAAAGTGTCTTCCTGTCTGCTTCATGCACTCTTATTGATTATATTAAATCACTGCAGCCAGTTAAAGCCTCGCTGTCATCGCTCCAAGTCAGGAAAATCCCTCCAGACGACGCCAGAATTCCCCGAACGAGCCGAACAACAAACAAACCTCCGAGCTGTCGGGGCGGGAAAACTGACAACAGAATAAGTGAAATAACAGCAGCAGCAGAACAACAGGAAGGAGCTCCAGTTTAACTCATATCAGAGAAACAAGCGAGCACGGCGGCGGCGGCGGCGGAGCAGCCTGACCCGCCGCAGTGACGCTTCATGTTCAGATACAGGCAGTGAAACCAGAGTGAAAGGTGTGATGCTTCATAATCGTTTCATTCATTAAGAAACAGAAAAGAAAACAGGATCCAGGCAGCGATTATGTTTGTCAACACAACATAACAGGAAACAACAGTTTAGCTGTTTATATATAAACATCATTTCTAGGACGCAGCGTCGCCTCCAGCCTCTCCAGCAAGAATAAAAAAAAAATCACACTTTACTATGAAAAAAATCATCATAAATAAGCTTCAACGTTAAAGGGAGTGGATGCAGGATCCTTGTTTAACAGGATCACATGACTGTTGTGCTTTTTAGTCACTTTAACTGTCCAGGAAAACCTTTAACGTGCAGCTAAAGATGATAAACATGCAGGACTGTTAAAGGTACGAGCGGCCGTCGCTCCCTCAGGGCCGGGTAGCAGCTTTAGCAACAACAACAGCCTGAGGGAGAAATAAGACTGTGATGCTGCAGCACACACACACACACACACACACACACACACACACACACACACACACACACCAGACGACAAGCTGTTACAAGCCTGGAGAGCGGAGCTACATGTGCTCGCAGGGTCCGGTTCGTCCTGTGACAGCGCTCCAGACAGGCAGAACATGTTAACAGGCAGCAGCAGCAGCAGCAGCAGCACGGCGGCGGCGGCTTTTAGACGCTTCAAACAGGAAGTTTGGTTCGGCGTCGGCGCTCGAGTCGAACCCGTCTCACTGCGTTTACTGTTACAGCAGTGTAAAAACACACCAGCTGCTGCTTTTATGTTTGATTTAACTCCTTTTTTTTGCTCAGAAGAAGAAGCTGATAGTGTAAAAAACACACGCTGAGAGAGGAATGTAAAGATGAAACGATCAGGTGTTAAGAAAATAAAAGGATTCAACTTATTAATGATGATAATAATTAAATAAAAAACTGATTTACAAAGTGTTTTACATTGAAAAATCAAAGAGAGAACAATAAAATAATATAAAAGTTATGAAACAGGTGAAATAATCACATGAAACTCAAGTCAATCAAACTTTAGTTCAGTTAGTTAATGTGATGTTAAAGATTATAAATATTTATAAGTTATATTTGAACAGGAAATGACTGGTAATGTTTTATTTCTATATTTTACTTATGCATTTTCAAGGCAGAGTGAGTTTAAACGCAGATAAATCAGAGCGAAAAAGTCCAAAAAAGCCTTTTTCGCTTCATCAGCGTAACGATATAAACTGACTTTATTTAAAAAATCAACTTGTGAATCGATTCTGAACTGAAAAATATAAGAAATCTGATTCTTATGTGGACGGATTCTTTCATCCGACCCTTGAGAAACATTATTTACAACCTTAAATAACTTATTTATAACTTATTTACAGTTTCGTCCGGAGCTTCGGAAAACTGTGAAACTCCTGAACGTTTTCTAATCCTGAAGGACGACATCATGCGTCTGTGTTTTCCTAAACTGTTAAACAATAAAAGATGTGTCATGACGTGACAGCGCCGTGTTTAAGATATGCTTAAACTTCTCACAGAAGGCAAAAACATCATTTTTATCGAGTCGTTTTTCTCGTCAGGACGTCTGAAAATATCCGTTTGTGTCCAGAATCAACACAGAAGGAAGAAAAGTTTAAGTAACAATATTAAAAAATCTAAAACAACACGTCTGTAAAAACTCACAACAATCAATAAATCCCTCTCTCTCTCTCCCTCTCTCTCTCTCCCTCTCTCTCTCTCTCCCTCTCTCTCTGTCTCTCTCTCCTCTCTCTCTCTCTCTCTCTCTCTCTCTCTCTCTCTCTCTCTCTCCCTCTCTCTCTCTCTCTCTTTGCGTGCTTCGGCTTGTGACGGCGGCGCCAACCAACGTTTTCCGCGCGCTCGCTCTGACACTTCCTGAAAGCCTAATGGTTTTCCTCGCCGCCGGGATCTCATCAGACGTGACAGATAGTCGTTGCCGTGTGATACCAGGGTGTCAACCTGCACACGGGCCGGAGGGGGAAACTCACCCTGAGCTCCAGCCGGGTGTGTCCGACAGGAAAGCAGCATCAGCGATTAACATTTAACATCCAATATCAACGTGTTTACTGTTATTTTCAAGTCGTTTATCACTTAAAGCAGCTATAATATATATTTATATAATAATATTTATCTTCTTTGCCCCACAAGACAAACTGTTTCTGCACCAGAAGCAGCAAAAACAACACAATAAAACCACAATAAGACGTTCAAACTGCTATTTTTTCTCTTCTCTTCTCTTCTTGTTGCTTTTTTTCTTGCTTTTTTTGTCTTTTTTTGTGTGTTTTTATGCTGCACTGCTGGGAAAATACAGATAAAATGTTAAAAAAAACACTTTATTTATCTGTTATCTTCATATAAATGAGTGCAATAATAAAGCAGAACGAGTGCAAACTATGAAACTGTAATAAAACCAATAGATATTATAAATAAAATAAGAGCTAGGTGAAACAGATGACAAATAGATGTGAATATGAGACGACACACTAAAGTTTTCAGTGGTATCTCGGACTGAATGTAAAGTTTAAGGTCGGAGCTGCAGGAGGAGACTGAAGGCTGTAAAAAAAAAACCTGTCTCTGATGGATCAATCGATACGAGGCGCCGCCAACGCACTGGCAGCAAAAAGGGCTTCAATTTAAAGTCTCCGCTCTTTGCTTTTGTTTACAAAGTTTGTCCCCGGGGAGCCACCGTACTGTAACGGCTGAGAAAAACAAAAGCAGAGACGCTTAAATGATTGATCGTTTTTCAGATTTCTGTAATAACTGTGTGTCAGAAAGTGTCAGAAAAGCTTCAAATCCTCACATCTGGGCAATCTGTCGACATTCCTGCTTTAAAAAACGACTAAAAATCATTATTAGATTATCAGAAGAGTCGCTGATAATCGATTAATCGACTGATCGTTGCAGCTTTAATCAGTCTGGACTGAAAAAGGAAGAAGACGACACATGAATCCAGTGTGGTCATCCAGGAGTACCTGCTGTTTTTTCCACATTTCAAACAGATAACAGTAATCCAGCGGTAATCTCATTAAACACTGACCCCGGGAGGAGAGAGAGAGAGAGAGAGAGCGGGGCGAGCGCTGCTGACTGGCGCCCCCGGTGATATGAATAGATTACCGCTGGGAAGGTAATCCTGTCTGAAATCATCCTTAATGTGAAGAATAAGCTGAAAATCACCCTCACTGTAAGCCTGAGACCTCGCTCGCTATGTTCGGGACAAACGGCGGCGGCGGCGGCGGCAGCGGCGGGGTATCGGACCCTCTTTTTAATCTGCGGCGTGGATCCAAGAGGACTGGAGGAGTTGTTGAGTGATCTGCAGGTTTGTTTTTTCTGTGAGAAATAAGTTTGGAAATCTTTATGTCTCCAGCTTCCTTCAGGGACCAGAATATTTACAGTAAATTGTTCCAAATCTGTCTTAAAACAACACGAACGAACAGTGAAACATGTTTTTTTTCTTGCTGTAATCATTCCTCCTGTTCATACTGAGCATCAGAAGATCCCTTCATGATGTTTATATGAAGCTAACATGAAGCTTCAGCGTCCAAATGAGTCAAATTCAGTAGATATCTTTCAACGTTTACAGTCTTTTTAGTGCCAAAGTCCCTCTTTTTGTTTCTATACTTCCACCTGCAGCTCAACAGGGAAACACAAAGAGGAGAATTTTTAAAAATGTGTTTATTTTTTAATGAATTTTAACCTTTATTTTACCAGAAAAGACAGTTTTTTATTTACAATGACGGTCTGGAAAGTGCCTGAAGACACTCGGTAGAGGGAAGGAAGAGACAACAACATAAACACAAACTAAGAGAAGAACAACTGATCTAATAGAAGTGAAACATTTAAAACATTAAAAATATCCATAAGTAAACTCTTTAAAAGCAGAGACTGAGATTTGGAATGACAACAGGCTAAATCTGATGCTAAACAGACTGTAAATGTGTCAGATATCCACTTGATATGACTAAACTCAGACTGCTGAAGCTGAACAGAAGCTTCACAGAGACTTTAAACAGCTGACTGCTGCTTTAAGACACAGTTGAAAGCAGAATCATTGATTTATAGACTTTGCATGGAGTTAAAAAGTCATTTAAAAAGTGTCAGTCAGTGAT
This sequence comes from Euthynnus affinis, assembly GCA_029490765.1. Lineage (NCBI taxonomy): Eukaryota > Metazoa > Chordata > Actinopteri > Scombriformes > Scombridae > Euthynnus > Euthynnus affinis. The sequence continues at coordinate 28,762,301 of CM055849.1, forward strand.
TACAGATGCAGCTGAAAGTCCAGAGTTACAACAGATGCAATGAGGGGAAGTCCTCTGAGCATAATAAACTAAAGTGTTATTAATTATAATGAATTCCAGTTGTTTCTTCTAGACTCGAATCAAAACTCAACACTTCCTGATGTTTTATTCTCATTAAAAAAAAAAAGACATTAAAAGTGAAAATCCTGCTGAAAGTTCATCATTCACATCAATGACTCCGGTGCAGTTAGTTGTGTCTTAATGGACGTTATAGTGAGACGGCAGGTTACCATGGAGACAGCTTTGAGTTGCCTCTGAGGTCAATAAAAGGTGAATTCTGCCTTTAAAAGTTGTGTTTTAGTTGATCTTTAAACATCCGCAGTCTGAAAACATTTGATCATGTTTCCTGTTTTGTTTTGGTTATGATTTGATTGAATTTGTAGACATATATGTGTGTGTATATATATAGAGCTGTGTGTGTCTCACTAGTCATGTGGTGTGTTTACAAAATCAGATGACAGTTGCAACAATGTCTTGATTAATCGAGAAAGTATTAAAATTTGCAGATAAATCAGTAAATTAAATGAATGATTGGTTGCATCAATTGTTCAAATAAGAGAGAAAATGCTTGTTATTCAACTAAAAACCAAAAATATTCACTTTTACTATCAAACATGAGAAAGAAAAACCCTCAATTCTTCATATCTGAGATGTTGGAACTGCTGAGTTTTTGGCGTTTGGTGCTTAAAAAGTCAATAAAAAGTCATTAAAGAATCATGTAAACGGCTGATAAATGACTTTAGTTCCTTTATGTGACGTTTTCTGAGCAGCTGCGGCTCCTCCAGATGTTTACCGCCGTCTTTTCCCGCCTCCGTCACAGAAACCGACTCTCACCGCGTGTGTGTGTGTGTGTGTGTGTGTGTGTGTGTGTTCCATAAAAACACTGAGCTTAATGAAGACGGATGAGTCTCGGCTCTGACACCGACCCCCCCCCCCCTCCTCCCTCCTCCTCCCTGCAGCCAATCATGTGTCTTCTTCTTCTTCTGGTCGTTACTCTGCTTGTTTGCGTGTTCGACCTCGGCAGGGGGGAAAAAGGCCTCGGGGGGGGGCGGAGAGAGACAACGACGGACTTCTGGCCGCTCTGTTCATTAAGACAGAGCCGATGTGTGCGTCCGATAATCGATACGCCTCATCGTTTGACCTCCTGACCTCGGCCTGAAGCCGCCGCTGACGGTTAATTAATAAAGCGGCAGAGCTAAATCACTCCTGGCTGTTTTATATTGAAGTTTAAGATGCTGATAATCAGGTTTAAATACCTCCTGGTTTGCCGAATCTTACATATTAGATTCTATAAATCAATTTCCTGCAATGAAACGACTCTGATATGACGACAAAAAGCTTCTAAACCGTCCTCAGGTCCTGTTTTTACTGTTTTAGCCTCAGATTCACTTCAATCACATAAAAAACTAAAGAAAAAACCTGGAGAAACATTTCTGGCTCTTTTATGATCCGCTTGGTGACGTCTGGTTACGTCTCCTCGCCGTCTCTCCACACCTGACTGTGCAGCAGGAATGCGTCACGGTGACACTGACTGACAAAGCATCGTTTTTCTGCTGACGCACCGCGTGCATGACGCCGCTCAGAGTCAACGCTTTGTCAAACTTATACCCCCGAGAGGTCACACCGGAGCGTTTTATACTCACCAGCAGCAGCAGCAGCAGCAGCAGCAGCCAATACAATAACCAGTAATAAGGTTTGTCAGCAGTTCAGCGAAAGGGACACAAAGAGACGCTTTCATTGAGATGAATGTCTGGCTGATAATAGAGGAGGAGGAGTGCTGAGTCAGCGTTTGGCAAGAAAAACTGAATGACTTGCAGGTAAGTTTGGAGGTCGGTCGAGCGCCGCCGAACACGTTTAATTTAACGTATGAGGGAATTTCAGAGGAGTTTATACAGAGAGAGACGGCGGAGGAATAAACTTCAGTATCTCCTGGAGGTGGTTTCAGGGCTGTGAAACTACAGCAGGGTGTGATTTATCAGAGCGGGAGGAAACTCTCCTGGTGAAGGGAGAGAGGAGGAGAGAGAGGAGGCCGGCTCCTTCCTGAGACAACAGACTCAGGCGGCTGTAACTCTCCCAGACAGACGGTTTCATTTGGTCTCGGCGAGGAGGACGAGGTCGGAGGAGTAAACACGGTGACAAACGTCCGCCGAGGCCGAACATCTCCTCTGTGTGTGTGTGTGTGTGTGTGTGGAGTTTACGATGGCGCCGAGCCGGATACTGAATCATTCTTTCTGTTCTGAGAGACTTGAGAACGACCACACTGTGTGTCGCTGATTGATACGCGTTACTGCTGTGAATCTGAGTGTGGATCTGCAGAGACGGTGCGGCCTCTCTCTCACGCTTTAAAAATGTCCGACTGTGTCCCAACAAACTCTGCTTTATTTACTGTAGCTGTGCTTTAAATTTAAAAGCTTCTCACATGTGAATATTTTCTAGTTTCTTTACTTCTCTAATGATAATAAACTGAATATTTTAATAAAACGAGACATTTAAGGACGTCACTTTTTGGATTTTTCACCGTTTTCTGACGTCTGACATCGTTTGTTGCAGCTCTAATTAAGATGAAACATTTACTTATATTTAATTATGAGCTGTAATTATGACTCAGAGCAGTTTTTTTTCTTCTATTTCTCTTTCAAACTTTATATTTTAGTTTTTAAATTTGACCCGTGGCGTCGACTCTCAGTGAAAAGGCTTCGCTCGTCACTGCAGTTGAATCCACAGGTGACGGTTCATCATAGTGTTTACCTGAAACTCTGGTGTTGTTTGTCACTGTTGGGAAATTAAACTGTGATTAAAGCATCTAAATATACAGACAGACAGACAGACAGAGTAACTCAAGCAGATGTTTTGCTGTTAAAAGACGTCGTCGATGGAAACGACTGAATTCTGGTTTGTTCTTTTAATAGACAAATAAATAAAGATTAAAACAGTTAATAGTCTAAGAAATCATATTTGGAATCTCCTCTCCTCCTCCTCTCCTCTCCTCTCTCCTCCCTCTGTCTCTCCTCTCCTCTCTCCTCCTCCTCCTCTCCTCCTCTCTCCTCTCCTCTCTCCTCCTCTCTCCTCCTCTCCTCTCTCCTCCTCTCCTCTCCTCTCTCCTCCTCTCCTCTCCTCGTCTCTCCTCCTCTCCTCTCCTCCTCTCTCCTCTCCTCCTCTCTCCTCTCCTCTCCTCCCTCTGTCTCTCCATTCCTCTCCTCCCCTCTCCTCCCCTCCCCTCTCCTCTCCTCTCCTCTCCTCTCCTCTCCTCTCCTCCTTCTGTCTCTCCTCTCCTCTCCTCTCCTCTCCTCTCCTCTCTCCTCCTCTCCTCCTGTGTCAGCAGCAGTATTCAGGCTCCGAGGGCTTTTGGGGGAGACGAGCTTACGATGCCACCAGAACAATTAGCTAAACCCCCCTGTCTCCCCCTCACTCACACCTCCTCCCTCCCTCACCCCTTCACACATCTTTAAGGTGGTACGACTCCCTCCACCCCCTCCTCCCCCAGCTTTCATTTTAATTCTCTGAGAAAGAGAATAAACTTTTACTTCCTGCATGTAAAATAATGAAGATTTAGATCAAGTTCAGGTTCATTTTATTCTTTAAAAAAACTGCAGGATTTGTTCTCGCTACGATTATCTGGTGATAATTATCACAATAATCATCAGGAGTTTCCTGATATCCTGCCATCAGTGTCTGGATGTTGTTTAATGAACAGTTTGTTGGATCCTGCATGAAAAATAACATCAAACACTGTTTAAACTGAAGCAGCTCAGTGTCTCTTAGATTCACACACTTAAGCTGATCGATCGATTTCTAGAGGTCCTCATAGTAAGCTTTGTCTGCTAATTATAACGGATGAGGGTGTGAAGTGTTTATTTCCTTTCCTTTCAGGGTTCATTCATGACAGAAAATGAATAAGAATGAAAGGACGGTAAAAGCTTTTTTGCAGAAGGCAGTTTTTGGAAACGCTCCGGGGAGGTCACGGAGCGAAAATGTCACTGGAAAACTCTGCCATTAGACGCTCAAAGAAGCTGCGACTGATGGCCCTGATCCTTCATTAAATATTAAAAGTGGCTGAGTGCAGTGTCTGGTAACAGCAAGATTGTCCGAGATCAACCGCATGAAACCGGCGAGATGGAGGAGGAGCAGGAGGAGGAGGAGGAGGGAGGAGGAGGGGGGTGAAAGAGAGGTGAGGGAAGAAATAAAGGATAGAGTCACTGATTTGTCCCTCTGCGTCGTCGTTCTCCCTCAGAAATGTGTTTTTTTTTTCCCCCATCGAGCTGAGTCAGTCTGCAGGGGGGGAAAGAAAAAAAAGGGGGGAAAATCTGCAGAGAGAGACGCCAGCAAGGCGAGCCGTCGTCTGAATGACAACCAGACTTTAAAAGGTCACGATGACTTCAGATAACAGAAACTGTGTCAAGACCAAAAATAGCAGCCGATCAGTCGCCCCCCCCCCACAATACAGCCATGAAGAAGACCCCTCATTAAGGCGACAAAACAACCAAAGATGACATCATGCCGGCGTTCAAAAATACAGAAATGTCTTGTCTTAACTGTCCTACCGTTAATTTGGCAATGTAACGACCTCCTCTGCTCGCATAATGGCGGAACAACAACGCCCACCATCTACACGTTTGTACGTTTTATACAGAACAACGAGGCGGAATAAAAGCACAACATTCCCGTCTTTGAACAGGTTGTATAAAAGGAACTACTGTCATACTAGGGCTGCAGTCTGATGGTCGATTAGTTGGTCGATATGCTCTCGTCCGACTAAATTCTCATTGGTTGAATAAAGTGCTACATCAGCAGCTTTCCAGGATTAATCCATTATTTCGGGGGTGTATTCAAAACACCCCCGCTGTTTTCACAACTTTGGACTCTTCCAAACTAACGGAGACTTCTGGGTCTAACTGTTCTCAACGGTTACTGAACGTTTACTGAATCAGTGTTTCTCCTACAATTATATCAACGAGAACCCGCCAGGACAAAAAAAATGTTTTAATGCCAGAATTAACAACAAATATCCACTCATTCAGAAATATTTAGCGTTTGGGAGTCTGTGCAGCTGTTCAGGACGCGAGTGAACCTCTGTGTTGTTGCCTGGGAAACGAGCGTAACTCTGTTCAGTAATACGGTTTGCGTAGTATGTTTGCGTAGCGAGTTGGACGCAGAGAAAGTGACGGTGGATACGAGCGGAGCAGAGGAAAAGGTTAGCGGTAAGTTGTCAGTCTGGCAGTAAATGTACAGCACAGACTACAGTGTGTCAGTTAAATGATGAAAAGTCACGTCTGTTGTTTCTCCAAGTGCTGGAAAAGTGAAGGGAGTTAGCTCCAAAGTTAGCAACGATGGGTTAGCCTAGCCTGAAGACGCTAAACAGAGAAATGTGTGGCTGCTGATTTCCCATTACCGCCTACTGACTGGTTGACTACAGCCCTATGTCATATTTGGGGGGGGGCTTTAAGAAGCAGTGACCACAGGTTATTAAAAAAAATATGTAATAAAAACTACAAAACTGTGTCAGAGTCCATCATTTGTTTCAGTTTTTGCCTTCTGACTCAAAGCATTTCTCTGGTTATCTACATGACAAACAGCAGCAGCTTCACACCTGAGTCATTCGGTTGGTTGATGCTCAGTTTTTTATTTGTATAACCCAAATATCACAAATCATAAATTTAAAATCCGCACAGCAAACCAACAATCTTTTGTCCTCAGACTCTCGATTCATATCAGTAAAAACTGTCGTGTCGTCGCTGCATCGACACATCTTCTCTGTTGGATCGCTGCCTATTTGTGTTTACGTCGAACAGATCTAGTAGTTGTGGAATCAAAACAGATTTTAGTGGTTAAAGTATGTCATTTCTTGTCGGCTTATTAGACTTAATTTCAGCAGCAGGAAGTGTCCAAAGTGTTTTAACTCCAGCATCAGATGTGACAAGGTCATACTTGTCGTGTTTATTTATCTACAGTAGATTTGAGTAAAATTACATAAATGTTTAGACGTGCAGTAAAGTATGAAAACCAAAACTTCAGCTTTCATCAAGGGGACGAATATTTTTGTTGAGGCCGAGGCCGGTGGCTAACGGGGGGACGCCATCTCGCCAACTGACTCTACTGCGCCAGACTATGGCTGCAAAATGACGTCACACAAGCAAAACGCCAGCTCCCGAAAACAAAGCGGTCAGTCTATGATCTGTAGAGCATTGTGGGTAATGAAGGCGTCAGGTTTTGACGAGGAAGAACAATGAAAAAAAAGAGCATATCTCTGCGTCTGCCGCGTCGATTTTAATTTTATTTTTTTGAGTGTTGCAGGAGTGTGATGATGAATCTGTGCAGCGTGGATGTAGTGATAAACAGAAGCCGACGCTGACTGTTGATTGGACAGCGTTGTGTTTTTACGCTTCACCAGAGCTAAAATCTGTCCTATTAATTGTCTGAATGACAGATGATGACATTTTTTTTGTCTCGAGTGATCCGATTAGAAACGGTTTAATTAACTGTGGACGGACACTTCTGCTGCACGTCCTTCACATGAACCTCCGCAATAATAACCACCTCAAACACACGTACGTTACATTATCAGGACGCTTTTATGTGGTGCATTGTTGTTGTTTTTTTTTTGTGGTTACAAATTTTAGGAAATTTATCATTTTTAACCAGAGAAATGGGTCGTGATCCGCCGGCGGCTCTGCTTTTTTAAACAATCAGTCACAGAAAAGCTGATCTTACACGAATTTAAATTAAAGCTGAAAGCTGTGAAAAAGATATAAAAATGATTGTGATTGGCTGGTAGCGACAGAAAGACGTTCAAATGCCACAAAATATATATTTTTCCGGGGCTGGCTGAAGGCAGACGGATTGAAAACGCTCACATGTCTCCTTATGAAACACACACTTGCCCTCCTTCCTCTCTATCTCCTCGGTGCAGCCGGCGCTCCAGGTAAGCTGAGTTTGACCTTGAAAGAGGGAAGCAGCGGCGAGATTGGAGAACAGCTAATCGCCGGGTATGAAGGTCTCTCTGTGTGTGTGTGTGTGTGAACAGAGGGGAGGACTACAGCAGGAAGATACAGCCCTATTGACTGTTTTTATAATGCTCTCTTCATGGGAACATTCCCGTAACACCAAAACACACACACACACACATATGCTCCTCCGTTTCCCAGAACCACCTAATCTGCTATTTACTGACGCTTCTGTTCGTCTAAAAGGCTAAACGACTCCTGCAGAAAGGCGGCCATCGATACAGCAGCCCACTGGAAAACCAGAATCAGGTCTATTTAGAGTCTTCGTAGTCGCCCCCGGGGTCAATATGAGCTTATTGTTTAGACGGCGAGAAAGATGGTGGGGGGGGGGCGGGGGGGGGGTGTGATCGTATTGGTGTGAGGTCAATACCGAAGCCTTCAGCCGGAGCCGGAGACTAAAAGGATGCGGGGGGCCGACGGGAGCCTCTAAAGAGACGGAGCCAGATCGATGGGGAGGGCTATTCTGAGTCTGACAGGGAGAATGAGGCTCAGAGGTGGGAGAGGAGTCTGGAAACTGGTCTTAAATGATACAACACAGGAGGGGAGAGAGAGGGGAGGGGGGAGAGTCATTTCACAGCGTAGACGATAAAAGGTATGAAAGGAAATGGAATTAATAAGAAATAACAGTGTCTGAGCGGCTGAAAGGAGGCGGACTGCTCCTTTAAATAGCGTTACTTGATGGCTTTTTCATGCTTGATGGTTTTAAGTTGTGGTGTCCAAGAGTTTTAGCGCTTTTCCCCCCGTCTGTAAATGGGTTCCCATCCGTCTGGTATCATGTGCATTTTCAATGTGTGCAACAGAAAAGGTGAAAAAATAATCTCAATATTGCATAAAGTTTTTTTGAAGTTCAGAAGTTTGTGTGTCTGCAGGAGGGGAGGTGGAGGGAGAACGACCTAATCTGCTCTTTACTGATACCTCTGCTCATGGAAAAGCAGAATCAGGTGTGTTTGGAGTCAAAAGAGGCAGCTAAAAGCCTCCCTGGTGGGGGAGGGGAGGGGCAGAGAGTCAGAGATGAGGCAGAAGACATGAAACACATATTTGGTATCACTCAGTGCGACTTGCACTTACTGAGGATGTCGTTATCGCTGACGTCCATCTGCAGGAAACTCCCATAAATCCTCTCAGGAATCGTCACAACATGTTTAAGTTTTTCTTCTTAAACGTATCAAAATGTAAACACACAGGAACACCAGCACAGCTGACGTTACAGCATCTGATGAGCTATAAACGGGAGTCATGTTTGCTGTCATCACGTTGGCCGATGTGTTAGCGACCTCACAGATCCACTTTTTTAAAAACACAAGAAGGTCTCTCCGGACTGGATTTAAATGAGCAGCTGTAATTATAACTAGACCACATATTACTGAAATCACTGAACCTCCTCTACACGTAGAAATCCAAACTGAAAAGAGGCCTGAAGTGAATAAACGAAGCACTTAAACGTCACTCGAGCCTCCGCTGAAGAGCTGAGAACATCAGATCCGTGCGGGGCGATGACGTCTTGAAGTTCAACCCGCCGCTCTTCCTGTAATTTCCCATCAGCCCCTTCTCTTCTCTTCCCTGCAGTTAATATGTATATATATATATATGTTCACCACACTCTCTTCTGCAAACACAATTAATAAGAGCGGATTAGCACCGCTCGAGTCCAGGATGTTTAATTTCACAGCGAGCGGCGTCTTCCTAACCCCACGAGTGCAGTATGAGCCGCCCCCTAATCCTCCCTCTGCCGCCGCCATCGCCACCGCCGTCCAGCTGCAACGCCGCTCGCATGTCACCGCAGCCGCATTAAAGACGGGAACATGTAAAGTGCTGATCTTTCCCCGTTTTTCAGGGCGACTAACACTAAACACGCAAAGCTAAAATAATCTCCTCCCACCCACGGAGTTTCCAGACAGCTTATACGTCTAATAATGACACGAGCTGAGACTTATCACAGCGCCGCTGGAAGCTAATTAATGGACTCAAGCAGTTCCAATCAAAACCGGTTTGTTAAACATAAGACCCCCCCCCCCATCCCCCTGCCCCTCCTGGAAGAAGTCTTTCATGTGTCATGAATTTATTCCGTCCGACTGTTAATGATCACTGAAACGGGGAGAGACGCTTCATCGCCGGCTACTCACATCTTCATCAGCTCAGGCCATCAGGACGCAGAGGAGGTCTGAGCTGTCGTCTTCAAGAGGAAACATGAACGCTCCCCGACTTCCTGAGGTAATTATTCCTCCTTTAAATATCTCAGCTTTTCAGTCAAACCCTTATAAAACCCCCTCTGCTCTGTGTTTTTTTTAATATCCACTCAAACACATTAGCAACACAATTCCTGAGTTTATTTGAGTCGTTTGGTAAATAAAGTAAAGATCTACAGTTCATTAGAGCTGCAACAATTAGACGATTAATCATTTCATTGCCGATATTTTGATAATCAATTCATCTTTTGGTCTGAATATTCTGATTCCAGCCTCTAAAATGTGAATATTTTCTTCTTTTTTTGTGTGTTTTATGACAGTGAACTGAATATCTTTGGGTTTGTTGACTGTCGTGACAGAAGAAGATATTTTCTTTTCATAATGTGAGGGAGCCTGACCGCAGCGGCTGGTTATGAATGTGTAAAAACTGATTTATTCAGTCTGATGTACCAAAACTAAGCAAAAGGTATCAACAAGAATAAAATATACACCTCTAACTCCCCTCACTCAGAATATAGTAAACTAAGGACACAGCTACACTGTCATAGACCAAACCACTGATTGATTTAATTGAAAAATAATCTACAGATGAATCGATTGCAGCCATGAGTCATGTGACCTGAGTTAATGCTTTGATGGTTGATAAAGACTGTGAGATGTTATTGGACCTGGAGTTGAGATCATTTTGTGAAATTTAAACCACAGAAAGCCATAAAAGTTAAGATTAAAAGTTTGATTTGAAAGAAACGCTCCATATTAAAATGTTGCAGCTCTAATGTTCGTTCATTTCTTGGATACTAAAGGCCACAACAGTTTACTCTGCAAGTTAGCACCTAGTGTACAGGTGTACCAGAGCTTTATATTAGACCAGAGCTTTTCAGCCATGTTCACTGTTTACTCCAAACCAACAGGCTTGTGTTAAATCTATCAGATATCAGGAGGGTTTTTATTAGACAAAATCAAATATCATGATATTTCTGACCAACTCCTGACTGCTGGTGCTTCCACTAAATATTTACACAATGAGATTTTTGATAAATAATCATCAATAATGTGGATTTAATGACTAAAAAGACTCAGAACAGTCTGGTAAGTCGGCACATCGTGATATTACGATACTACTCTCACATCACGATATCACTATTATGAGTTTTATTGATCTCCAAAAGTCATCAAACACTGCAATCAACTATCCCAAAGCTCCTCCGTCCAGCTAACAGCAGCTCGACCTTTCCTCTGAGAGGCTCGCCGGGTCGCCAGCTGCGAGCGGAGCGGCGAGAGGAGAGGAGGAGGGAGGGAGGGAGGAAGCTGGGAAATCAGCCCTGAGCTACACAACAAGAGCCACGCAGCGCAGCGTACAGTCATCTATACATACGGCCACGCGGAGGGTCAGCCGAGACTTCAGAGCCAAGCGTGACGTGATGCGGCGTGACACCGACAGAAGGACGAGACTGGGATCAAAGCGGGGATGATGAGTCGCACCGAGCACGCTCAGTGTCTTCTCACAGCTTTCAGGGCTGCAGCGTTTGTGGGATTTTTTTTTTTTTTTTTTTTTTGCGTGTGTGTCTGAGCTTGTGTGACAAACAAACACACTGGAAATATGTCATGACTCAAACATGCGATGTGAGAAGCCTCGCCATGCTGTGACGTCTGCTCTGTTATGTGCAGACTGAAAAGCTGCAACTAACGATTATTTCCATTATCCATTTATCTGACTCCATTCATTATTTGCCTATAAAACGCCAGAAAACGGTGAAAAATGCCCGTCATAATTTCTTAGAGCAACAAAAAAATCAACTTATTTTCTATATTATTGTATTTACAGTCATGTATGAAGCAGAAAAGTATTAAATCATCACATTTAAAGAGCTGCAACCAGCAGATATTCAGCTTTTTGGCTTAAAAAATGACTAAAATGATTATTTGATTATCAAAATAGTTACTGTTGATTGACTAGTCGGTGCAGCTGTAGATTAAATGGACTTAAAGCATCACTCAAAGTGCTTTTTACACTAAATACTGTACATACATCAGTCTCATTACAATTAAAATCAAAGTAAAATAGAACAAAATAGCTTTTCTCCCAAATCTGTCTGATGCTGCAACTAACATTTATTTTCATTATTGATTAATGGTGTGTCAGTTTAAGAAAATAATCAATAAATACTATGTGAACCTGTTCAGTACGCCTTCCAGGGGTCTGTTGGGTTCATTTAATGGATTAATTAGTATTAATAATGATAAAATGTGGCGTGGAGTGATCTGTCAATCCTTCCTGGTGGTGCGTTCAGGTGCTGAAGACAGAGTTCGGTCCTTTATGCTGCACAACTGGAACTAACAACGCGAATCTTTATCATTTCTCAATTGATTGATTAATTGTCTGGTCTATAAAATGTGAAATAATAGTGAAAAAATGTCATTTAATTTGCTTGTTTTGTCCGACCAACAGTCCAGAAACTAAATTATAATATTGAAAAATTGCAAATCTTCATATTTCAGAAGCTGAAATTAGAGAATATTTTGTTTTTTTGGCACAAAATCATTTTTAAAAGTTTCATGTTGCATGTTTCTCATGTTTGTCAGGTTTTGTTGAGTTTATATCAAGTGTTTCCAGTTTATATTTCATTGTTATTTCATATTTCTGTCATGTTTACACATCGTCCTGTAAACACATCACCTTCTTTAACACTACAACACAAAGCTGCTTATAAATCATCATCATCAGGATGCACAAGATCTATGATCCTTCTTCCTTTCACTCAAGAGAAAAAATGGGAAAAAAAACTGTGTGTGAAGACTTTGACTCAGCGGAGATAAACATCAGATAATGAGCGATCCACTTCAGGTTCAGGTTTCACATCCAAACACAGACACACAGCGTCTCTGCTGCTTTTTATTCTCTTTGACATGTTTAAAGCTACAATTTCTCAGCTGCTGCTAACAAACATGTAAAGCCTGCAGGTCAGTAACGTCACATTCAAATCATCAGCTTCCATTAAAACCAACAGAGAAAAAAACTAAAGAAAACCCTCCTTTGACTGGAAGATAATGATGTTGTTAACTTGAAGGTTTTGTGATCTTTTCAAAAAGCTTTTTAGTGATGACAGCAAACAATTAGGAGACATTATTAAAGTGTCACGTTAAACACTGACAGAGTTCAACACACCTTCAGAAAAACCAGTTCAATGTGACTGACTTCTCACTTCCAGCACTATAAACTACAAATCCCTTGTTGGAAGCTCAGTGTGTCTCCATCAGAAACTCCTCTCACTGGATATGAGTTCACAAAGCTTCTGCTTCTGCCTCCACAAATCAACAAGAGGAAGAAAGAAATCTGTCCTCACAGAAAAAGCTGCAGTGACGCTTTTTAAACACACACAAGCAAAACTCACCTATCTGAAACTTCTGTGTGTGTGTGTGTGTGGTGGTCTCCATGGCGACCAATGATTCCAACTGCCAACTGTCAACTGCCAACTGTCAACTGTCACTGCTAGCTAGCTCTTTATTTGAGCTCTTAACTTTATAAATATCTTTTCAAACACTAGTTTTAGATGGATATAGAAAGATAAACATTCTTCTTTCCACATTAAGGTCTGTTTTCCAAAATAAAGGTCTTCCAGTTCTTTGTTTCACACACTTTAATCCATTTGGCTCGATCCAAACTGTCAGTTGGTCATCTACCTTTAGCCTTTAGTCCTTTTTCCTTCTTCTTCTTCTCTTTCTTTTCTCTTCTAAATCTTCCAGTATCCTCTCTGTACCTTTAGCTTCCTGTTCATCAAATGATTTCAGTGTTTTCTTTCAGTTTTTTTCATCAAAAGTTGAAAGATGTTAGGAGCTCATTTCTGGTCCACTGAAGAACTTTACTGTTCTGGTTCACTCTCAGCGGCTCTCATAGCGTCGCTTTCAGAGAAAAAGCTGTAAAAATCCGCTGTACACTAACCTGCTCAGCAGCAAACAGCAAACAGACACAGTTAGCTGTAGACTAGCTGGTGAACATAGAGGAGCACAGGGGTGATTCTAGGGTCAGAGCTTTAAGGGTGCTGAACACCCAATGAGCCCAGCCAAAACCACTCACCCTTCACCCTTTTTTCACACAAAAACAAAAATATTTCCACTGAAAAAAAAAATTGGATAATCATTATTTTGACATTTATGAGAGAGGAGCATCACATTTGGGGGGAAATGACTGGACAGTTTTATTGTGACAGTTGACACAAACAGACTCTCAGTAGTGCTGATTTTCTGACATTTACTCTTCTCCTTCTTCCACTCAATTCAAATGAACCTGTCATTATTACTGTCAGAAACACTGTCTATAAAGCTCTTGTGAAAGTGTCATGTGTAGTGGCTCTTTTTGTTCAACTGCAGACGTGCTAACAGAGCTAACGTGCTAACGGTGCTATCTGAGCTAACTGACTCCAGTAACGTTACTCGCCAATTTGCTATATCAGAACAGCTGTAAAGGGAAGAAGTGTGAGACAGCTTCGGAGCAACTCACTTGGTCACAATGGTCACACAACACCACAACTTTATGTACTTTCAATGTATGTATTGCGCTGAACGACTAGTGGCCCTGCAGAGCGGTGAAGGTCATTAGAGGATGACACCATTTGTTAGGCGGGGGTGTTTTCATTTCCAGTGTTAAAATATACATTTAAACCACAAACTATGGATTACGTTTTGGATATAACCTAAGACTGTCAAAGACAAACACATGTTTTAGAATAACATCATTTCTTACTCCAGGCCCATGGTGGAGCATTTAGCAGCTAAAGAACCAGATATTTTCCTCAGGAGTTGGTAGAGAGCAGAAACAGAAGCTAAAAGAGAGAGATTATTGGACTTATAGTCACCAGGTGGACAGAAACACGATTGTAAATGAATGATAATGTTGCTCCGTAACTGCTGGATGTGGAAATAAAAGCAACTGTTTGCTAACAAGTTCAACAAATCAACTTTCAACTTGTTCCTGATGAAAACCGGCTAAAAAATGAGTTAATGCAGATTAAAGATCTGAGCTGAGACACACAGTGTCTGTATCTGCACAACTATGAACAACTGACAGCAAAAATATTTACAACTGATGTTAAAGTCTCCAACAGGAAAGAGACAATATTTGACCTTTTAACCTTTTAACTAAAACATGAAATGTAAGACTTTAAGAGCATTTAAAGCCTTTTTTAAGGGAAGTGAACTGAAGAGAAGAGAAAGAAAGAGCTGATTTAGGATCATATTCACCAGTAGGGGGTGCTGATCCTATGTGGAGCGTGTGGAGTGTGTGTGTGTGTGTGTGTGTGTGTGTGGACAGCTCCTGGTGCTGAAACCAGCACTCAGCAGTCAGACCAGTCTGGTGCCACAAACACAAAAACTGTGAGATTTCATTCCTAAAAATAAATCTGACTCGACAAACGGCTCAGGAAGATCAAACAGATTAACACCTGTTCAAAAAAAAACACACAAATATACAAAGAAAGTCTCTAAATGAGTTTTTCTGAATGAATCTAACAGTTAATATCTGATCAGGGATCAATAATCTCTGTGCAGATGTTTATAAACAAGCGTGGAAGTTTCTGGAGAGAGGAAGTGATGAAGAGGAAGAGAAAGAGAGAGAGAGGAGAGAGAGAGAGAGAGAAGGTGGAAATGGAAAAGAAGAGGAAGATAAGGGTGGTGGAGGAAGAGGAGGAGGTCAATAAAGGAAAGAGAAAAGGAGAAGGAGGAGGAAAACAAGAGGAGAGGAGGATCTGGAAGAAAAATGTGGGTTGAGGATCCAGAAAATATGTCAAAAAAAGGAGGAGAGGAAGGTAAGAGTGACAGAGGAGGAGGAGGTCAATAAAGGATAAGAACAAAGAGGAGGGATGGATGAAGGCGGAGGAGGAAAACAGGAGAAGAAGAGGAGGAGGTGGAGGATCCAGAAAATATCTCAAAAAATGGCAACAAAAAAAGGAGGAGATGATGATAAGGGTGATGGAGGAGGAGGAGGAGGTCAATAAAGGAGAAGAACAAGGCGGAGGGATGGAAGAAGGAGGAGGATCGTGGGGGGGAAATGTGGGTTGAGGATCCAGAAGATATCTCTTAAAGGCAAATAAGGAGAAGAGGAAGGTATGGGTGACAGAGAAGGAGGAGAAGGTCAATAAAGGAGAAGTACAAGGAGGAGAGATGGAAGAAGGAGGAGGAAAACGAGGAGAGGAGGATCTGGAGGAAAAACGTGGGTGGAAGATCCAGAAAATGTGTCAGAAAAAAGGGGCAAAGAAGAGAGGAGAGGAAGATAAGGGTGATGGAGGAGGAGGAGGAGGAGGTCAATAAAGGAAGGAGAACAAGGGGGAGGGATGGAAGAAGAAGGAGGAGGAGGAAAATAGGAGGAGAGGAAGATCTGGAGGAAAAACGTGGGTTGAAGATCCAGAAAATGTCCCCAAAAAAGGGAGGTGAAGAGAGAAAGAAGAGTGAATGAGAGGCACGAGGAGGAGGAGGAGGAGGAGGACAGGTGTTGAGCTCACCTGGTTGGTAGACAGCTGTGCATTCTGGGAGATGAGCAGCTGCACCAGGATGTGGAGCCCCGAGGTGAACAGGCCGGCCAGGATGGCCCAGGTGAGCGGCAGCGGCAGCATGCTGTAGGTGGCGAACAGCGTGAAGAGCACGTAACCCACGCCGTCCCCCAGCAGCCCGTAGCCCAGCCCGGCCGCCAGGATCTGCGTGGCCATGGCAACCCAGGTGACCACGCCGCTGTACTGCAGGTAGCTGTGCGACGTGGTGTCCTTCCGCACCACCACTAAGGCACAAATAACGACTTCGATGCCCGTGAAGAAGCCCAGGAGCGTCCCTTTGATCGGGTCCATGGGTGAGGAAGCCAAGGTGAGGTGCAGCACCAGCAAGGTGAGCTTGGTCACCACGTCCAGGATGTTCATCACCACCACCGACTTGCGCCTCTGGCCCAGAAAGTAGCGCTGGTACAGCCGCTCCAGGTCGCGGGACTTGAAGGCGTTGCGCAGCGTGGGGAAGATGACGCCCCGGTACGTGTAGCCCCAGTTCAGGAAGAAGTCCGAGTTGCTGGGCGCGCAGTCGATCTGCAGGAAACCCAGATCGCTGCTGGCGCGCTCCGGGAACACTTTAGTCCCGCCGTTGTTGTGCCGGTCTCCCACCGACGTCCGCCCCGCAGACTGCTTCCGCGCGCCCTGGCTCGGGTCGTAGGGCTCGTCCGGCCCGATGCCCTTCACCCCTCCTCCGCCTCCCCCGCCCTGCTCGTGGATGAACCGCTGCTCGGTGATGTGCCGCACCGCGTTCTGCCACAGCAGCCGTTTGGGTCGCGCGCTGCCGCTGCTGTTGCTGTTGTTGCTGCTGCTGGTCGGGGTCTTGTTGATGGTGTACAGCTCCTCGCTCGCGCTGGAGCAGCGGACCTCGGACAGCTCCATGCCGCCGCCGTCGCCGCTGCTGCTGCCGCCGCGCGTGCAGCTGCTGCCGCTGTTGTTGTTATTGTTGTTTCCGCTCCTGTCGGTTGTGTCGGTTAATGGGTAATCCCTCCCGTTCCCGGTGGAGGTGGTGGTGGTGGGGTTAGCTCAGCAGATTTTGGGGAGACGACGTCCTCTCGTGCGCATCGAACCGGGGGCGCGTGTTTCTCTAAAGCGCGGTTGGAGGTCATTGTCACGCGAACGATCCCACTGAAGAAACGGCACGTAAATCCTACTCGAGTGGAAAAGCATCTCCCGGATTACCCGCGTACCACCATCATCACCATCATCATCACCACCATCATCATCACCACCGCCACTGTGCACCGTGTCTCCGCGCGGAAGGTTGAAAATCACCGGGCAGCAGCTCGAGCCACCGTGCGCCGACCGTCCGCACCATGAGGGTGCCGCGGCGGACACGGAGAGCCGGGACTTCCGCGGAGGGGGAAAAAAAGAAAATGAAATAAATAAAAATAAAAACAAGGCGGAGGTCCGGGGTTCAAGCGGTGGTGTCGGGGCAGCAGCTGGTTTGGAGACGAGTCAAATTAAACCCAAAATTTGCCTCGTGCGTCGCTGGCACCGCTGGATCCGTTTAGTTTAGCCATTCGTTTTTTTCCGGTTTGCGCGTGCCGTTGCAGAGGAGAAAATCCCGAATTTGCACATTAATCCTCTTTATTTTATTTTATTTATAAGATTGATAAAAAAAATAAAAGATGCCACACACAAAAAAAAAGACAAATCCGGTCACCAGCAGACAAGAAAAAGAGCCAAGAAATAGAAAATAATAAAAGAATCATCCGTTAATAGAATCCACTTCTTAAAAAAAACAAAATAGTGAACTTGTTGACGGTCGCGAGGCTCCGCAGACAGGATCAATGTCGAGTGCGCGAGCTCCTTAAACGCGGATCAACCCTCTCTCTCTCTCTCTCTCTCCCTCTCTCTCCCTCTCTCTCTTTCTCTCTCTCTCCATCGATACGAGAGGGGGGCTCGCGCTTGGACGCAACACCTGGCGGGAGGAGGGAGGGAGGAGGCGGCGGAGGGGAGGGAGGAGGAGAGGGAGGTAGGGAAGGAGGAGGGGGGGGGAGCGGTCCAGTCCTGCTCGGTTCTCAGTTTGACGAGAAAACAGCTGGAAAGTGTCCCAAAATAATAAATAATAATAATAATACGGTCCTATATGTGCCGGTGCTGCGCGCGAGGAGGAGAGGATGAGAACCTCCTTTTCCTTTTCCTTCCTCCTCCACCTCCTTCTGCGTCTGTGCGCGTTTTCTTCTCCCCTCCACCTCCCTCCTCCTCCTCTTCTTCCTCTCTCTCTCTCTCTCTCTCTCTCTCTCTCTCTCTCTCTCTCTCTCTCTGTCAACGTCTTCTTCTTCGTCTCTTTCTTTCTTTCTTCTGCTCCTCCTCGGTGTGTTCAGGAAAAGGGCGTGCAGCAGCAGCTTCAGTAGCAGCAGCCGCGTGGAGCAGATTTGCAAGAGAGCGCGAGGGATGGTCAGCGAGAGAGGCACGCCGGAGCGAGCGAGTCAGCTGGGCTCCGGTTTGACGTCACAGTCACCTCTGTATGCGTGTGTATATGCGTGTTTGTGTGTTTGTGTGTGTGTGTGTGTGTGTGTGTGTCTTCTTCCTGTCTTCCTCATCCCACGCGCTTCTTTTCCTTTATCCCTCCTTTTTTTTCTTATATTTCCTTTCTTCCGCATCTTCTATTGACAGATCTCTCCACCTCTCTTTGCTTTATCCATTTCTTTCTCTCAGTTCAATTAAAAATAAAGTAATTGAATGAAATAATGACAACAAATAGATTAATAGACATGAGATGAAACAGCCATAGCAACAGTAGATAAAGTATTAAAAGCAGTATAGTACGATTCTGTAGTATGTGTTTATATCTGATGCCTAAAAATCGGCAGTAAGACATTGTTTGGATGGTTTGACCTTTAAAAAACAATTCACAGTCCTCCTTCTGTGCAAAAAACAATTTAAAAGTTTATCCGAAGCTTCAAAAGCGTCCAAATGAGTCAAATCAAGTAGATATCTTTCAACGCTACAGTCTTTTCAGTGCCAAAGTCCCTCTTTTTGTTTCTATACTTCCACCTGCAGCTCAACAGGGAAACACAAAGAGGAGAATTTGATGCTAAAAAGACTGTAAATGTGTCAGATATCCACTTGATATGACTAAACTCAGACTGCTGAAGCTGAATAGAAGCTTCACACACACTTAACGTTGTTGTTTTAAAAGCTTTAATCTGTAATTATTCCTCATTAAAATGTGTAAAAACAACTAGACCTTTGTTCTATATGTTGTTCAGCTCAGGCCTCAGCTCTGAAGTCCAACCCCTCCCATCTGAGAAAGCTGGACCTGATTAATAGTTTTTGGTTTTCAAACCCAGAGAAATCTGTCATTTTAATCAAAGTAACGGACCGTTTCATTTGGTGGCCTGTCAATGGCGTCATACCTCCTCTACCAAAGAGTATAGTGCACAAGATGTATGCGTCAGCGCCGTGTTTGTCCGCTACAATAGATAATACATGGGCTTTGTTGTGCTTGTTCCACACAAACTGTTAGAAATGGACTTTTATTCAGTTTGAAGCCACATTTTCATGATAAATTTAGCTGGTTTTTAACTTGATCTTTTAGCCGCAAGAAGGATTTTAGTCATTGGACGTCTGGATCTTAAGTTATCAGAGAAATAAACTGGGCAAACGTTAGCAGCGGCTCGGCTAACAGCCCCTCCAGGAAGTCCGCTGCTTGCCCAACATGGTGGAGAAACACTGATTTTTTTAGCTAAAACAGCTTTAATTAGTATTTTTAACGATTTTAATCTGTGTGTACGTTTGTTTTTGGAGAGAAGGAGACCTCTGCGGGTAATTTGGCTCCTGATAAATGATCCCTTGCTGCTTCACACCGTCATCACACTCCATCTTTTGTTATTGTTTTGATTGAGAGACTTCTAGCAGCTGAAATTACATACTGTACCTTTAAGACACACTTGAAAATTTATCAGTCTATCCTTTAAAGGTTTGGTGAAGTTCAAGCAACCAAAAGTACTTCTGCGGTGCTAACAGGGAACCAAAGTGAAACTGGAACCTCCAGCTTTTGTTCCAAGAAGTAAGAAAGTTTCATTAAAATCACAATAACGTTTGTAACTATGCTTCTCAACAGCATGTCGTGTGTCTCGCTTCATATGTTAAGAAGATATAAAGACGCTAATGTTGTTGTTTGTTTGATATTTTATTGCTTTAAGAGGCCTTTAACAAACAGCATTTCCTAGAAACCCTCGATGATGTCACACCGCCATGAGGTTTAGTCCTGTCTCCATGTTTTGTCTTGTCATTTCCTGTTTTATTTTGAAAAGCAAACCCTCTCTTTTCAGGTCACTTGCCCTTCCTCATGTGTCTGATTGATTACCCCAAGTGTGTCCATCTTGTTGTTGTTGTTTTTCCGTCATGGCCCGTGTTCATGTTGGATCACATTCAGGTCATGTTTTGCCTCGTTTACAGCAAAAATAAAAGTTTTTTTTGGCTCTACATCTCATCTCTGACACGTCTATAATAATAATAATAATAATAATAATAAGAGACGCAACAGGTCGTAAGGTCAGTCGCCCAAAAGCTGCGTAAAGTTACGTTTGATTGACAGACGCCATCTAGTGGTCGCAGTAACTGTGATCAGATGATTTCCTCATTCAGACGAGGAGGAGGAGGGCGGATGGACTTCACCGCGAGTCGGGACAGTCATCCCCTAACCTTTTAACCCCCGTGGTTATTATTGTAGCCGTGACGACAAAGAAGGTCTGACTTTAACCGGCGCCACATGTGTTTCTCTAACCTTAAAGTCAAACCATGATCTTTGTGACTAAACCTGAACCGCACAAAAACATCGTTATTGTTTAACGGTGACGTGTAAAACGAGGGGTTTAAAACGCTCCTGTGCGTCACATGATCGCATTTAATTAGGAGGACGAAGAGGGAAAAGTGCAATATTTCCTCCTGAACTGGAGCATAAAATGAAAAATACTTGAAGACTTGAGTAAATGTGTCACTTTCCACCTGTGACAACTTGAAATCTGGTTGACCGACTCACGTTTTTATTAATTATTGAATCTATAAAAGCTGAAAACACTCATATATTTCACTTCATGCAATGTAAGTAATCTTTAATTCAAGGTTTCTTCTTGTCTCTTCAGTGTAAAAGTATCGACTCGCCAAAATAAAACGTTAAATAACAACTCCACAGTCTAATCCGAGAGGCTGGCAGGGCCCCCCCCCTTCAACATGTTAATCACAAACAGTAAACTTCAGATTAATCATGAAAGGAAAAGAACTTCCCCAGAGATGTTTTTCTTTCTTTTTCTTTTTTTTTTGTACAATCGTCCTCCACAGATCTCCCCCCTTCTCGCCGTCTCGCCGCGAGGGACTCGACGGTTAAAGCGAGATTAATTCAGAGTGTCATCAAAATGCCCCCCAAAAAAATGAAGACAGAAACTTGGGAAGAAGGAGGGAAATGTACTCTCCCTCTCTCTCTCTCTCTCTCTCTCTCTCTCTCCTCCCCCCCTGCTGTGAGCCAGTATCTCTGCCCCACTTCCTTCCTCTTCCTTATCCGAGAAGAGAAGCGAAGCGAAGGGGGGGGTCGAGGCCTGTCAGAGCTCGCTGGACTCGGATTAGATCGGTTGAAATTATTTCTCTCCTAAAACCTTGAGGAGCTTGGTCCTCGTGAGGAGCAGGAGAAGCCCTCCCCCCCTCCTCCTCCCCTCCCTCGTCCCTCCCCTCCTGCTTTGACTCACACATGGCTCCAGGCGAGAGGAAAGTTGCCTCATTGCTATTCAGTCTATTTTTACCCTCCTTTCGTCTGCTGAGTCTCTACTGTAGCTGGAAAAGGAGGAGAATTACTGAAATCCTCCTCCCTACTCCTCCGCCACCTCCCCCAAAAAACTGAACGCCATCGAGCACCAGTAAGAGCAGCCTATTATTCAACATGCCCTTTATTTGTCCTTATAAGTAGGTCGTTGTAACTGATATCGGGGCGAGAAGGGGAAATGTTGTTTGGTTTTTTTTAAATATAAAAAGCTGCAGTTCCCACATCGACATGGAGTCTGAGCTTCAGAGGGAAAGCTGCTCCAGAAAAAGGACGAGGTGCAGCATACAAATGAAGCTGCACGTCAGAGAAACATCACACATCTCCAGTTTTCTGTCTGATGTTGGAAAAAAAGAAAAAAAAACTGCGTGTAGAAAGAATATTTACAGCCGAATAATGTGAGAACTAGTCCAAAAAAAAATGTCATTAATTACTGTGTGAAGTGAAACAATCTGTGTGTATTATTCATGACGTGGAGATAAATAGTTAACTTTTAGATGTCAGAGAGCCTGAACTTGTGATTAAATATACAGAATAAAGTTTCCTCTATAGTTGGGATGAGGTTTAATAGCATTTAATCAAATTCAAATCCACTTATTAACAAAACTTTACTATAAATCCTCTAATTTATCACGTATAATCAGTGTATAAACAGTTAACATGTGGTTTATAACTCACTATAATGCAGTTATTAGCAGATATAAATGTGCATTATAATGTTTTTGTCGACATTAGGATGTTCATTTTTATTAAAGATTAACCAATTTGTCTGAAAATAGTGAAAAAAGGCGTGTTTATAGTGTCTTAGAGTTCATGTTGACGTCTTAAAAATGTTTTATTTTAAACAAAAAATCCAAAGAAATGAAGTTTTCTATCACGTATCACACGTCAAAAGGTTCAGATCTTCACTTTTGAGAAGCTGCAACCAGCAAATGTTTGAAAAAAGATTATTGAAACAATTATTTGATTATCAAAATAGTTGCTGCTGGTCGATTGATTGATTGGTCGACTGATCGTTGCAGCTCTCCAGGTGTTTTTAGTGTAACCCAAACCATGATCTTATCCTAACCAAGTGGACTTTGTGCCTAACCAGACCTGAACCACAGCGTCGTCACACAATATGCTACGTTTGTAGAAATGTTGATATGCTACGTGTTTCACGTGTTGAAACGTACATATATTCAACGTTACTGTTGTTTGCAGGAACGTTCAATGCCAACGTTTTATTCTGGGTTTTCATAATGACCTTACAATGGAAGTGATGGAGGTCTAAAACGTATTTAAATATGAAGCTTCAGCGTCCAAATGAGTCAAATCCAGTAGATATCTTTCAACGTTACAGTCTTTTTTAGTACCAAAGTCCCCCTTTTTGTTTCTATACTTCCACCTGCAGCTCAACAGGGAAACACAAAGAGGAGAATTTGATGCTAAAAAGACTGTAAATGTGTCAGATATCCACTTGATGTGACTAACTCAGACTGCTGAAGCTGAATAGAAGCTTCACACACACTTTAAATGCACTAGATGCACATTTGAAGGAGATCTTTATTGTTTCTGATGTAATTCATGAATAAAACTCCCATAAATCTGCTTAGAAAGTCGTTCAGCATAGATTTAAAGGAAAAACATTTAAATATAAAGATTATCTTTATTCATGTGACATTTATCAACTACAAAATAATGTAGTTTTTCTCATGAATATACAAATTATGGATATAAGAGTCACTGCTGCGACACTTTATTCTGACATTTTTAAAAAAGGAAAAGCTGATATTTTCTGCTTTATTGTGAAATTTCAGCTTCACTCTTTGTTTTTTTCATATCAAGGAGACAGAAAAACGACACCACATCACATGGCATTTGATTAATTTGCCTTCAAAACAGTCACCAATTAAGCAGATTTAATTGCTTTGTGTTAAACCTCCAACATTTGAATCAGATTTAAACATTAACATGAAAACCCTTCATTTACTTCCCTGCATACATCATCTGAAGTCGAAACGTGGCGGCCGCCCTCAGAAATGAAGCCGTTTGCCGTCTTCGGGGGCCGTACCTGCTCATTTCAGGGTGTCAGCCGCCCTGACAGCTCCGCAGGGTCGCTCCTGACAGCTCATCAATTCCACCGCAGCGCCGTAATTTTGAGGTTTCAATGACGAGATGACAGGAAATGAGGGACGGCTCGCCCCTCTGTTCATATGCACGCAGCTTAAAGACGGCAGGAGCGCCACAACAAGGACGAATGTGGCCTTCCCAACCCCCCTCCCCCCTCCCCCAAGCCCTCCGAGCCGCCGTCACCTGACTGTGTGTCAAGGCTGCAGTTAAACGAGGCCTCGCTTTGAGTAATGGAGGGACACACGGGAAGGTTTTTAATCTCTGAGGAAGCTTTTATCTTCATCGTTTGCAGGTTACAACCCGACCAGGAGCTGCACATCGCTCCCAGGAAACTTTCTTTATCTTGTGTTTTGTCTGGTTTGAGGTTTTCAAAAAGTTATTTCATCAGATAATTTGAGTATAAATCATAAAAAAAAAGGCCCGATGGAGACATATGTTTCATCAGGAAAGTCAGATTTGCAAAGGTTTTTGGTGGTTTTTCGGTAAAATGAACAAAACTTTCAGGAAAATGCTCAATAACATTCATAAAATCCTAAATTTTATTCTAGAAAAATGCACTGAAGGAGGAAAATGTAAAAAGTTGTCTATCTTCTGGGTTGGATCATTTTTATTTGAAGAAAGAAGGAAACAAGGATGAATATTAAAGCATGTTAAAGAGGTTTTTCTACAGATATTTATCTTATAATACTGAATATTAAATATTAATCTAGAAGGTAATGAAGTGAAGTATAAATGAAATAAAGAGCAGAACATCCTGGTGAAAATATATTAACACATGATGTAGATTAAATGAAGGTGAACACCAGATCTGCTTCATTCGTTAGAAACTTCAAAATAAAATGAGCAGCGTTAGTTTTATATGTCTGGACAGCGTGTCGATCAGCTGATGTCATCTGGAGCGGCTCCACAGACGGCGAGTAATAATAATAATAATATTAATAATAAAAACAGCGCTGAGATTTTACTGTGATGATTCAGAAAGATCTTCAACACAAACTCAGACACTGATTCATTAGTTATTAATAAAACATCAGCTGGTCGTAGAGTTTGTCTTGAAGGTCAGACTTTAAGCTCACAGATTCTGTTTGAAGAGAAACTTTACCCTCTAAAAAAAAAAAGAAGAGTGAAACAGAAAAGATTGTTGTTGAGTTTAAAGTGGAAGTCACATTATTAAATAGATTCTTGAGCCCCCAAAGTCCTAAAAGATTATTTTTTTATCTTGTTCACATTAGTTTCTGTGGTATCTTCTTCCTTCTGTGCGTCAGATGTGATGAACGCCTGCCAGATAAGTGGATTAAATACTCTCTCTTCTTGTTTCTGATTGGCTGACGGACGCTCCTTATCTTCTGATAACCGGACACCTCTCACACAGGAAGAGGAGGCGGCAAAACATGCTTCACTTCCTGTTGATCTTCATCTCTACATCATGAAATAAAACCAAAAAACTGAACTGCTACCTCTCTCTCTCTCTCTCTCTCTATATATATATATATATATATATATATATATATATATATATATATATATATATATATATATATATATATATATATATATAATATATATATTATATATATATATATATATAATTAAATACAGACATGGATCTGATAACTGTTTCTTGTCGGAGTAAAGAGTATATCACTTATTTCTGAAAGTTATGAGTCATCATCATAAAAGGAGTTATTAAAGTTGCTTTATCGTCTCTGCTCACTGACGATAAAACGACTCATCCTCAACACTGATGTTTGGGCTCTCTGCCGTTTAGTTGTGTGTTACGGTGCAGCGTTTTCATAACGGAGTGAGAGCTCTGTCTTTTGTTTTGTACAGGTGCTGGTTCCAGCTCGGATCGGCTGTCCCCCTCCATGCCGCGGCCGTCGGGGATCGGCTGGCTCCAAGATGGCGGCCTTCTTAGCGACGAGTGACGCCGAGTTGGCAGCGGAGCCTCGTCCCTGCTCTTTGTCCGGCCAGGCGTTGTGTGCTTCTCAGTGTTTAGAGATGTGTGTTGAGACTGTCTTCCTGATTTATGGTGTGTTGGAAAGACAAGTCGGATGTCGCCTTTGTGTAGCCGTCCCATCCGAGTTAGCCTAGCAGGTCGCTAGTGCGCCTTGTAAATAGCTTTCCACTTGTAAACAATAACCACCGAGCACTTCTGAAGCAGTAAGGGTGAATCGCTTTTTCTTTTGTACACTGTTCTCTCCTGTTTTTGTTAGTGTAGGGAGTTATTGCAGGTTTAGTGGATGTCTTTTTGTTTACTCTTTTGTTTGATTAAGGATTAGTTAGAAATTGTTTGGGTTAGAAAGGTTGTTTTGTTTGTTTTTTTGGCCCAGCTTCACAACCTGAGTCACCATCACTGTACAGTCAATGTTCTCTCTCTTTGTGGTAAAGTAATAAAATGGCTTTATTTGTGCATCCATCTCCTCCTGTTTCATTGTCTTTATGTTGCACATGCATGCCCCTAGACTCGAGTTATTTAAAACTTTAACAATTATAAAACTGTGTTTATTATTCCTACAATCGTATCACGCTCCATACGTCTCCAGTCTGAGTCCCAGTGGGATTATAAACTGGAACCCTGCTGCAGTAATCTGAATCTCTTTCCTGTCTGTCGTCTGCAGAAAACGTTTCCTCTCACTGAGCTCGGACTGCGGCCGCCTGCTGTGAAGGTCATTTACCACTTCATTTGTCAAACCGCTGCAGCTACCCACCTTTCACACTTCACCACTTGCAATTTCCTTCCCTGCATAATGATTTATCCCACGTTTACTTATTTGTGTTTGTTCAAAACAGCGTTGTTGTTGTTGTTGTTGTTTGCGTAGTGTGAGTAATAACCTTATTAATTCCTCTGGCAGGCTGGTTTCTGGTCCATTTCTCCCCACAGAGTCTCTGAGGGCTTCTCAACAGGCGAGTTGTGGATCTGAGGCTTAATGTGTTTCAGGATAGAAACATGTAAGTTAATTAACTTTAAGAGAAAAAAAAAAGCAAAATGAAATGATGGCAATCATCCCTCGTTAGAGTAGCCACTGGAGGGGTGCCATTGTGTTTGATATTGAAAACAAATTGTTACTTGGCAAGGACATTAGAGGACGTTCAGAGAGACAAAAGAAACACTGAGGACTTTTAATAACAACATCACCACCAAGGAGAGTTTTAACATGTTCTCTGCACAAAGACTAAGAGTGACAGCCATGTTAGCAGCTCCTTAAAGCTCTAATCTGTAATGATTCCTCATTAAAATGCGTAAAAACAACTAGACCTATGTTCTGTATGTTGTTCAGCTCAGGCCTCAACTCTGAAGTCCAACCCCTCCCATCTGAGAGAGCTGGATCTGATTAATAGTTTTCGGTTTTCAAACCCAGAGAAATCTGTCATTTTAATCAAAGTAACAGACCGTTTCATTTGGTGGCCTGTCAATGGCGTCATACCTCCTCTACCAAAGAGTATAGTGCACAAGATGCATGCGTCGGCGCCGTGTTTGTCCGCTACAATGGCGTCTAGCAAAGAGTAACTTCCACACATACAAGATAATACATGGGCTTTGTTGTGCTTGTTCCACACAAACTGTTAGAAATGGACTTTTATTCAGTTTGAAGCCACATTTTCATGATAAATTTAGCTGGTTTTTAACTTGATCTTTTAGCCGCAAGAAGGATTTTAGTCATTGGACGTCTGGATCTTAAGTTATCAGAGAAATAAACTGGGCAAACGTTAGCAGCAGCTCGGCTAACAGCCCCTCCAGGAAGTCCACTGCTCGCCCAACATGGTGGAGAAACACTGATTCTTTTAGGTGAAACTGCTTTAATTAGTATATTTAACCATTTTAATCTGCGTGTATGTTTATTCTGGAGAGGAGGAGACCTCTGCGGGTAAAAACATCCTGAACCATCAACACTGGAGTAATCCTATCCAAAAACCAAGACAACAACTCCCATCATCCCTTGCTGCTTCACACCGTCATCACACTCCATCTGTTGTTATTGTTTTGATTTAGACGCCAAGCAGCTGAAATTACATGTTGTGTGTTTAAGGATGTAAGGGTGCTTTGAGCTAAATGCTAACGTGCTGATGTCATCTAATGCTAATGTGTCGCTAATTAGCACAAAGGCAAAGTGCAGCAGAGGCTGATGGGAACGTCTTGAAGTTTTGCAGTGTTGAACAAAATGAAATAACAACCTGATGTCAAAATAAAGAGATCAGGGTCATGATCATCTAACCATCCGTTAGCTGTCCAAACATTTCACTAAAAACCCAAATGTTGGCGCCAAAGGAAAAGTCAGAGCATCTACAAAGTCAGTAAGATTCATCGTCTGGGAAAAGATTTGGTGGTAATCAATCCAGTAGATGATGAGATCTTTCAGTCTGGACCAGCATGATGGACTGTTTCACCTTGAAGAACATGTGTTGGTGTATTTTTATGACGTATTAGTCCAAATTTAACAAAAGCTTGTGGATGAGGGTGGATTATTTCCTCCCTGAAACTGTGAAATTATGAGGATTGAGTTTGTTTTCGACCTTGTAATGTCCTAGAAGGATACTCTTATGGTCGTGGAGTCGAGGCGGATGCTTGGACGTCTCATGTCGCATCTTCGTTTCTTGCAGAAGATAATCTAAACCAGACCTTACACTGTCTACTGTCACCTGTCACTGTTTAGCTACTGCATGTCTGCCTTCATTCACCTGCATGCATGTCTTATTGTGGTCTCGCTTTTGTTGTGTCATATTTTACATACCGTACATGCTTTTTGTGTCTGTGCTTCTAGTTATTGTCTAACAACTAACAGTTCAATGTGGTTTTAGTCAATCTACTTTTCCATTATCATTAATATCTTCATGTATTTATTATTGTCTTGCATATCTTTTATCATGAGTCTCTGTGTTGCATGTTTTAAGGCTGTTCTAAATTATACATGTTCTTCATTTTATTAATTGTTCCACATGTTTATTAATGACCTCAGTAACTTAATCATTTCATTTTCATTTTCTGTTTTTTAGGGCGACTAACATCTGTCCAGAGACTACAGATGCAAATTAGCTTCTTGGCTAACTCTGGCACGTTTACAGCAGTGTTCATTAATGAGCACTATCCTGTTAAATAAACAAACAAACAAATAAATAAACCCACTGAGGTGTTTTTGGTATAAATGGCTTGCTTAGGAAGACACGGACAAACTATCTTTTAGCCGATAACATAACTTTGACAAAGAAAACGAAGCAATAAAAGTAGAAAAGTTTCACTATGATTGAATAAAACTGGTGTCTGGGTGGAAAGAAATCAGTCTTATTTTACACATTACGGTCCTTTACCCTTTTTTTCAGTCTAATGTTTCCACTTCATAAATGTTTTAATGTGCCTGTTCAGTGATTAAAGTTTCCTCCAGCTCATTCAGAGCGTCATGTGACCGTACTGGCCGGCTACCAGGTGTTAATGTGTGACTGAAGGAGGGAGTACGTGGGGGAAAAAAAAAAGAGGAGTGTAAAAGCTCTGTCGTCTTTCTCTAGTTAAATAAAAGGTTAATAATTAGACAGATAAATGCTTCTCTCTGTGCTTCTGCTCGCTGCTTTGGACCCATCCAGTACTGAGGCTCCGCAACAAAAACAGACATTTATTCAGGCAAATAATCACGTCTGTGGAAACTCAAGTCTGGCAGAGGAGCTGCAGACAGACTCTCTTCATTCCCGGTAGGATTACAGCTCATCAGCGGACGGAGAGAAAGGAAAATAAGCAAAAAGAGAAGAATAGAGGTCTTGTTTTTATGGGTTTTTGTGTGTGTGTGTGCAGGGTTAACTGAGTTTGAATCTGGGTCAAACAGGATGCAAGAGTAAGACGCCTTATCATCCTGACAGTGGATCTTTTAGGAAACTATATATATAAAGCAATCTGAAGAGATCAGTCATTTAAGATGTACCATACAGACAAATGTCCGGTGATTAGATCAGACAGAGAGTCAACAGATTGCTGCAGTGGAAGGAACCTGAATTTAATTCCTGTTGCTAACGTTGTTAGCTGCTTCCAGACCCCCGAAACAACCGAGCTAATCAGAGGCTTCGTGGGTTTGACTAAACTCTGGTGACGTTATCGAGCTGCGTCACAAGCAGACGCGCTGGGACGTGTTAAACGTCAGCTGTGTCTCAAATCGTGCACATCCGCACTTACACTTAACGTTTTGAGTACATAAGTGCGTTCACACTGAGAAGTTTGGAAAAATGCACTATGAGTAGCCAGATGTTTCACTCAAAACAGTCAAAAAGTTGAGTGTGGAACTACGGACACTTCTCACCCTTAATGGTCGCCATCTTAGTTACGTAGCGGAAGAGTAGGGACCACTTTTCAAACTGGAAATGGCTGCTGGGTACATTGGTGAACATCACCACATTATACAAATGTAAGTTACATGTGTTTTTAGCACTAAGCACCACTAAACTGCTGTTAGATAAAAGCCATCAGTGTGTTTTTAGGGTTGATTTAGCGATCTGTAATGATTTGGTGTCACAAACAATAACGTGAATGCTAACGCTAGCTAATGCTAATTTGCAGCCTTCATTTCCGGTAAGTGCACAACAGCTGTGTTTGATTTGAGACAAACACTACCCTGTCAGAGTTTGCGCACTACACCAGTAAGTGAACAGTGAACTAACAGAAGTGTGTGATTTGAGCTTTAACTTTAGCTACAATTTGTCATATCAAAAATTCAAGTAACCTGTCCGTCATTCAACTCGAGAACAAGTCAGTTTATTTTACATGTTAGCAGAAATGGAAACAGCCTGTTTGTGTCCTTGCTAATATTTGCTATTTAGCCACTTTAGCTAACATTTTAGGCCCCTGAACATCCTGCATGTTTGGTCCATTTGTCATTTTTTGTGACATCATGATCGACAGCTGCTCCCAAACCTCCATCAGGTGAGTGGGACGGCTGAGGGGGGCGT
Organism: Euthynnus affinis; assembly: GCA_029490765.1. NCBI lineage: Eukaryota > Metazoa > Chordata > Actinopteri > Scombriformes > Scombridae > Euthynnus > Euthynnus affinis. The sequence goes on from CM055849.1 coordinate 28,792,851, forward strand.
AGGGGAGTCGTCGTCCCGCCGCCCGACTCTACTGCGCAGGCTATAGCTGCAAATAACATCACACAAGCAAGACGGAGGCTCCCAGAAACAAGATATTCTGGCTTCAAGTTTTCGTAGCAGCAATCAAACGGAGACGTGTCGTCCATCTTTATAGCCTGACATGTCCACGATCAGACATATCAGGATATCTTAAACACAGCATAAGCGATGGTCATCTATTAGATCAGCTGACCTCACTTAATAGTTAAACTACAATTTGTAATATAAACTACTGTATAAATTAAACTGTTGTAACCTTTCTTTTATGTCACTGTACCAACATAAATCTGACGTTTAGGTGTTTTGGTCTTAAACGTTTGTTGTCTTTATTTGGTTAAGAAGTACGTTGCACTTTGTGAAACACGATAATCTCCAGAATATGAAAGAATAACATGAGAAAATACAACAAACATCATTTTATGGTTAAATTTCCAGTCGCATGGTGAGAAATCCCAAGAAAAGATGTGTTTTCCCCTTGAGGCCATTATTTTTTTTAAAAAAGATAAATTGGGACGTGTTTATAGTCTTTGTGAGTCGGACTAAATGCTGGTGACGTTATTAAGCTGTTCAGACACAACTGGATATGTTAAATGTAGCAATGTAGCTACAGTCGATCATTTTAATATATTAAACTGCATGTCATCTGTCTGTAATCTCTTCTTGTCTTAGACGTATATCAGCAGAATGAAAACATCTCGTGTTACAAAGCAAACATTTTATGTACATGTTTTGGTTGACGAGCAACGTTGCAATTTATGAAACTAGAATACAAAATTACAAATTATACTATATTTCTGCAGTTTTGTCCGACCTAGATACACAACAACATGATAAACATGCTCAGATTAGTGATCTTTTTATTATTTTAAATGGCCTCGAGGGAATACACACCTTTTCCTCCCGTGTGACCTCAGCTCTACGTCATCGCCGTCATCCGATCGCTGTGTGGCGGCGGCAGCGGCGATGCAGATCCTCTGTATGTCGAGCAGGTTTTTAACATGGCTGCGTTTTATCAGACAGATCAGCGGCAGGAGGAGGCGAGCTGGGAAACGAGAGAGGCTGCAGGAGTCTTATCATCTCACACACACACACACACACACACTCCATCCCCTACTTCACCCCCCCTCCTCCTCCTCTTCCTCCTGCCGCCACACTCAACTGCACTTCATATGCCACCACCAATGAGCCACACCGCCATCAGCATGCCGGCGGTGTGTTACAAGTGTACACACGTGTGAGAGCGTGTGTGTGTGTGTGTGTGTGTGTGTGTGTGTGTGTGTGTTCCTATCACAGCGTGGGAACACGGCTGTAAAGATGTACTGAGTTTACATATGATCCGCCTGCAGCAGTGATGAAAACAGAAGGATCATTATGTGACGGAGACGCACTAGTTAACATGAAAATTACATTTTTCTTTTTATCCCTTTTTGGAGGCACGTTATCGTCTTTTGCTACATGGATGAAAACGTCTCAATAACACACTAAAAAACCAGTTTGAATGTGTAATATCAGTAATATAACATCGAGTTAACACACACAACAAGCTTTAGCTAAAAAAAATATATTGTTTTCTTGTACAAAATGATGAAATATTCAAAAAGATACACAAGTTATTAACAAACTGTGACATTTAAGTTTAAAAAAAAATAAGAAAAAGCTTTAGTTTGAGTGAATAATCCAACCAGAAAACACTAAAACTGGGTCAAAACAAGCTGTTGTGATGAGTAACATTAACCCAGTTTGTGCTTTATTGATCCAAACTGGGTAAAAATCTCAACCCAGTATATATTATAATAAAGTTATTACTGTTATTTGCATCCCTGCCAAACAAACAAACACTAAACCAGATGGTTTTATTACTTAGCTGGTCTGTTATTTTACATAATTCAGGTGAAAAGATGGTTGAACTTGAAGTTGCAGTAATTAACTGGATAGTGTAACTAATCTAATGAGTCTCAGCTTCGTATTTGTGTTATAAATATTGTATAAACATGTTTTAAAAACAGTCACACGTGAATAAAAACACAAACAAACATATTGTGAGCAGCCAGCATGAGTATTAGAGCAGTAACATGAGCAGCTGATCCGCTGTGTCGCCGTGCTGTGTGGGAGAAATGATGTAATTACCAGTGGATGTTTGTCAGACCGGCTGTAGAAGAAGAAGAAGAAGAAGAAGAAAGCCTCCTGTGTTCTCTCTTTTCTTTTTTATATAAAAATGTAGAAGCAGAGTGATCACGAGCAGCGGACGTCACTGTAAACAATGTGACAGGAAGTTGAAATCATTCATAACCCTGGCAGATTTGGGCTTAAAGGACACAGACGTCTACCAGAAGATAAGAAGACGGCGTACAAGGAAATAAACACTCAGCATTTATTTACATCTGAGCAAAAAGTAGCATGTCCAGAATTATTCACACCTTTCTCCATGGGCGTCACGGCTGTGGGCGTCGAGACACTTTTTAAACGAAGCTGAGTTTACCGTACATAACAAACCTGTTGGTCCAGCCAATCACAGCCATGCGACCGGCCCACCAGGTCACAGAGGAGTAAACAGTTGAAGAATAAATAGTAAAGTTACGTTTATTCGTTCTGTTTAAATAGTCCACTTTATCATCGTGCCTCTGATCATCCACACAAACTTTAAAAAGCTCTAATCTGTAATTATTCCTCATTAAAACGTGTAAAAACAACTAGACCAGACAGAAGCTTCTCTCCTGAAACCGTCAGGTTGTTGTCACTCAGGTCTAGACCTATGTTCTATATGTTGTTGAGTTGTGTTCTTACATTATCCCAAATGTTTCCAACAGTTTTCAAACTCAGAGAAATCTGTCATTTTAATCAAAGTAACAGCCCGTTTCAGAGGAACAAACGTTAGCAGCAGCTCAGCTAACAGCTGCAGAAATATTGATATTTAAGGTGAAATAGCTTTAAGTAGTATTTTTAAACTATTTTAATCTGCGTGTACGTTTCATTTTGGAGAAGAGGAGACTTCTGCAGATAATTCGGCTCCCGGGAGAAACCGAACAAATTTCTGGATCTTATGTTATAAGAGAAATAAGCCGAGCAAGTGTTAGCAGCAGCTCAGCTAACAGCCGTCTGGTGGTCACCAAACATCGGAGAAACACTGATTTTTAAAAGCTAAAACAGCTTTACTTAATATTTTAGCTATTTTAATCTGCGTGTACGTTTGTTTTTGGAGAAGAGGAGACTTCTGTGGATAATTTGACTCCCGGGAGAAACCGGACGAACGTTTGCATCCAAAGTTATAAGAGATATAAACCGCTAAAGTGTTAGCAGCAGCTCAGCTAACAGCCGTCGGAGAAACACTGATCTTTTAGATGAAACTGCTTTATTCAGTGTTTTTACCTGTAATCAGCCTGTTTGTTCTGGAGAGGAGGAAAAACATCCTGAACCATCAACACTGGAGTAATCGTATCCCACCGAAGCTGATTACTTAACAATGAAGACAACAACTCCCATGATCCCTTGCTACTTCACACCGTCATCACACTCCGTCTTTTGTTATTGTTTTGATCGAGAGACCCCTAGCGGCTGAACTTACATACTGTGCGTTTAAGTGAACGTCGATCAAATGATGGGTACCATGGCAACGATATAAAGAAGAAGTCCAACATCAGATGTGCATTAAATATTATTTATTTGGTAGAGAGCAGAAACAGAAGCTAAAAGAGAGAGATTGGACTTATAGTCACCAAATGAATGATAATGTTGCTCTGAAACTGCTGGATGTGGAAATAAAAGCAACTGTTTGCTAAAAAGTTCAACATATCAACTTAAAAGCTGCTGATATCAGTGTTTTCACTACTTTAACTCCTAACAAGAGGACAAAAAGTGAATCTTTCTCTAAGCTCCAACAAAGACTGACGTGTTTTAAAGAGATCATCATCCTGGTCTGCTGGTAGGGAGGGGGGTCAGGTGGTTTAGTATAAATGCAGTCTTGTTTCAGGAGGTCTTCACTGAACCGGGTTGAACAGCATGTCGCTGTGTTTGCTCCGATTGGCCCGACAGCAGCTGCTCCTTTAATTCAAACCTGCTGAGTCGAGGTTTTCCGTGTCCGTCGCTGCCAAAATGAAATCAGATTTAATTAAAGTAAAAAGAACAAATCACTTTTCTTTTTTTCTTAGCGAAGCAGTTATTAAACATCTCAGGTCTTATGTGGACATAAATACAGGAAACTCTGACTCGTCTGAAGACTGAAGCTCCTTTGTTGAATTATTTTCTCTCTGCAGTCGCCGTTCACTTCTCTCTCTCTCTCTCTCTTCAGCTTTATCTTTACTGAAAATGACAAATAACAGAATGACGACATAAGAACTGGAAAAAAAGTATAATATCACTATTTTCCAAATGTTCCATTTTCTGCTCTCGTCACAACCATTAAGTTTAAAGTTAATTAAATTATTTGAAAATAAAATGCTTAAGAAAGAAGGAAGATAGAAATGGTTTAATAACAATATAAATTAAAAAAAATAAATGTGAGAACCAACCTGAGACAAATAGCTTTTATTTATAAAATAAATTATTATTATTATTATTATTATTATTATTATTATTATTATTATTATTATTATTATTATTATTATTATTATTATTATTATGCATTTGTTTGTTTATACACACACAGTATATTGGACCTATTATATAGTGACTGGTGTCTTTTATTCATCTATTTTTCATTAGTTTTCATCATTGAACTTCCTTATATTGTCACAAAGTTTGATTTTTTTGTTTCTGTTTTTCTTTAAGATGACAAATTAAAATGAAAAGTGTTTTATACCAAATAAAAATCATTCATACAGGAGAGTTTCCATCCAGAAACAACCTTCAAAAACAAGTTAAACACGTAATAATTTATTCACAGAGTCTGTTTACGTTTATCCACACATCAAGTATAAAAACTATTTTCCACTTTGATTTTTTTATGTGTAAATTGAAAATACAAATATAAAAACAGTTGAAATTAAATGAACAATCTGTAACACCTGCTGGACCCTCCGTCTTTGTCACAAGCCGACATCGACGTTTAGCAGCCGAGCAGAAAACATACGGATCCTTAAAACCTCGAGCTCGACGCCCTACTTCTGTCTGACGTTAAGAAGACGGGGACCAAGTTATTTTTTATTAAAACAGGCCAAGGGGGAAAACTAGTAACCGGTCGCTGGGGAGCTGAAGCAGAGACCAGGAGACGGCCAGAATGACAAACGCGAGGAGAAGTGGCTTTAAGCGTTAAGAGCGGCTATGAGGTCCTGATTATTGAACGGGTCGCAGCTGGTGGGGCTTTGCTCTGTCTCCAACACACCTGTCTCCACTCAATCAATCACAAACACACACACACACACACACGGGGAGAAAGAGGGCCAGCGGGGGAGGGGGGGGGGATAAGAGAGGCGACAGGTACGGAGACACATGACTGAGGCAGGAATCGTGACATTTAGTTGCCCGAATAAATCAAATCTTATCGACGTAAGCGGCGGATCATCATACGGGGTCGACGGGCTGTTTTGTCCTTTAGATATAAAGACGTGTCGGGATGCCAGGTTTAAAAAATGTGTCTAATAATCCTTATACAGTGAACAATAACACCACAGTAGGGGGGGGGGGGGATCATCATCATCATCATCATATTTGACATTTTTAATCCTCCGTATAAGATGAAAAGAACCGGCTGAGACCGTTTTTCTTTCACTCGGATGATGTCGTGAAGTCAAGTCGCAGAGGCAGAGGCCGGCTCTGGAAACGATCATGTTTGGGAGTAACGCAGCAGAGGTTTGAGCCTGCTGCAAATAACCCGACTGTGCTGGCATCATATCTGAGAGGCAGCCTGAGGGGATGAGTCATCCAGAGGACTTTCTTTCCCTCCTCCACCTCCTCATTCCTCCACTCTCTCTCCCTCTCTCGCTCATAATCTGCTGCGCTCTGCTCATCATTCGCCGTTTGGCTGCTGGTTCTCTCTCGTTGCTTTTGGCTTCCAGTTGCAGCCCGTTAATCATCTGTAATCATGTTTGGTAATCAGGAGGATACAGGAATGTGATCAATACGGGAACATCTCTCTGATCCTCAGCTAAAGTTTAAACACGCCGTTATGATTGTGACGTGTGTCTCACTTCACTCCAAGCCCCTTTTCTCTGCTGTGTGTTCATGATTTAATGGCCTCAATCATTCAGTAATGAGTCTATGAACATTATCATAGTTAAATCAAAGCAAACAAGTGATTCAAAGGCAGCTGGATTTAAATTTGTCCAGTCAGACTGGTGAGGACTGGTCAGGCTGGTGCGCTATGAACTGATGAAGCCGCTTGGATAAGTTGCCTTTGAATCATTTGTTTGCCCAGATATTCAGTAATGAATATCATTTGTTTGCTCTTTGTGTTTAAACAGGAAACATTTCCAGCTCTATATTTATATTCTGGGGCTCTATTGGAATAAATTTGCATGATTTTCTCCTTATTTATCTTCTACTGACTCCTCAGTTCAGCCTCCATCTGTCTCTTTAAGGCCCCGCCTCCTGATGAGCCCGCTTCATTCTGATTGGCCAGCTCTGTGCAATCAAGGCTACGTTTAAAAAAAAAAAAAAATTTAAAAATCATGAAACAAATTATAGTAGCAGGATTTCACTTCTTCTTCTCATTCTTCACTTGAAATGTCAACTACTCACATGTTCGACCGCGAAGCCGATCTGAAATATGAGATTGAACAACGCCAACAACAACATGGAAAGACCTTAGCAACAACCTTAGCAACCGAGGCTACGGAGCAGACGTCTGTTTCATGGATGTATAAAGAGAACTGGATACGGCGTCAAAAAGTTTGACTTCCACGCATAAAGTTACCCTGATCTGCCTGATCACTGGGCCCAGAGAGCGAGCGCGCTAGTGACTTTCACCGGCCCAGTCGGCCACTTCCTGTTTAGCCCTCCGGCTAACTTGAATGGGGATAAAACAATTCAATCGTGCGGCTCTTTTAGGCTTTCAAGATGTGATCGAACTGAACGGATCAGATTCTGACAGTGAGACAAGTCATTTCATTGGGTTCTTATGCTCAAAAAAAAAAGATCCGCTGATTTACAGGCGTCTCTTTCACAGCGTAAGTCTGTGGGAAAAGTCTTTTTGGGCCCAGTAGCATCACGTGACGTCATTACACGGTTTGGCCGCTACGTCAAATTAGCTTCACAGCTCGGTGCTGTTCCTGGAGGCTTGGTACGGTTATGGGCAAGCGTGAGAGCAGACGCCTGCAAAGTAGAAAAAAAACGTAACAAATGAAAAATGATTTTTCCTAGTGGCCACTTGCGGTATTGCAGCTTTAAAAAAAAAAAAGTCACCTTTGGCCCAAAAAGCGTTTTCTCCATATACTACCATGATAAAAGAGATGTCAATCAAACTGTTAACAGGATAAAGACACAAAGAAAAATGCAAATAAAGACTCAGTTATGACTCAGTTGTTTCTGGTCCATGAAGGTCTCATATTTGTAACGTTGTCCTCAAGCCTAGAAAAGCAATTTTAAAATCTGCGATTCCAATAAAGTCTAAAAAGCCAGCAGGAGAGAAGCAAAGAGGTTGTCATTTGGCTCATATAAACCGGAGATCCAAAGTGTGTGTTTGGTATTTTTCAGACTCCTCCCATGAATCAAAGTTCGAAAACATCCACGGATCTGTCGGCACGGACGAGGCAATCAGAGGAGTGACCGCTGCCGTGATTTATTATTAAAAGCGAGGCTGCTGCTGCTGTTTGGCAGCGTAATGATGTCGATCAGCAGCACCTTCACCTCCCGGTCCCACGGGTCGCTGCTTTTTACAGACAACACAAATTACCTCGACACTACAGTCCATCAGCCTGAATACCTGGCGGACTCTGCTGCTCTCTGTTTGCTACTCAAACAGCAGGACGGTCCACTTTCTTATCGTTTAGTTGATTGATTGATTTGATTGTGTGCCGGTCAATTCAGGTAGAGATCTGGAAGAGTCTCCCTTCATTTAGTCTCTGTTGTCGTTGTTGTTCTGCTGTATTTCGCAGTCCGACCCCCCTCAAACACACTCACACAGATCACCTGTCGATCAATCAGTGTCTCCTGTGACACGTCCTTCAGGTTGATGTATGGAAGGTCACTCCACACCTTCCATAAGTGTCGCTCAACACAAATTAAAGAGTCAAGAAACGTTTTCAAAGGTTTGTTTACTGACGTTACATCACTAATTAAACAAGGACGTTACAGGTGTATGTGTTTGTTACCTCGTTAAGATTATTTTAAGTATTACTGAGGTTTATATTATGACCACCAGTTTCAGTTATTTCATCTTCCTGTCTGAGAAATCACGTTAGCTTCTGCCTGCCGTTAGCGGATCATGTGACCGAGTTTCAAACTCGGCGATAGGATGTTTCTTTTCCAATTGTTACTTAGCAACAGCGCGCACACAGCTCCAAATCTGATCAAGACCAAACAACTAATCCATCATCTTTGTGTACTTTTGAATTCTTAGAGTAAATAGATAAAATAAAGGAAAATCCAAATCCAGAAAAATCTAAGATCTCATGAGGACAAACAGGATGTAAAAGGACGACCTCTTAATACTAGCCAGATCGCACACTAAACTATCTAAATACTAGATTAAATGTGTCTATATGAATCTTAATGGGAAATTTCCCCCGTTAATAATCATATAGACACATTTATCCTCAATAATTCTTAGTGTTTAAATGGGTTATTTAGCCCTTTATTGAAATTATCATTCAAATTAACTGGACATGCTAATTGCCCTCACTGTATTGTGTATATATTGATGTTTTTATGACATTTATCTATAGTCTCTTTTCTATAGTTATTAATAGGTTTCTATAGGGTCATATAGCTCTTAAACTTCCTGGTACAGACAGATCCTCTGGGATTTCCTTACTGCTCTCTATGTACATTATTTGTCTCGTGTAATTTTTGGGGTTGTTTTTTTATTATAGATCTACTTCATTATCATTTTTCTCTTTAGATGTTTTAATGGATTGTACACCATTTATCTGTTTATTTGCGTTGTCATTTCTGTATTGTTGCTTTATGTCTCAGGCTTATAACACCTGTTGCCTTTCATGTTGATTAACGAGGCCACACCTGTTTCATCATATGGTCTTATCACTGATTGGTCTTTGGGTCTCACCTGGTTTATCTATACTTGCATTGTCATTCCTCTTGTTCCCTACACCGACGATGGCTTTAATTGTACCTCTGGAGCTTTAGTTAACTTCTACTCCCTTTGATGAATCAGATATTTGCTGATGTCCTGATGATTCAACCAGGAGAGTTTCATGTTTATCCAAAGTGTTCAAACCGTGAGTCACATAATAATCATCTATGAGGAAAAATAAAGGAGATTCTTACTTCTGGAATCAAAAATATAATTTCATAAAGTTGAGTTTCTGCTGCTCATTTCTTCATCTGTTCAGTCGTGTTTTTACATTGCTGCTCATGCTAATGATGCTTGTTTTATCCCAAACACACTGAAAACTGATCTATATTACAGAATGTTATACTTTTATTTTAATGCAGGACTTCACATCAACCCAACAAACTGAAAAAACAAGTGACTCTACATGTATAATTCACACCAGGACAGCTTTAGTGGCCTTCAGATATGACTATATGTCGTCTGAATGAGATCAAACAGAAAACAATGTTGGTGTGCTAGCATGCTAACGTTTGCTAAGTAGCGCTAAATACGAAGAACAGCTGCGACTGATTGGTAATGTCATTAGTTTTGTGGGTGTTTTTAGCAATAAAATAAAATTGAACTTTCAATCTAGATTAAAAGTGAAGGAAATCATTACAATTAATCCTGAGAAGGACGTGAATGTGTGTGGAAATAAAACTAAACCAAAACTATCAACCTCATGGTGGCGCCAGAGGAAAAGTCAGAGGATCACTAACATTAGTAGGGTTTATCCTCTCAGGAACATAAATATCTGTACGAAATATGAGTTTAATCCATCCAATAGGTGCTGAGATATTTCAGCCTGGATTAAAGTGAAGGATCAACATTTCCATCTGTAGAGCAACGCTGTTTTTCTTCTCAACACGATGAGACTTTACAGCCACTTCTCTCCTTTTTTCATGTATTTATTCTGTAGCTTGTTGCTTCTATCTCCTCCTGATTATATTCCACCGTCTCGTAATCAACTTGTAAAATGTGTGTTTTATTTAAACGGCTTCATATAAAATGTTAAATTAAACGTGGTCGTCCATATCGGTGCAGTCTGTTTTTATATTCTCTCCTCTGTGTGTGCACAGCAGCAGTTTAGGGTCCCCGGCTGGATGCTGTCAGGTTGATGTATGGAGTCGCTGAGTGCTCACACGCCGTGTCACATGTCGTGTGTCTGGAGCTTCGCCAAAACACCGATGACGCCGAGGCTTCTTCTTCTTCTTCTTCTTTTCCTCCTCCTCAGACCGCCTCAGCTGACAAAACATGTCGCCTCCCGCCTGTCACTGCGTTTCCCCTGCTGGTCTGAGAAGCTTCGATGAATACTTCAAACGCTGACAAAAGAGAGAGCTGCAGATTCATGAAACCGAAAAAATGATGCTTCCTCTCAGAGTGGAGATTTAAGAGACTGTTATGTAAGTTGTTGCTCAACCTGTGGGTCAATCGTAATGATTTATGAAGTCGCCGGCGGTCAGCAATCAAGCCGAGGAGATGTACGAGCTGATGATTGACGGTCTTGAGTTTTTAAAATTAATCACTCGAGCAAGACTGTGAGAGTATGTTTATTAATGAGCAGCTCAGCGCTGTTATTCTTCAGTGCTGCTGATGGACTGAAGAGAAAGAAACACACACACACACACACACATGAAACCAAAAGTCCAAACGGGGTCGACGTGTTCGACCAAAACATGGAAATGACATCGATATTCAACCAGCAGTATGAAGTCTAAACTCAGGTCTGTTTCCTGCAGTAAATCCTCCAAAATCAAACAGAAACACACAGTTTGTTTCTGATCTGACGTCATTTATAAGCCTGAAAATGTCACGAATGTTGGTCACAGTTAAAAGAAACCAACCTTTTACTCTCAACAGGAAACAAACAGCGTTACAGTTTGATGTTTTGTAGGCCGAGACGTCACCAGAAGGGTTTTACTGCAAAGCAAGTTCAACATATCCAGGCTTTCTTTGTGTGAGCTGGCTCGACAAAACCTGAACCGCCAATCAGAGATAATTGGTATCATGACGGTGGTTGTGAACCCTCGTTGTTAACTCAGGCTTTCTGCTTGAAAATGGGGCGTTTGGCGCGACATTTGACGCACAAAATGGATCGGGAACAAGAAGAACAGATCATTATAATGGAGAGCAATGAATGATACACTAGTACAGCAGAAAGCAGCGCTGTTGCTGCAAGAAAGGAATGCTGGTCGTGTAAATTTGTTGATTAAAACACTAATTCATTAATTACATATTTAGTTTATATAGTTATTTTACCACTCAGTGCCTCCCACATCCAGAACTCTGAAACCTTAAACTTGACGCAGCAGATTTAAACATTATACCGTCTGACTCTGCCTCATAATCACTTTAGTTTTTGGCCACATCAAAGTGAAATTAATATTATCTGTGATTTATTTTGTTCCAAGTATTTCTTCATCAGTTTTTTTTTTAAATTTTTTTCTATTATCTGAACTACAGTTTGATCTATTGTAATAAAATCCCATCCAGCCGGTGACCCCAAACCTCTTAAACCATTACAGATTTACAATATGACATCAGATCAATGGTCAGTCTGATAAAAGACTAATCAATATTCTAATCAGTGTTGTAATAGCTGCAGTAGCAGCAGTGTCAAAGGAAGTTGGCAGCAGATCAGGTAATTAAAGGGCGGCACCTTTTTATTGCCAATTTAAGCCGAAACTTAGAGCTTAACCTGCTTCGGACCAGGTTATGTTACCATGGTGATGTAGCAGTTTGTATTACACCCTTCTGACGTCTTTATTTAAAGCTAAACGTGTCGTTTTAACCCAAAAATACTGTTGTTTTTCTTGGTAGAACAATCTTGCTTCCTTTTTAGAAGAAGAGTTATGATAAACGGCTGCATCTATGTAGAGGTTTTTATCCAAAACACTTCACAGTTTACCTCCAATTCACCCATTTACACTCACACACAGGCACCATGTGAAGATCATACCGATAACCCTGCAATCAAGAGGTTTAGCTGCTCTTCCTCCTTTCATTTTATTGCTGTTTGACACACCGCAGTCCAACACCGCCGTGGTTTTGCTGCAGTTTTCTGAATCTGTAATGCAGATAAAGACGGATCCAGTCGGTGGAGCCAACGGTTGTTTGATCAGAGATGTTTTCCTGCATCAAACTGCAGCTTTCAACATGTCAACAAACTTACAGAAAAGTTGAGCAAAACAGCCAGAAAGTCGAGCCAGGTGTGAAAACATCTGACAGCAGTGTGTGTGTGTGCGTGTGTGTGTGTGTGTGTGTGTGTTTACAGTCGAGTTATTGAGAAGTCGAGGTTCCCTGTGGGTGAATGATGAGTCACATCTGTGTGAAGACAAATCGTGGGGGTGTGTGCATGTGTCTCTACACCAGTGTTTAAGATCTAATAAAAATCTGTGTGAGCCTGTAAGTACATGCACACATATGGCTTTATTTGTGTGTGTGTGTGTGTGTGTGTGTGTGGAAGAGATGCCGGTTAATGAGGAGCTATTTTCGACCCTCTCCAGGACAGGATGTCGTATTTACTGCGACTACATGGCGGCGGGTGGCACACATCAAATCAACACAGACAGAAATGGACCATTAATGAGCTTTCGAAAATTCAGACGGCACTTCTGATGTGTCACCGGGCATTTTCGTGAGAGTGTGTGTGAGGATGACTTAAGTCACTTTGAGGGACACGCACCAGACTGAAGACTTAAGACCCCCCCCCCTGCTGTAAATGAACGGGCTGGGAGGGTGTGAATGTTCCACCCGAGGTGTGTCCAGGCCAAGAGAAAGTGTTTAGGAGCACATTTCAGACCATTTGGAGTCGATTGGTACCATTAACAGAAATCTAGCCTCCTAGTAGAGCATAAGTAGGTCTTATAACACATTTCCATCACATGGTACCGGCTCAACTCAACTCTCCTCTGGTACCAGGTACTTTTCTGAGTGTCGTTTTCCATTACAGGGTAATAACTGTAACAAAGCATCGGCCGAGTCGAGGCTAACCTCCCTCCCATTGTTCGCCGGTCTGTGGTCATATATTGTGTCCATCTGGTCAAACCACTCCGGCCGTAATGGTCCTTGATGGCTCCATAGTCGCCGTGTGTGGCCAACAGTTCGACAACTTGTTGGTACACCTTCTCGTTTCCCGTTGCTCCGTCGAGCTCCCGCTGGATCCGTTCATCAGCAACCAAACAGAGGAACGTCTGCACCTCGTCAGCTGACCACGGCATGGAATTACGGGTTGCCATAGTGACCGTCACATTAATAGAAGTTGTGTGTTTGAATGATTAAACAATTGCGGCCGGAGCTTGGCTATTTAAAAAGGCCGGGTTTGGTTTTTGCTGCATGTTGAAGACGCAGTGACGATCCTCTCTGGCCAATCAGTGGTCTGCAGTGTTGTGACGTCACATTTTTGTTCCAGCTCAATGGAGGTGAAACCAAAAAAGTTGGTACCAGGTACTTTTTCCTAATGGAAAACCAAAAAAGGCGAGTTGAGTTGAGCCGGTACCATGGTGATGGAAATGCGCCATAAAGTATTGTAAAGGTAAGTTGTGGACTCTAAGGTGTGCAAGCCCCCCACGCCACGTCACACAGAGTCCATGTTGAGGTGTTTTTGGTTTTAATTTACTGTTTTAACATATAAAGATAAAACAATAAAGTGGATTCAGTGTAGCTTCTGGCTGGGACGCATCAATCAGAGCTTCTCGCTGGGCAACACCCAAAATTGTTTGAATGAAAGTATTAAAAAAAGCAATATTGTCTACTTCTTTGACATCTTCATCTTCAGTCTCTTTAGCTGGAAGAAGTGACGTGACCTTACTTGACTTTTTTTGCTTCCTGCAGCTGCAAACATAGAGCTTGTAGACCTGAAGGGTCAGGCATGGAGACTAGTGGCTTTAGTCTTAAGAAAATGAATAAGAGTCTATGTAAGTACCCCAAAAGTGACTTAAGTAAGTAAGTGTGTGTGTGTGTGTGTGTGTGTGTGTGAGAAAGCCACGGTGTAAAACCCTCGAGGAACAGCGAGCGGTCTTTGATCACTGACAGAAAATAAGAAAAGCAAACAGGATTCACTGCAAATTAAAAGCTTCAGTCTGATTTCACACGATGTTCTGAGTTTATTTTCGTCTCTTATCTCGACAGCGACTGGCAGCTGCAGAAGAAGAAGAAGAAGAAGAAGAAGAACATTTAATAACACACAGTACAGCGTACCGTATGTTATTCCCTTCTAATGCCTTTCTAATCAGTAATAATAACATTATTTTCACAGAATTCATGTCTCAGATCTTAAAATAAAACAGTTTATTTACATCTAAAGTGTTAGTTTTGGAGGCAAAGTGAAATATTGGTTATAATCCCTCATAGCACAAGATGGTTACAGACAGTTAAGGTATTAATTTTACCCTTTACCTTCATTTTTACTCACAAATCTGTTTGTCTGACCTGGAGGCTTAATTTCAAGTCGTCTGATCATCTGACTGTTAAAGGTGTGTGAATCTAAAATTACAGTTTAAAGGATATTTCTTCTTATTGTCATTAAATCTCACGTTTGGAGCCAAACAAACAATCAACTAATCTACTAACAAGTATTGTGTGTGTGTATCCAAAGCCTGATATATTAAAACATGTTACTATCTTCTCTTTGGAGCCATTTTTCTAAACAAACTACAGAAACCGTCGTCTCCAGGGATGAAGGAACATCAGACACAGACGTGTTTTCAATAGTTTTGGACTAATGAAATGATGATGGCGCTAGATGAAACGTATGTCATTCATAGATAATTTGAAGTCGTGGCGTCTCCTCCCGTCTAGTCTCTGCTCCACTAGCTTCTGTCTTCAGTGCAGTACTGTCTGTTTTGTTTTTTGGAAAGCATGACACAATAAGGTTGAATACCACCGGATGAGACGACGTGTCCTCACACTCCAGAAACTGATCATCCTCCACACTGTAAGAAAAGTCTGATTTCAATCTGAGGTGTCATGAGAATATGAGCAAAAACGTCCCTCTTATCAAGTGTTTTTAATCTGCTAAAGAGTTTTATTTTCCTAAAAGGAGAATCAAAATCTGTCTGAGCAGTAAGAATATATCAACTAGTTTCAAGTTTATTGTCATCCCAACTCTACACAGCAAAGGGTCAAACAGCACAGGAACTATTAACAATGGAAATAATGTAAGAGTGCAAATGGCTGCGTGTTGAATTAATACACAAAATAAAAACATAAATAAATAGCTAAAATGGATGTAGTTGAATAAGTGGGGTGTAAGCAGAGGGTTGGGGACCAGGTTGAGATGAATGGATGGGGGGCAGCAGTGAGTTCAGTCTGTGTATTGATGCTTCTGGACCTCCTGCTGGATGAGAAAAAGCAGGTGTGAGGGGTGGGACTGGTCTTCCACAGTCCTGGAGGGGGAGAGAGACACCAATGACATCTGGAGTCCTTTGAGAGCGCTTCATGTGTCAGTATCTCAGCTTTATCTCTGGGGAAACACCCACAACTCCAGGAGTGATGTCCAAATAAGGAAATGTGCGTCATGTAGCAGGTGGATGTGACCCCCCTCCTTTTTGAGAGCCACTGATGGACGTAACAGCAGAGCAGAAGAGACTGAGACAGTCTTAAAAGTCTTAAAATATTTGTATGAAACAAATATTTGTTTAAAAAAACAAAACAGGTTGAAATATTTTATTACAGTGGAAGATTTTTTTTCACTTTAAGAAAATAAGCTTAATAAATAAATAAATGTCGTGAGTTATGGTTTAATTTTTCAAAAAAGAAAGTTATGATTCAGATTTGTCTGCTGGTGTCACGATGAAAACTTTTAAAATTAGTTTTGTCTGGTTTGTTTTATTTGATGCGTCACTGTCAGATATCGTCTTCATTTGTTGGACGAGTCAATAAAAAAAATTAATTACAAAAAAAGGAAATAAGGTTTTAGGGCTCAGTTATAGATATGAAAGGACTCAGAGATATTTGCAGTCTGGAACAAAAACTAAATAAAAAAGAAAATTAAGGATTTGACTCAATTTACCATAAATGTACCACAAAATTAGGACAAACCTTTTCATTAATTTAAATGGCTTTTGCACAATCCACATCAGAAATATAATAAAAATATATAATAAACCAATAAGAGATGGATTTTACTTGAATGTTGCCTTCACACTTTATGAACAGAGCGAGTTTCTTCAATATCTTGTAATTTCAGTGCCTCAATGATCATCTGACATTTACCTGTTTGTCATGTTTTGTTGTTCTGATAATGTTTTATTAATCCCGTCTCAAATTTGTGCTTCACTCCGTGAAAAACCGTGAGAAGTCGAGGCCGAGCACCAGCTGGCGCACTGACTTGTCATGGCAGATATTTTTTGCAGTGTGGGATCGGAGCGAGGCAGAGCCAGCCTGGCGTGGTCGATGTCGTTGACCCGGGGTCTATGATTAAACTGACAGTTGGGATGTCGCAGAGCGCCAAAGCACTGCTATCGAAACTGTGAGCTGGCTGCCATAATTATCGGCTTCGGCTTCACGGGGAACAATGTGCCAGAGCAGCTGAGAGGGAATCAGACAGAGTCAGCAGCCTGATGTCTCTGAGAAATAAACTGTGAGGACAGATTGTTGTTTTTAGCTTTCTGTAGGCTTAACTCGGTTATTTCACACAGTAGAAAAAATACATTTCGCAGAACATGTGACGTTACGCCACCTGGAGTCTGTTTTTCTTCAACATATCAGTGGGAACAATCAGTGGACACATCTGAGGAAGGATTGTAACACTGACACTACATATAAAGACCTGAACAGCATGTTGAATAAAGAAAAACTCTTATTAATAAATAATGTTAATGAAATAAAGGCAAACAAACCTGTTAAATGTTGAAAAAAACGACTTTAAAGCTGAAGAAAATCGACAGTTTCACCTTTTCTTTCACCAGTTTGACATTTCCCACCAGATTTACTGCAACTTTGGGATTATTTTGTGAGATTTCTTTTAATCCCAGTGCTGTTATGAACCAAGATCGGTCTGTAAATGTAACAGAGAGACTGAGGAGCCGCTCTCTGCACCAGAACTTGAGGGCGTTTGGGGTCTCAGGGGGTGAATCGGACTCCACTGACAGCTGGAGGAGGGTCTCAAACATTATTTTCTTTTTATCCACTAGGGTTGTGCCTGAATACAAATACATTATCTGTCAAAGCACAAATGTTTTTTGTTTTGTTTCATACAAATATAAAAAAATAAAATGCTGCTACAGTCAGTGTTTGCTCCTTGTTTTAGATCCTGCTTTGTGGATGAGTTGCGTCTTGTTATTCAGCCTCAGACTGAGTTTGTCCTCTGCTGAGTAAATCTACACACACCAAGGTCACACCTGTAAATATTGTCTCTCTGCTCCTGCACAGCTTTTCCCAGCCAACTGTCACTGCAGCGACTGCTTCGCTGCACCATTAAACCACCGACAGGAAGGAGAGGAATAAAAGTACAAACTGATCTCAAACCAAAAACTACGATTCGGTCCACGTGTGACGGCAGGTGTGTGCAGCTGTGTCCTAATCAGAGACTGTAAAGAATATTAATGTAGAGGACGTGACGTCACTCGTTGGTTTGCAAACTGCCGTTTTGAAGCCTCAAGTGCAACAATTTGAACATCGCCATGTTTGATTTTTGGAGCCAGAAGCGACCATATTTGGGCGAGAGGGTGGAGCTGACCGTAGCGCTAGCTGCTAGCTCTGTTAGCGCAGTGCCGAAGTCACCGCTAACTTCGGGGTTAACTCTAACCTCCACTTTTATGAACAGGTAGCAAGCGAGAAACGGGAACTCAGCTTCAATCCTGAGGAGTTTATTCTCTGTCAGAACAGCTCAAACTGTACAAACACTGCACTAAACTGTCACAGCTAAACTGCTAACTTAACTCTGTCTGCTCCGGTCGCCGCTAACTCGGTCACACGCACCCGCTCTCTCGCTCGACCAGTGAACTGAAAACACATTGTGATACAGCAGCAGCTACGGCTAAACGCCATGGTTACTTTACATAAGAAATGTTGTCTCTGCGATAGCGACTTGTCAATCACAACGTAGCCACGCCCTAAAGCATACGGGACCATAATTTACTAAATGAACATCATGCTGTATTGAAGAAGACTTGAAACTAGTGACTGAGACCATAAACTCATCAGGAAACAGTTTACTGAGTTAATAAATCAACAGAGAAGTAGGATCATTTCCTCATTGACTTCCATACAATCAGCCGGTGGAGTCGCCCCCTGCTGGCCGTTAGAGGGAACGCAGGCTGTTGACATTTCTTCATTGGCTTCATTTTTCAGTCCCGGAGATTGCCGCTTGGGGGCCGTCACACCCCCTCCCTCAAGTCAGTGTCCCACGGATTTCACCGACAAAGCGCCAACCCACCCACAACAAATGTCACAAGGAAAAAAAAAATTAATTCAAAACAAATAAGGAATACACCATCTTCTTCCTGGATACTCTAACTACAGCTTGGCCCGCTCGTCCTCAGCAACTCGGCGCCTGAGAAGCAAATTAAGAAGAGAAGCAGAGCAAGAACAGTTGAATAAACAGGACAAGGTAGTATATAAAAGGTCAGGACATTAATGCTGAGGAGCACGTGACGATGCATCGGCAATAACATTGTCTGCACCTTTAATATGCCTCATATCGAGGTCATAGGCCTAAAAGTTGAAATGATAAGTTTATGTTTTCTGTGTGCAATCTGCAGTCAAACACTTCAGCAGTGTCGCATATAAAATCTATAACGTGGTCTTGCATTTTGTAAGTTGTATTTTATTTTTTATATGCAACAGTCTGGTGATGGCTGCACACCCATTTAACCAGCGGATCCCTTCACAATACACGTTTTTCCCATTAGAGGCTGCAGATTGGACAGATAGCTGCTGCCTTCAGGCGTCCTTAAAGAGACTCACCAGGGTAAAGAAAAGGACGTTAGCTGCTGTTGTGGATGACGGATATCTTTCTCACTCAGTCTCATGGACTTTAAAACCAGAAAAACAAGTGGAAAGACAAACAGAACATAAATAAAGCTGTTTGTGTGATTTCAAAGAGGTTTATATGACCTGCTGAATCCGTCCAATATTTGTCCAGATATTTAAATAATGGTCTTCTGAACGTTTGAACCAATTTTCGTCCCAATCCATCCTCAGGTTGTTGAGATGCTTCAGTTCAAGGACCGACAGACCCTACAGCGATGCCGCTAGCGGCTCTAAAAATACTCCCAGGACTTTTTTAACTTTTTAAAAATCCGAACGAGTGGCAGAGGTGATATTTGAGTTTTTATCTGTGTCAGAGGAGGAGCTGGGTCAGTAGACTGTCTAGACGCTCTGCTCTGGTCCTGTGTACAGAAATAGACAGTGACCTGGTATATCTCTGTCTAGATAACACGCAGACGGCAGCATCACAGACTGAACTCAAACACGTCTGCTTTATCGAGCCGGTCAGCAGCACAGGACGCTACGTTACCAGGAGCCGAATGTCAACTTAAGAGAGATCGTGATCGTTTAAATACTCAAATAGGAGACACGTTTAGTAATTATTGAGTGATATTTATCAGAGTCTCAAACAGAGGAGAGAAGCAGCACTTTATCTGAGACTGACAGGCTTTATTATTAATTCATTTTTCTCCTTTTTCACTTGTTCATGTATTTAAGGGGCAAAGCTGTGTGAATTATTTATGTGAAGTTATTTCATTAATATCTAACTTGATTTAATTCAGAGGCTCCTTGTTTGCCGTCATGCTAACCTGCTTTTAAAAGGTAAAAGATCAAACCATTTGCCGCCAAGTCAGCCTTTATAAATGGTTCATAATCATTGATTAGTGTCGTTATTAATGGTTAATAAATCATTCAGAAGCCAAAGCTTTGGGTTGCCAGGTTGGGTACAACACACTTCCACCAGCATCAAACCTTCTTCATCTTTTTAGTTCATCAGGAAGATCCGTCCATTGTTCAAGTTTCTCCCTTTGAGTCATCGTGTCTGCAGTTATAAATGTTAATAAATCATTAATAAAGGGTTGTAATAATATGTGATGCTGAATATTACCAGATCTGAAAAATCTGAGTTTAAGTTGAATTTATTTTCTTGTACAAGAAGGAACGTTTTACAACACGACACAGAAGAGGGGTCACAGAGGAAAGGCTCCTGGTGGAGCGTTCACAGTTAGTTTATCTACCTTACAGCTGGACGTTTACAGCTTTCTTCTGATATTTACAGACACATCAGAGACACACAAAATCAAGATAAAATCCTCCTGACCTGTCTCTGTTGAACCTTTCTAACATATGTATGCTGGTCTCCCACTGTTAATCTTTAGCTGCTGTTATTATTTATACAAGTTTAGGAATAAAACAGAAACCTTCATCATGACGTGCCAAAAGAAAAGAGGCATCTAATCACAGTATAATCCTAATTATAACAATAACTCTTGATATTCAACATCAGGTTACAGCCAGTTTGTACAATGCACATATAAGTACAGTACAAAAACAATTACAGTAACAAATACATGAGACATTTGTCATTTTCAAACAATCAAACATGAGAAAAAGATCAATCTGAAACAAGATGGAGGACACTTCATTAAAACGAAAATCTACTTGAACAACCAAAAACATGAACCACACTGAACATACATAAATACAAATGTCTGTTTAATAAATATGTCTAACTAAGTCTCTCTTTTAAAGAAAAAAAAAAAGCAATTACTTTATTACATCATGATGTTTTATAAGTGTCGTTCTTTATTAAACATTTCTATTTCAGCGCCAGCAAACTCATTTATTCTGATTGATGCATTAGCAGAACTGATCCTGTAATTCTGTTTCACACCCCAGTTACTTTCCAGGACCTGACGGGATAGACCTCCACCCCCTCACATCCACCACCAACACCTCCCAGAATAAACCCAACGCCTCCTCAACACCGCCGTTATTATCATGTGTGTTTATACAAATATCACAGATTATACAGGTAAGATATAAATTATCCACATACAGAAGAATCACATCAGATACTTATTTTAATAGTGTTACTGATTTTAGGTGCTGTGTATGTTATGCTATGTTGTTCATGTTATCAGATCCAGATGTGTAACCCTATATAAGCTACGCACTGACAGCGGTACGGCGCCCAGACCAACTTTATGCATGGAATAGACCCGATGATCATCATATAATAAAGGCTTCAAAGAACTTCATCTCTTCCTTTGCGAGATACACCATCACACATCCGTCCTTTCGTTTGGCATCACGAACAGGATTTGAACCTGTGCGCCTCAGATTTAATGTTGATATTAATGACTGTGAAACTCAGGAACACTTTTTCTTCTCATGTAACATCTCTGATAGGTTTTTGGAAAGATCTTAAATCAGTGGTTCTTGGAGAATAACTCGTCTTTGTCGCCCCTAAGTTATGAAAATATTCATTTCGGCGTCGTCTTGGAGGACGCAAAAACTGAGTTTCTGTTAAACGATATCATTAAACTTGCAAAACACTCTATACATAAATGTAAATTCATGTCTGTAAAACCTGATTTTCATGTTCTGATGAAGGAGCTTGCTGTATTTTTGGACTTTAGGACAAACAACAGTAGGATTGAGTTTGTCACCGCCTGATCTGCGTTGTTCATGTGCGGGTTTAAACGGCTTTATTTGAGCATTATATTATATTATATAAAGATACCTCTTTCATATAATCACAAATGATCATTTTTAACACCTTCTATACTGACTTAAGTTAACGTTACCTTTAATTATGAATAATTGAAAGCGGCACGGCGCGTTTCACTCCGATCCATTCAGACTGGGGTGAAATCTCTACAGAGTTGATAATATTCAAAACTTTTCATTTTCATGGATGCACTCTGGTACCGATCAGTGACAGAACAACTCAACTCTAATGTTGTTTGTCCAAATGGAGTTGCCGTACGTAGCTGTCAAAGATTGTGCACATGTGTTTATACAGTCTAACTACGCAGATGTTTTTTTTACCTGACAGCTGATCTGACAGCAGTGTTAAAAGGGAAGGGCTGGACTCTCTCTACTGTAATATCACATGATAATAATATATATAAATGGTAATACTGTAGATGGACCTGTGGAGTCTGCAGCTCTAGTTATTCATATTTATTCATACACTAAACATTTTTCTGTAAATGTGAATCATGAATAAATCATGACAACAGTCAGACCTGTTTATTTCTTTCCTTCATGAGCCAAAAGCTTTTCTTTCCTTCTCCCTCTCTGTTCCAGGAGCATCTTGGCTCATTCAGTAAACATTCCTATACAGCTGTGTAACTGTGGTTATTATTATTATTATTATTATTAACCTGAAGGCATGTCAGACTGACTCTACCTGCACTCGTTCATAGATTTTATTCAGAATATTTCTGGCTGGTTTTTATCACATCAGTTCTTTTCTTTCTGTCATAAACAGATATAAATGTGTGTTATTCTTATTTACCAGTTAGTTTTTGTGTAGTAACTAGTATTGCAGATGTTTTTTCTTTTAAACTGTTACTTTATTATTTATATATTTGACAGCTGAGATGTTAGGAGATGTATTTAATTTAGCTCCTGGTGTCTTTCTGTCATTTCATAAACATCCCTCATTGTGTCAGAAGCAGCGCTGCAGTAATAATTTGCTTGTTGCTGTCTGGACTCTCCTGCTCAGTCCTTTGTTTTCTCTCCATCTTCTCCTGTAAAGAGAGAAAGTGCTGGCACACACACACACACACGCACACACACACACACACACACACACTCCTACGTGCTGCCGTTACAGCCGGCAGCGGAGCGGAGAGAGTGAAGAATATTCTGGCTGACCTGAGCGACGTGACAGCGGGGCTGATTGAGGATGATGTGTTTACTGGAACCAGCTACGGGTCAGTAAGTAGCCACACTGAGGAGAGACGACACCGCAACACACCTCCCAGCCCCCCCTCTGACTTTTAGTCCACCAGAGGACAGGATGATAAATCACAAAGAAAGAAAAAAAAGGTTTAAGGAGGAGAAGGAAGAAACTGGAAGGTAAAGGGTTTAGGTTCATGAACATGCACCGTACATGCACACCTGGATGCATTTAACATGTTATATAGCTGTTATTATTATATATATTAGATTTAAACCATATTTAATCACTTTCTTAAGCAGTTTTTTTTAACATTGTGGCCAAAAATATTCATGACTTCCTGTAGCTTAATCAGTTTTTTCATTAATGAAACATATTTGTCCTTTTTAAATGTTTTAAAACTGAAGCTATGTGTCAAAAGTTCGGCTGTAATCACATTTTATCTTCATATTTAATCATATATCTCTTCTTTTGTTTGTGTTCAGAGGAGGAAAACGTGCAGCTCTTCATCAACCCGAGAGAGCGGCAGACTTTTCACCTTGACACTGTGCTGTGTGATGCCAAAGTGTCACACAGCTCCTCGCTGGGATACAAACATCGATCAGCTGCTTCCCTGCAGTGAAACTCATTCATATCTGACACCTGTGGCAGCGACGCTGTGCGGGGAAAAATAGCACCAATGAAAAATTCAAATGTCTGCCGGGCTTTCACTTCTTAGTAATGAACTCTCAGAGGACGTCGCTGCCCTGATTATGCTTTTTATGATGCTGTTAACCTTTGTCTTCTTTAACTAATAACGCTCACCTGGAAAGCCATAAAGTTCTTAATATAACCTTTCACATCACTTTAACTGGCAGTAAAGTAGAAAAGTTGTTCAACTGGTGTTTTAATACATTTTTAAAAGATAAAATACAAATAAAAGAAAAGAAAAAAGGTGTAAGTTCATATCTATAAATACCATTAAATGTCTCAATCACATCCACAGTTTCATAGCTGTTAAACAAATATATATATTTACACATAAAAGGTTTGGACACACTTGTCATTCAAGATCATGGGAAGGTCTAAACTTATGACGGGTGCTGCACACACACACACACACACACACACACACACGGAGCGAGAGAGAGAAAGCCATCCGGTGAGTCACTGACAGGAGGTTAAATCAGACAGCCGTGACCTTTCACTTTTGAATTACGCTGTGCAGGAATCAAGCATGTTGGCAGGACGAGATGTTTTCCTGCAGCTGACTGCTGCTCTCAATCTGCCCTTCATGTCGTCCCCTTTATCAGCTTTTATATGTTTCCAGTTCAACAATAGCACTGAGAGAAAAAAACAAAAAAAACAAAACAGGGTTAAAGCTCTGCAGGAGGAAGCTGATGTTACTGAGTTTAGTGTCGTACTGCTGACTGAAACACTGACGCTTGTTAGCTTGTTAGCTTAGCAGAACTCCCAACTAGCCTATCCAGCTCGTTCCCTCTAGTCACATCTGGTTGTTCCCTTTAGTTATGCCACAGCTGTCTCTTCATTTCTTAGTGCTTGTCATGTTTTTGGGAAATGTGTTCACTCTCGTCTGTCAGCTGATTGTAGCAGCATCTGTAAAACGGTGATTTGTTGTTGTTTTTTGCAGATTAAACACACCAGATATAAACATGTTAATCAGTGAGCTTTAGAGATGTTGGTAGCTGGATTTTGTGACCTTTGCACTTGTTTCCAAGTGTTTCCTGTCTTCATGCTAAGCTAATAGCTAATGCAGCTTACCTTATAGAGATATAGAGATATTTAAGAGATTAATTAACTCACATTTTGTCAGTTGAATCAATATTTTTTTTTAGCTGTACACAGAATAACACTAAATATATAACTGTGATGGAAACAGAGGATGCAGAGCGACTGTTTCCTGCTTCGATTCGGCTAAACTCATCTACCGTCCGGTGTGATGTCAGCTGTCAGCAGCCAATCAGGAGAGACGCTCTGTTGCTGCGCCAGGATTTTATAACCGAACTAAAAACCTGACTGAGTTTAGTGTGGGACAGAGGCAGGAATAAGATATAAGAGGCATGACACACACACACACAAACGTGTACATGACAAGTTAAAACACTAAAGTGGCATCCGGCCCTGAAGTGAGTGAACGTATTTGCCAAAACGATTTTTCTCTAAATGGTGTCATGTGATCATAACGAGCAAAAACCTGACCACAAAATGAGATTATTTTAATTTGATATAGAGAAAATGGGAGATGTTTATATGTAAGAAATGCATCCAAACTACAGTATGAAGCAGTTTTGTCCGTTTTATAGTGGATGACTTTACAATGAGACTTTAACCGGAGGGGTCAAAGGTCAGAGATCAGGCTCAACGTCTTCCACAGAAAGTAGACACACTAGTATTTGTCACCGCTGACTTTCAGAACGTTTTAGTCGAGATTAAAGAACTTTTTGAAGGAAGGACGCTGATTAACCTATCAAATGTGTTGACTAATGTATCTGTTCAGCAAATCAGCCTCAGATTAACAACGATGGCGCTTTGGGAGAGCGACAGCGGGCCAATGTCACGCTTGGTATGCGTCCCAGAGGCTGTGAAGGCATTACAAGCGTGACGGCAGGCTCTGTCGCTCGAGTGAACGCCCGACAACGACCCCCTCCCTCCTCCCCCACTCCCTCCTTCGCTCCTCCTGTGAGCCATCGATCACGCAATCAATGACATATTATCCTCGCAGTGACCCGAGATCATCGGCGAGGCGCGTTTTACATCGACTGGCACAATAACAGCTCATTACATTCACCTTCGGGGCCGCCTCGGCCAGACCCGGGAGGAGGACCCGGAGGCCGGAGCCAGAGATTGATACACACACACACTGCGGATCAGACTGTAAGAAGGGAGGAGAAGGAGCGATGAAGACGAGGAGGAGTTCTCTGGCAACCTAAGGCTTTATTTCAAATGTCACTTCCTTAATTAGAGACGCCAAAACAATGCAGCGAGGAAGAATAAGAAGAAGAGGAGGAGGAGGAGGTCAGGACGACCTGCTATCTGCCCTCCACCATCTTGGCCACCATCGGGCTCCTCGTCAGGTTTTTCATCCCTTTAACGAGGATTTAAACGTCACAGACAATTAATGTTCAGTTGGGAACCTCCTCTTCATCTTCACCAACGTTGGGATGCGATCAAACGTCTCCACAATCAATCAAAGGAAAGAAAGGATCACGTTCAAGGAAACAAGTGAATGATAATCTCAGTGTTTAATATGAAGAGTTTAGATTCAAAGTGGGTAAAATATATCATATTTAAATACTTTATTTTATTCTATATTCTCTATTTA
Organism: Euthynnus affinis; assembly: GCA_029490765.1. Classification (NCBI taxonomy): domain Eukaryota; kingdom Metazoa; phylum Chordata; class Actinopteri; order Scombriformes; family Scombridae; genus Euthynnus; species Euthynnus affinis. Next base: position 28,819,263 of record CM055849.1, read on the forward strand.
TTCAGTTTTATCCAACCTGCTACAATGAGGATTGCTGCCAAACTGTATTTCAATGTGTTTTAACACAATGACACTAAAGAATCAAAATAATTGTTAACGCTAAACATTACAGCAGCTTTACTGTCTTGTCTTGTGATTGAATAATTTATCATGTCTGTGCATTACGGCTATATATATATATTTATATAAAATCAAGTTAGATTGAATTTATTTGTTTGACTTAATTAAAATTCTAAATATAAATTTTAACATTTATATAAATTCTAGAACACAGCTGGTCAGAGAATTCTGCCAGCGCCTAGCAACGGTTGCTGAGCATAGTTGTTGCTTGGGGGCGGGGTTTATGGAGAATGAAGTGACATCACAAGTTTGTCATATCTTTGATCTCAGTGATGCCATCCTTGATGCTTTGAAGTTGAAAGCTTTGATGTTTATGTTCAAACCCACCAGATATTACCTACCCGGTGATTTCCAGCTTTGGGTACAACAGTTCGAGAAGACTGAGCCCGGTATAGTTCATAGAACCCAGTACCGTTCATAGAACCAAGTACAATCAAGTATCAAGCATCAACAGTAACACTTAACAATCATCATGACTACAACAGTAATTATGTGCCCAGAAGACATGCCAGTGATCACAGTCAACACTTTCCGCCCACTGATCCAAACATTCATTGAAAGAATGACAGAGGATCAGTGGATGCTGCTGAAATCTGGTCATCCTGACGACGGCACTAAATTCTTGCTGGCTGAATTGCTGTTGGAAATCATACAAGCAATGACAAAGGCCCTTTTAGCGACACTCAGGAACACCTGTGTGTCAATATCCGAGGAGCAGGTTCAAGTCAAGCTGGGTGACACGCTGTTCCAGAGTTTTGTTGAGGTCCTGGACATACAGGACCCAGAGAAGTGTGTCAGCCCCCAACGACTGACAAGCCTGGTGGTTAAGGAGGTTGCACAGAGTGTCAGCTCCGCTCTCTCTGCTCGGAAGACTCCTGATTCTGGGATGAACAAACACATCACCCCCCCACACAGACTTAACAACATGCTTAAACATGCATCCAAAATGTTTAAAAAGTTGGCCACCAGGATTAGAATTCGGCCACCGCGGGGACCTCGGCAGACATCTAACCAGAGGACATCAAGCGGGCAGACATCAAACCCACGGACATCAAGCCGGAAGACATCAAGTCAGACCAGCTCCGTAGGGAAGACCAGCTTGGAGCTGTCAGTGGAGGATCTGGAGGACAAAGACTTCAAAGTCATCTGTCGGTCACACCAGGGGGAGCTACGGACCTCAGTGGAGGGGTCACAGAGCACGGACGAGGACGGATCAGTGGCTGAAACAGCTAAAGTGGTCCAGGAAATAATTGAGAAGGCCGTCAGTGAAATCACTGACCCTCTCTTGCAGGATGTGTCGGATTCGGAGTACGACGAGCTGCAGTCAGAATCCTCTTTTGACATTGAGGTTGTGTCAAAAGACATCAGTCAACTCATTGCCAGTGAGGTCGAGTCTACGTCTCCAGAACTCCAAGAGAAGCGTAGACTCAGTCTGAGAGAGGTAGGCGGCATCATAAAGACCTTCTTTGTGAAGCTCCTTGCCAAAACATCAATTCTTCGCATTGTGGCACAACTGAAGAGGAAATTCCGACCTGGCTCTGAACCTGAAAGCAGCGAGTCAGTGCAGTCTGTTGTGGATGCTTTCGAGTCGCTGCTTTTGAAGGAGGACAAACAGGAGAAGCAAGGTGGGGATGAGCTGAACATATTTCCCAGATATAAAACTCTTACTGGGAATAACGTGGTGGTGATCACCAATCAGCTCACCGAAATATTGTTCTGCTACATCAAGTATGGGACCTTGATACCGGATATCATCCCGGAAGCAATCAGGAGGAAGGCGGCATCTTTTCCCCTGGTGGATCCTGCAATGTACGAGGATATACTGAAGAAAATCCGCTGCTTCCTGGCTCTGTTAAACTGGTGGCAGAAAACCCAGGCTGCCATCCACTCTAACAGACTGACACTGGCTTTCCAAGGCACTGATCCAGACGCAGAGAGTCCCTTACCAGAGGACAACACAGAGGAGAAGGCATGTCCGGTACCCACTTCGAGGCCAGCCACTAAACACGAAACAAATCGTCCCTCGTCTTCACAGGAAGAGGCAGAGGGACAGGAGGACCTGATGTTGGAGATAAACAAGACAAGAGTCTTGCTCCTCGTGGAGAGGCTGGTCTCTGCGCTGTACAACAAGGCCAAAGTGAAGTGGACCACAACACAGCCGGAGGTCATCATCAACCGTCTGTTCCAGCAGATATGGGCCAAAGTCCAGGGAGCAAATTTGAGGATAACTCCCAGAAAATTTGAGGACCTTGAGAAGGCAGTGCTCAGACCCCTGGTGAAGAAATGGGGCTGCGTAACAAATGTGCTGATTTCCACCAATTTAGCGGACCCAGAGGTGGAATCAGACATAACCTACTATCTCCAACGCCACATTTTTGCGAAGAAACCGAATGCCATCGCCAGGTTCTTCTCATCGCTGGGAAACGCCCTCTCCAGGCCGTTCAGACGGTCATAGAATTTCAGGGTTATTAAGGGTGGCAGGTAGTTATTTAGATAGTTAAGAGCTTCACTGGAGATCTTAGGGTAATCTCAGGGGTTAGAGCTGGTTCTATGTTCAATGGCCTCTCCTTCAGACCAAGAACCAGTGCTAAGGTTATTTAGGGGGTGGGTAGTTATTTAGGGGGTGGGTAGTTATTTAGGGGGTGGGTAGGAAAGAGCTTCAGTTCTGCCTTACCTCCATGTGAGGCAGGACTGGAGCCCTCAGGGCAATCTTAGGGGTCAGAGATGGTTCTATGTTCAAGGGCCTCTCCTTCAGACCAAGAACCAGTGTTGAGGTTATTTAGGGGGTAGATAGTTATTTAGGGGGTAGGTAGTTATTTAGGGGGTGGGTAGTTATTTAGGGGGTGGGTAGTAAAGAGCTTCAGTTCTGCCTTACCTCCATGTGAGGCAGGACTGGAGCCCTCAGGGTAATCTCAGGGGTCAGCAGTGGTTTTATATCTGAGGGCCTCCTCCTCAGACCTAGAACTAGTGTTGAGTTAATTTAGGGGATAGGTAGAGGTGGCGTGGATTTAACCAGAGTTTCTTCCCACTTCATTTCAAAACAATTAATCAATTGGACACTCAAAATTGCCCCCAAAATTCTAATTGGATTCATGAATGTAAAATTGGAAAATGTCATTCAATAAAAGTGTTTGCATTCTTATATCTGCTTCAAAATCACTCTTTTCTTATTATGTGTATTTGATCATTTGATTCAGTCTCAGTCAGGCCAAACCTGTGAAGAAAATACTTAGGAAACTGTTTGTTTTCCAATAGTGTCATATCCCAAAATAGGTAGTAGACAAGTTAGAGCTCTGGGTTTTACGCTAAGGTATGTTCCAAATATTCAGTTTTATCACACAGTTCATTTTTACTCACCTTCAAAAGCTCCTTGTTCCAATATTAGATGTTTTTCTGGGAAATGACATTGCATTCACTCACACGTTGGTGCAATTTTGACCAAGATAGAAGCATCCAAGGTTTGGGCTGCTGGATATTAGTGTAGTCATGAGGTTTGATGGGGTTTTTCCTTCATATTATACACTACCTCTACTTAAGTGTTGAATGTGACACATAGAACTTGTGTTTTGTACAGTTTTGTGTGAACATGATTGCAGAGAACAGTTTACTGAAAATTATCCAATGCTGTTTGTGTTACCAAGCGTCCACATCAACCAAAAACGTAACAATAAACCATGATGACAAGTCTACTGGCCTTGTATTACATTGGCTTTAATGTTGTTACTGTACACTAAATTCAATTAGATGTGTAATAAGGGGTTAACTTTTTACATTAATGCTGAGAAAAAGAAGAGAGAATCACAGCTCAGGTACAAGTACAACAATAAAATATAAATGAAATATAAATGTTTATGTATGTCTGTGAATCTTCAAACTTTTTTCCCTTTGGGGATTAATAAAGTATCAATCAATCAATTTCTACATTTCCTTCAAAGACTGTGATAGAGTGGACATTTTGTATTTTGTTCGGTTAAAACAATAATTGAGGCAAAAAGAGGAACGCCATCTTACCTTTCAGGTATGACTGTGTGCTCACAGTTTACTGGCCTGTGTAATTTGCAGATCATGCAACCAGCCATGTAAACTGTTCATGAGCTTCTAGGGATTTGTCATTTTTAAATAATTTAATGATTTTACCAACTTTTTAGCTAATCAAAACTTAGGGTAAGCACGCAACCACCGTAGCAGGCACAGGCAGGAAACGGAGCGTGTTCCTCACAAGATGGCACCCCATATCAACATGCAATGCAGCATGACATACCTTCACATTGTTGGTACTCAGTAGGCACAGGTTAGATTAATCATTATTGAAGATAATGATCAATTATTAGAATCAATCAAATTATAAATAAACAAAATTCCAATATTTGAAACAGTCTCAAAACAGACGTTCACTTTAAAAACATCTGAGAGACATTAACATTAATAAGGTGAACAGTGAAGGTTTAACCTGGATCACTGACCCTGTCACCAAGCTGTTATCATAACATGTATGCAAACAATCACAAGAAACTTCTCTTTAAATATACAACTGAGTTTATGAACATTTTTAACATTAATCGTATCAATTCCAAATCAACGCCTCATTTAATACATCTGCAACCAATCTGTCCAAGTGTGGGTGTGTGTACAGTGGTGGTGTGAGAGAGGAAGTAGCAAGAACAAGATGACAGATGCTACCCATATGGGGTTATGTTGGTTCCAATCAAGATGGCGGACGTGACCATAGCTGTGTCTCAAATCAGATACTTCTGTTAGTGCACTTTGGTGTAGTACACTGTGTACTTACTACTGTAGTGCAAGAATTTTGACGGGGTAGTGTTGTCTCAAATCAAACACAGCAGTGCACTTACCAGAAATAACAAAGAAGCATTAGCTAGCCTTAGCATTGGCATTATTGTTCACACTATGAAATCATTACAGACTGCTAAATTAATCCAGAAAACATACTGATGATGGCTTCTATCCAACAACAGTATAGTGGTGCTTAGTGTTAAAAACAAATGTATAACTTACATTTGTATAATGTGTATTACAGGCTAGCATTAGCTCCACTTTTTCTGACTTGACTTTATTATTTCCTGCTTGACCTCTGAAATTACATGGATGGACGCATCCACTTAAAGAGGTGGGGGCAGGACGTCCGTAGCACTTCCTGCACCTGCCTTACAGTTTAGGTAGCCTATTGACAATTGAGACCATGTAACCCCCAATCAGATGGCAAGGTCCAACATCAATTGAGCCATACCTGGCAGGTCCATTTTTTTCCCTACATTACTGGCATTTGTCAGAATTGCCAGATTTCCCTCTGAGCCTGGTGTCAGTGCAATGGAGACGTGGAGTTCTCCAGTATGGCCGATATTATACACATTGTTATTTGAAACAGAAGAAAAGTATAAAAAGTGTTTTGCTGTGGTCAGCAGGCGGATGGGTCAGGACAGGGACATAATGGACAACAACTTCAGAAAAAAGGACTGGGGAAAAAAATCATGTCTGCATCCTAAAAAATGCTGGGTTGAAAACAATCCAATTTGCTTGGGTACTATTTGAATGTAACTCTCTAGGCAACAATGATTCCAAGGCAACTGGACTTAGACAACACTAACCCAAGTTGCCTTGGAATCATTGTTGCCTTGAGATAAATATGACCTGGACAAATGAGAATATACACAGACCTATTTGAATGAAAGACTTTGGAGGGAACAAATGTCCATGGACCACTGATTTAGATTCCCTACAGCCGTGTTTTTGGATCTATGTGATCTATGTGTCATCCTGGTGCAAATACAGATACTGACCACTCTTGAATTTCTGGCAACTGACTGTTTTCAAAGGTAACTCTGACAGGGAGTGTGTTTCAAATGGTCAGGACCAATCTAGCCTCTGATAATATCAATATCAATATCTAATATATAATATAATATATCAATATCAATACTTTCACAGAGAACGCAAATATTACGAGGCAAAAAAGCGGCTGGATTTTTCACACAGCGAATAAAAGCATCAACCAATCACAAACCTAGATTTAGCATTTATATTTACATTTAACATTTATATTTAACATTCATGTTTATATTTAAAAATCATTTTAGACATTTAAAAATACACTAAATTCTAGAACACAACTGGTCAAAGAATTCTGCCAGCGCCTAGCAACGGTTGCTGAGCATGGTTGTTGCTTGGGGGCGGGGTTTATGGAGAATGAAGTGACATCACAAATTTGTCATTTCTTTGATCTCAGTGATACCATCCTTGATGCTTTGAAGTTGAAAGCTTTGATGTTTATGTTCAAACCCACCAGATATTACCTACCCGGTGATTTCCAGCTTTGGGTTCAACAGTTCGAGAAGACTGAGCCCGGTATAGTTCATAGAACCCAGTACCGTTCATAGAACAAATCAAGTATCAAGCATCAACAGTAACACTTAACAATCATCATGACTACAACAGTAATTATGTGCCCAGAAGACATGCCAGTGATCACAGTCAACACTTTCCGCCCACTGATCCAAACATTCATTGAAAGAATGACAGAGGATCAGTGGATGCTGCTGAAATCTGGTCATCCTGACGACGGCACTAAATTCTTGCTGGCTGAATTGCTGTTGGAAATCATACAAGCAATGACAAAGGCCCTTTTAGCGACACTCAGGAACACCTGTGTGTCAATATCCGAGGAGCAGGTTCAAGTCAAGCTGGGTGACACGCTGTTCCAGAGTTTTGTTGAGGTCCTGGACATACAGGACCCAGAGAAGTGTGTCAGCCCCCAACGACTGACAAGCCTGGTGGTTAAGGAGGTTGCACAGAGTGTCAGCTCGGCTCTCTCTGCTCGGAAGACTCCTGATTCTGGGATGAACAAACACATCACCCCCCCACACAGACTTAACAACATGCTTAAACATGCATCCAAAATGTTTAAAAAGTTGGCCACCAGGATTAGAATTCGGCCACCGCGGGGACCTCGGCAGACATCTAACCAGCGGACATCAAGCGGGCAGACATCAAACCCGCGGACATCAAGCCGGAAGACATCAAGTCAGACCAGCTCCGTAGGGAAGACCAGCTTGGAGTTGTCAGTGGAGGATCTGGAGGACAAAGACTTCAAAGTCATCTGTCGGTCACACCAGGGGGAGCTACGGACCTCAGTGGAGGGGTCTCAGAGCACGGACGAGGACGGATCAGTGGCTGAAACAGCTAAAGTGGTCCAGGAAATAATTGAGAAGGCCGTCAGTGAAATCACTGACCCTCTCTTGCAGGATGTGTCGGATTCGGAGTACGACGAGCTGCAGTCAGAATCCTCTTTTGACATTGAGGTTGTGTCAAAAGACATCAGTCAACTCATTGCCAGTGAGGTCGAGTCTACGTCTCCAGAACTCCAAGAGAAGCGTAGACTCAGTCTGAGAGAGGTAGGCGGCATCATAAAGACCTTCTTTGTGAAGCTCCTTGCCAAAACATCAATTCTTCGCATTGTGGCACAACTGAAGAGGAAATTCCGACCTGGCTCTGAACCTGAAAGCAGCGAGTCAGTGCAGTCTGTTGTGGATGCTTTCGAGTCGCTGCTTTTGAAGGAGGACAAACAGGAGAAGCAAGGTGGGGATGAGCTGAACATATTTCCCAGATATAAAACTCTTACTGGGAATAACGTGGTGGTGATCACCAATCAGCTCACCGAAATATTGTTCTGCTACATCAAGTATGGGACCTTGATACCGGATATCATCCCGGAAGCAATCAGGAGGAAGGCGGCATCTTTTCCCCTGGTTGATCCTGCAATGTACGAGGATATACTGAAGAAAATCCGCTGCTTCCTGGCTCTGTTAAACTGGTGGCAGAAAACCCAGGCTGCCATCCACTCTAACAGACTGACACTGGCTTTCCAAGGCACTGATCCAGACGCAGAGAGTCCCTTACCAGAGGACAACACAGAGGAGAAGGCATGTCCGGTACCCACTTCGAGGCCAGCCACTAAACACGAAACAAATCGTCCCTCGTCTTCACAGGAAGAGGCAGAGGGACAGGAGGACCTGATGTTGGAGATAAACAAGACAAGAGTCTTGCTCCTCGTGGAGAGGCTGGTCTCTGCGCTGTACAACAAGGCCAAAGTGAAGTGGACCACAACACAGCCGGAGGTCATCATCAACCGTCTGTTCCAGCAGATATGGGCCAAAGTCCAGGGAGCAAATTTGAGGATAACTCCCAGAAAATTTGAGGACCTTGAGAAGGCAGTGCTCAGACCCCTGGTGAAGAAATGGGGCTGCGTAACAAATGTGCTGATTTCCACCAATTTAGCGGACCCAGAGGTGGAATCAGACATAACCTACTATCTCCAACGCCACATTTTTGCGAAGAAACCGAATGCCATCGCCAGGTTCTTCTCATCGCTGGGAAACGCCCTCTCCAGGCCGTTCAGACGGTCATAGAATTTCAGTGTTATTAAGGGTGGCAGGTAGTTATTTAGATAGTTAAGAGCTTCACTGGAGATCTTAGGGTAATCTCAGGGGTTAGAGCTGGTTCTATGTTCAATGGCCTCTCCTTAAAACCGAGAACCAGTGCTAAGGTTATTTAGGGGGTGGGTAGTTATTTAGGGGGTGGGTAGGAAAGAGCTTCAGTTCTGCCTTACCTCCATGTGAGGCAGGACTGGAGCCCTCAGGGCAATCTTAGGGGTCAGAGATGGTTCTATGTTCAAGGGCCTCTCCTTCAGACCAAGAACGAGTCTGAGGTTATTTAGGGGGTAGGTAGTTATTTAGGGGGTAGGTAGTTATTTAGGGGGTGGGTAGTCATTTAGGGGGTGGGTAGTAAAGAGCCTCAGTTCTGCCTTACCTCCATGTGAGGCGGGACTGGAGCCCTCAGGGTAATCTCAGGGGTCAGCAGTGGTTTTATATCTGAGGGCCTCCTCCTCAGACCTAGAACTAGTGTTGAGTTAATTTAGGGGATAGGAAGAGGTGGTGTGGATTTAACCCGGGTTTCCTCCCACTTCATTTCAAAACAATTAATCAATTGGACACTCAAAATTGCCCCCAAAATTCTAATTGGATTCATGAATGTAAAATTGGAAAATGTCATTCAATAAAAGTGTTTGCATTCTTATATCTGCTTCAAAATCACTCTTTTCTTATTATGTGTATTTGATCATTTGATTCAGTCTCAGTCAGGCCAAACCTGTGAAGAAAATACTTAGGAAACTGTTTGTTTGTTTTCCAATAGTGTCATATCCCAAAATAGGTAGTAGACAAGTTAGAGCTCTGGGTTTTAAGCTAAGGTATGTTTCAAATATTCAGTTTTATCACACAATTCATTTTTACTCACCTTCAAAAGCTCCTTGTTCCAATATTAGATGTTTTTCTGGGAAATAACATTGCATTCACTCACACGTTGGTGCAATTTTGACTTGTACTTGAGTATTTCCATTTGATGCTACCTAAGTTGAGGTAGTGTATAATATGAAGGAAAAACCCCATCAAACCCCAGGATTACATTAATATCCAGCAGCCCAAACCTTAGATGCTTCTGTCTGAAACTAAAAATTGTCCAATGCTGTTTGTGTTACCAAGCGTCCACATCAACCAAAAATGTAATAATAAACCATGATGACAAGTCTACTGGCCTTGTATTACATTGGCTTTAATGTTGTTACTGTACATTAAATTCAATTAGATGTGTAATAAGGGGTTAACTTTTTACATTAATGCTGAGAAAAAGAAGGGTTACTTACTTGAGACTTGAGGGCTAAGACTTGTGACTTACTTGAGACTTGCATGTATGGGACTTACTCCCATCTCTGCTTGAGACGCAGCTAAAGTGCGCAGTGCTCGGTGTTCCCAGTAAGCTAACGTTAGTTTGGGTCCGAGGACAACGGGGCGTGCTTCAGGAGTGTGAAAGGAATAGATGGTGCCGAACATGAGCTGCAACTCTGTGTGGTACGCTGTGGTATTCCCCAGTTAAACAGAATATGAGAAGAGTTACAAGACAGGTTTAGCGCTGAAAAGCGGGGCATGGCGTAGTGAGTACAGCACGATATGGAGCCGTGAAACAGAGCTATAAATGTCAAACGGTAAATGGATTTATATGGCGCCTGAACCACATCTACTCACACTTCCTTCTTCTGTGCTGTTAGATCAAGAGAAGGGGGGGGAGAACTCAAGTTGCTTCTTGTGTTTTCCCGCCTTTTGTTGATTGCCTCGTGTGTTTTACTCACCTGTGATCACACCCTGTGTATTTAAGTCTGGTTCTCAGTTCAGTTTTTGTTGAGTGTCGGTGTCTAACGTTTCTTTCAAGTTTCAATAAATATCTCCGCTTATGATCCTGCCCGCCTATCTGGCAATTTTTGTTTACTGATATATAACACGCACTTTACATCAGGTGTGGTGTTTTCTGTCGTTTTTATTTCACCGATCATCTGTCATTCCTCACCAGGCTCACTTATAATTTCCTCATCGTTGCCTGGGCATCAACTGAGACGTCACATCTGTAACACACCTTCATCATGAGCCCATCATACTGTCTTTTTTTTTTAAAGGTTTTCTCTCTCTCTTTACCTTCTCTACTTCCGTGCTTTCATGGTGCTGTTTTTGCATCACCGCCCAGCCTTCACAGATTCATCAGTGCATCACTTCATCAACCTCCTCAGCCGCCACCACCACCACTAGTGTCGGGAGTCCATGAGGAGGATTTATCTTGCTGCTGCTCCTGTAGAGTCTGCCAAACACTTACTTTTAATCATCAATATCATCTGTAGAATAAATCATTTTTGCTTCATTCACTTGTCTCTCCTGATTGAAACAGCAACGGTTTCTCTCAGGTGGAGTTGAACGCAGCAAACGTTTGTTTATTTTGGCCAATTAAGCTGATGAAGATTAATATGATATTGTTTATTTTCTGTTTACTGATCTCATAGAAATCCCACCTGCTGAGCTGCATCTGTGAGCTCTCCGTTTACAAAATGTTATACTGTGGTTTGGATTTGCAGGGTGATCTGTTTGTTGACATTTGACGGGACAAACAAAAACACAAACACGTGTCTGGATTAGTCTTTGACGTTACGCTGTACGTGTGAGTATCAGCAGGTGTGTTGTTGTCTCAGGGAGAAGCCGAGTAAGTCTGCTGTTTAACAATACTTCCTTTTTCGATAAGACCGCTCTTAATGAGGCGGCAGCAGTCAGCCGCCTCCCATCCATAAATGAAAAGGTCTGAGGAGGGAGGGGAGGGGAGGGAGGGAGGAGGGGAAACGTCTCTCGGCCTCTTAGACACCAGAGCTGAATCGCAGAGAGCAAAATTGCACAAGTTCAAACGCGGACATCTCTTGAGGAGTTTCAACAGGAAGTTGATTCGTGCTGCAATTAGCGAGATAAAAACAGATGGCCTTCCAAGGAAACTGTACCGGCTATTATTGGTTCAAGCATTTTTATATGAGGACTGAACCTCTCAGCAAAGAATAAGCAACACATTTTGTCTTTGCAAACTTTCAAAATACTGAGAAATAAGCCACTGCCAGACATTTGGCTGTGATAAAGCAGAGACTGGTACAGCTATGCACCAGATACCAAACTATTCCCAGTGAACAGCAGCTGTTTCCAGTGTTCAGTTTGTAGCAACATCATTTTAATCTAAACTTTTGTCACTTTATGTTTGGACTGATTGGCTGTTAATGTGCCAGCTCTGTCAGGCAGAAAACACAATGACTGTGTGAAAGATGTGCTCAGAGTTTAAACTGCATCTGTTTGTTGTTTTCCAAAACACAAATTGAAGCCACATCCTGCATCTTCTGGACCTTCATCCTCCACTCCTCAGTCAGTGAAGGTCTGGTCCTGCAGTGCTGAAGAACTCGGATCTTTTACTCGAGTAAAAGTAGTAATATCACACTGTAAAAATAAAAGCACAGCAGTATTATCATATAAAGTCACTCCAAGTGTTTAAGTAGTTGTTTTGCAGTAAATTGCCTCCTGTGACTGATATATTAAATGTTTTCAGTTACTTTATATACAGTGAGATTATTAATGAGAGGAAAGAAGAAAAATAAAGTTCTGATACACAAAATTTCATTATTTTTTCTCTAATCTTTTATTTATTTATAGTTTTTTGTGAGTTTTACCTCTTTAGGCCTCCAAACAGCTTTTGAAACATGACGAGGAGACACAACTACACACTGATTTTATACAAGAAAGAAGTCAAAACGTCTGGGAACAACTAGTTTAATCTTAAACAATGCAGTGTAATTCTAAGTTTATTGTGTTATTTCATGTAAAATTTAAAATCTGAAAAGGAACTAAAGCTGTCAAATACATGTAGTGGTGTAAAAAGTACAATATTTTACTCTGAAATGTCGTTGAGTTGAAGTATCAAGGAGCAGAAAATGCAAATTCTCAAGTGCCTCAACTGTACTATTATTATGTGTATTGTATTTTTGAGTACAACACTTAAGTAAATGTACTTACTTACTTTACACCACTGCCGTCCTGACAGCTTTAGTTATTAGTTACTTCTCAGATTTGAATTTGACATAAAACAACATATGATGAGCTTATAAATGACACTTCATTGATAAATATTAAACCAGTGGTTCCCAAACGTTTTGGCTTGAGACCTCTTTATAAAACCTGCTGTGTGTAGTTGTGTTTCCTCATCATGTTTCATATGTTTTGAGTTGTTAACACACTAACCAAACAGACATTTCCTCTATAAATTTATCATGTGGTTTTAAATAAATAACTCTTCGAGGCCCAAAGAGCTAAAACTCAAGAATTTAAACAGCAGTATTTAGTTTGAGCTGTTTACAACTAAAGTAAAAACATTTAAACGCCCAAACTTAGATATTAACTTAACACCTATAAATCAATCATGAACCTGGAATTAAAGTTTTTGTTCAAAGTCAGCAGCAGCCAGTCGCTGTCCAGCTTTCGTAGATATAGAAAAAGTCAGTTAGAGTAAATCAGTTGATAGTGGTGGTGCTGTTTTTCTCCATCAGCCCACTCTACACTGGGCTGGCACCAATTTTCTGATAGTAGATGGTTTGATAACACTAAAGGTGAAATATACCTGCTGCCCGTCAGCTCTGATGGAGCTGCTGCCAACTCGGTGCAGAGTTTCTGACAGCAGGGATGGGTTTTTGGCTGGAGGAGCAGAAGTGGGGCAGGATTTTTTTTTTTTAATACTAAAATTAATTAAGGAATTAATTGCTTTTTTCAGAATGCAGACGTCTTATAATGTTGGTTTAGTTAGACACATACATGGTTGTAAAAAATGAAAATCGTCTTACAGCCTGGCTCTTACAGTTTTTACAGCTATTACAAGGTAAACCTGAGGAGAAATCATCCCAAAATAGATATGTTATGACATCAATCTCTTCCAACTCTAGCTGCAGAAAACAATCAGAGAAGAGCTTGCAGATTTGCTAATGATAGAAGGATTTGGAGGCTTTTAGCAGAATTGCGGCGGCACGCGGTCATGAAGAGCAGGAAGAGCTTCAGTTTGCTCCAGTGGTCTTCACCGACCTGAAATCAGATCAGGAATAAACTCACATAAAAAAAAAAACCTGCAGATCTTTCTACTGGTGACAAATAGAGAATACTTACTGGAAGTAAATTTAACTTAAACCATCACATATTGTGTGCTGAATTCAACGAAACACAACGAGTGACATTTAAGCCAAAGTGCCAAAAGCACTTTTTATCTGGTGCAAAGAAGTTTGAACAAAAATTGTAGGTAACTGGCTGCCAAAAGCAGCTCAAGATCTTTTTAGTTTCTTTAAATCATAGCTGTTGCCTGGTTTGGGGATTCGGGGCTGTAGTCCTGAAGATTTTTCCTTTCAGGCCTGAATAATTCTGCACTTTGAGCAGTTTGTCACTAAAGAAAACAATAGTGTTGTCATTTTCTATCCTCAGTGAACAGAGCAGAGCTAAAACCAGATTTACAGGATAATATATGAAAATACTTATGTCTCAGTTCTTCATTTGATGATGTTATTATGTCAAACGTTAGCTGCTACAGTGAGTTTTTTCTTTTGTTTCTGTTTTTAACCAGTAAAAGGAGTAGAAGCTGATGCAGGAAAACAAAGTGTGTAAATGTCTGTATAAGGACAGCTAACGTACTTTGCGCCGCAGTGTAGCTAGCTAAACTGTTAGCAATGATAGCTTAGTTGTGCCTCCCCTTCACTAGTGAGACCAAGCCAGCTAAGTCTTGTGTTCGGTATTTTATCAGTCTGGTAGTTCTCAGTGATAACACCCACCAACTTTTTTTTTTCTGATCAAGTCATACATTGACAGCCAAGTTAACACATCTCCCATAAAACAAAGCTAGCTGAGCTGCTAACGTTAGTCAGTTTAAGAAGTCGGCTCCCTCACCAGTGATGTCAGATTAAACTAGCAAATAAACACTTAATCTACATAATTTAGATCCGATAGCAGTCATGAATGATCATGAACATATTGAATTAAAGTTTACTGGGTGACTTTGAGTATTTAGCAGTTTTCAACTCTTTGGTGAAATCACCACTGTATTAAAGGTTTGGAGGATCTTCAGTAATAACGGTAGAAAGTGTCTGATATGACACTCATAAAGGTTCGAGAGACTTGAGTGGCTGAAATATTTAAACAGAGATTATATGGTAAATCAAATCCAAACCCTCCCTTCCTTCTCCCATTTTCACATTTTTAAACAATGTGTATCCCTCCTCACATGCAAGGGAAGGAAACTATGTCAACAGTCTATTTAGAAGTGGTTGTTTTTTTTTTTCAAATCTAGGCTGTGAAATGTGATAAAAAATAAAAGAGGTTGGCATGAAAATGTGGTAAAACTTGTATCTATTTACCTACAACGAGGTCAGGGACACTGTCAGGAAGAAATAATCTTGGATTTTGAGCATAAAATTGAAATATTTATGAGAATACATTTCAGAATAAAAGATGAAATACTCTGTCATACTAAACAGGAAACAGCAGTCTTTCAGTTGTTTCATGTCAAATGTTGATGAACTGAATTTACAGGTTTATTTTCTCTTATTATCAGAGAAAATGAGAGCAGTGTTCATGATGTATGAAAGCAGACATGTTTCCAGACAGACAGACAGAAAGAGTTTCCAGACAGCTGAAAAGAATTTTATCCTGGGTCTCACTGATCACAGTAAACAGTATAATTACCAAGTTTACATAACAAAGTCTGCGGCCAGATAATGCAGTTGAGGCGGGCTTTTAGCCAGACCACCGCCTGAGGACATGTATACCTGATGTAATCACCAGGAATCCTAGAGTCCGCTGCTTTGCAATGCTTTTCATCCTCCATCCACGCTAATCATGCACGCTTGAACCACGGCTTCGCTTGTGTGGTCTTAAAATCAAGTCTATTTTACTTTATATAGCACCAGATCATAACAGAACAGTTATCTCAGGGTACTTTTCACACAGAGCAGATAGAGACTGTGCTCTTTAATGTACAGGGACACAACATTCCTCCATGGGCAAGCGCTTGGAAAAACTTTATATCCCCTTTTTATGGGAGCAAAAAGCTTCAAGAAGAAGCGGACACAAGGTAGGCGGCCATCTGCCTTGACCTGTTGGGTTGAGAGACACAAAGAAGCAATATTATAATAGAAATATGACTAATAATCAAGTTAGTAACATACATTAATGTGGCATGAATGTGTACAGATGGAGAGGGAAAGGAGGAAGGAGAAGAATAAATAATGAAGGAATAGTCCGACATTTTTGGGAAACACTTATTTGCCTTTTAGCCACGAGTTAGATGAAAAGATTAATAACACTTTCATGTCTATATATGATAGAAGAATAAAGCTGGAACCAAGAGGAAAATCAGCTTAACGTCCCCTTCCAGACATGTTTTAATGTGTAGTATTTTATATAAGAACACTCTGTTGGTGACTGTTGATATGTTTCTTCCTTAAATAAATCCATAAATTCAATCACCTCCATTAAAATCTGAAAAATATCTCCTTTTCTCCAGAATGTGAATATGCAAATGTTTTTCAAGATATCTCCTACTTCACTTAAAATATTTTACATTATGTTGCATTTGTATAGTCTGTACACAATAATAAATCAAAGAACTTTTTTTAAATTATATATACTGTTAATCCGTGTTTTTAACAGTATCGTGCTCGTAGTTTTGTTCTGTTTTGCATCACTGATGTTTTGCAGAATGATCATAAAGGATCTTGAATCTTAAAGTTTCTTGCTGTAAATCATTTTTCTAGCTGGTTTAACAGGAGATGATTTATTGCAATAAGCACTTCTGGATCTGAAAGGATAAAAGCCCGCTCTCAGTAAAACTTAATATAAACAAAATCATAATAAAAGGAAACTTACAATACTAATAAATGATCTGTTATGAAGCTTAATAACCATTACAAATTACAGGACCAACGAACGTTAACCAAGATTAAAAACTATATTACAAATTATACAAAAGACGCTATTACTAAAGATCAATCAGTACATATATATAATCAATCTCAATGTCAATATTTTTATGATTAGCAATTCATTCACTCTCAAATCAGCTGTACATTCATATTTACAGGTTTCCATGTAACTCTCACACACTCACCTGAAGGATACAAGCCCGGTCTGACCTGTACCCTGGTGATAGGCTTTATAACTGGTTCGTTACCATGGATACACATGGAACACAACATAATGAAAATAACACAAATATGTACATCCTACAACCATTAAATAAAGTTAAAATTAGTGACAAAATTGAGTTCTATATTACAAGATTTTGCACTATTACTGTTACAACTATTGTATTTAATGGAAGATGCCAGAGGCAGATGATCTCCTGAACCAAACCCACCAATTTTTCCACCTGTACGCCTCCTCATCCTCAGACTCTGCAGCCCTCCACATTTTTTTGTTCTCTTGACATTTCCTCAAGAGCAGATTTATCGGCCCACATAATTAAAACGGCTGGCGTCACAGACTGCAGCCTCTGTACCTGCTGCCCCATAAACACTGTCGGAAATGTGACGGATGGGACACGAGGACGTGACACCGAGGCCGAAAAAAACACAACATCTGCACCGTAAATCTCTGGAACGGTGATAGAGCGGCCGGTAGCCGCCGGTGCACGCGTCACGTGGCTGATCTGCATTGATGAATGAGGCGTATATGAGAGCGAGGGGGCGGGTGGGCCGGGCGTATAACGCACAAGGCAGATTTACTGCTCGGAAACAGATATAGTTTGTCAGTCACAACATTAATCTCATTTTGCAGAGCGTACATGATTTTAATCTCACTTTGCAGATAGCATGTGTGTCTTTAATCCATCTTTAATACTCGAGCCGGGTTGGAAACAGGCGTACAGTAACTGGGATCAAATTTTCCTAAAGCACAGGATTTGATGCGACTCTTCTCTTTATTGTCAGCAGATATGGTTTTCCCCCCATAGAGGAAGTACGTGGCCTGGATAACTATTGGTTTTCTGTTGTGATTTTTACCAGAACACACGTCCAAAATCAACCAGCTGAAACACAGATTAGCATTACTACTGATTCATTCAAACACAGAAAAGCTCTGCGATCAGGACATGTGACAAGACGAACACGTCTACTGAGGGTTTATTTTGGAGTTATGATGTACGGCTCGCTTCTATGTTTGTCAGGTACTGCTGCAAGATGAATAACTGATGAGAAAATACTGAAGGTAAAAGCAAGCAGAAGCTCAATGTGCAGATTAAATCGGTTTAGTTTGAATTTCTGGATCGCTTTCAAATGAATTCAACAACTACGGTGGCACGTTGTATTTACAATGTCAACAACAAATGGATCTGAATTCATTACCATGGTAAAATCGTACTGTATTAGCCTGGATATAAGACAAAACTCTCTTTTTCCAGCACTTGTGTTTGGAAAAAAACACTTTTTGACACAAAGTTTCCCTGATAATCCAAAAAGTAGGGAGTCCTCATCGTTGTATCCTGTTCTCACCATAAAAAGGAAATATTTCAATTAAAGTAGAACATTAGGTGTCAATGCTAATGGGTCCAACAGCCCATTATTCCCAACCCTCAATAGCTGGAAAACTTTCCCATTGGACTGTTATCCAGAAAAATAAAAGTTCATGGTTGGAAATACACTCTCCCTCGACATGCTCATTTTATTCCAAACCTTGACCTTTCCATGACCTCAACCAAATGTTATTTTGTGCCTAAATCAAACCAGACCTCAACCACAAGGTTGTCACATAAAACATAATCATTTTCTAACAAGCGCATTAAAATACACAAAGATATTAAAGGCAAAAGACCTAAACATGAATAATGGCATCATTGGTTATCAGACACTGATAATGTTTATTACCTAACAAAACAGACCTATTACATATTAATGAGGTCTTCTGCTAAGTGCGGTGTAGAGAATAACTCTGATATAATAAACAATGAAAATGTGTAAACACATTTATCATGTTTCACAAACAGAACTCTACTTTAATAAAATCGCGTAATATATATTGTGTGGACGTACCATTTACTATACACATCTTAACTGTAATTTATTCAACTTAATTAACGGCTCTTCTGTCAACTATCAGACAAAATTAAAAGTTTTTCCTTTATTTATGATTGACGTTTACAATTTTATCATTATCTGTTAAATTGAGCCATATTTTAACTGAGTCTGGAAAGTAGTTTGATGGCAGTCACTATTTTCAGAGCAGGGTAACGGGCAGTCAGACTAGCGGATTTCAGAATAATACTACTGAGGTTTCAGAATAATGAGCCTTCAAACCAATGTGTAGTCCCTGATTATAAATCCCACATCTGTATACCTTGTCTATCAAACACTCTCTGTATGGTCTTTTTTTGTGTTGCCTGTTTGTTCAATCTAGTCCTTTCTGATCCTGTAATGTCACCTTTTTTATATTTTATAGGTCTCCTGGCTGATTCATGAGTCTCTTCCACAGATCCATCTGTTCCAGACTGACAAAATAATAATAATCTGCATCTTGCTTGAGAAAAATAGAAATTGGACACTTTCAGTTTGCAGTTTGACAATCCTCCAGAAACGACATATAAATATTCTACTTGAAATCACTGCCTAAATTTCCTCCTACCATTACCGCTTTGATTTCTATCCACAGAAACACACACACATCCTGTGGAGAGGATTTGCGGAGGATTGATGCCTCGGCAGAATTTAAACAGAAGTGTTTGCTTCTTTTTTTTAATTTTTTTTTTTTTTTATGTACACGCAGAGTCCTTAATTATTTGCTCCAGAAGCCTTTCTTCCTACTTCATCGTCATGCAGCCTGTCGCCTTCATCTGTTTGACAATCAGCCACCTGCTCGCTGGCTCCGACACAGTTTGAGTCCAAGCAGAACAAAATGTATGTGGACAGATTTGCAGAGAGTGTGCTCGCGGTTAGCTGGAGGCAGAAATATGGGGGAGCTGCAAGAAAAGGAAGAACATCGGGCTCATATGACAGCTTTTATATCACTGCCAACACTGTGACGTGTTACATACAGTCACAGATTGAACTTGTGACCTCGTGGTTTGCAGGTTTGTCCATCTATCAGCGGGAGAAACGGCAGTAAACGAGCTGAAACAATATTGATTTTTTACTTAAACAGGTTCTTATTATGTTACGGCTGCTCTATCAGTCGGTCAGGATCAGATCAATCAGTTTTCTTCTGCTGAGCGGTCATGAATATGAGAGAATCAATTAGTAATAATGAGCTCTCTGGGAAAACGATATGTCTCAGCATAATATATATCAAACCACTACAGAGTATAAAAACTATACGTCATACGTGTTTTACATTTCCTTCTGAGTAGACTTGATCATAAATGTAAAAGATTCAAAAGGGGAAACAATACATGGCCAAATTAACAATGTTTATTTAATATACATTTTGAGCTTTCTAAAGGGCGTAATCTTATATATAAATGTGATGTCTGAACAAGTTTACTATTTTTTTTATTTGGAAAAAAAAGCAGTTTCCTCCCCGTCTTTGATTCATGGTTAAATTATTGCAAAATAAAACACTGTGATTTCAAATAGATTGAACGAGTTGTTATTCAGCTGTAATTTAATATTGTTTCAGCTCAAATTTTCACACTAATTTAACTTTGAGTAAATCATTCCATGAGTCTCACTCAACAAAAACCAAATAAAAGACTCAAAGACATCACTCACTGTTTTCCAATAAGTTACAGCCTGTACCTCCCCTAAACCAGAACTTGTTTTTACATTTCTGTTTGTGTAAAGACTGAATAAAGAAGATACATGTTAATTATTGAATTGTAGAGGTGTTGGTAGGTGTATTTTTGATCTCTTGACAGAGCTAGCCTTGCAATTCCTACCTACTTCCAGTCTTTATGCTAAGCTAGGCTAAGCACCTCCTGGCTATACTCCCCCATCTATATTTTAAAGGAACAGTTTGACATTTTGGGAAATCTGTTATCCTCTCTAGCTAGCCTGGCTCTGTCCACAGGTCATAAAATCCACCTAGCAGCACCTCTATAGCTTGCTAATTAACATATACTATCGTTTGTTAATCTGTGCCAACAAAGATGTGTTTTTACAGGGGATTACTGCTTTATTTTCTGGCCAGAGCCAGTGGAGACTCCAGGAATTACTGGTTTATTTATCACAAGTTTAACATCTAATTTCCACCGGGCACATGTGCGCCAAGTTCCAGCTCCGATGCGGCCGCCTGGGCCAGTTGCAGAAGCGGCACCCCACTACGCTAAAGATAGGCAGATAAACATCTGTCTTTGATGGCGGCCACATCAAGCAGCACAGAGCAGATCGAGCTGGGCAGGAAGTCAAATTGGGCAGCTTAGTTACCCTGCTACTGCAGTAATTACGGTAGCCTGAAGGCACTTTATCAGCTTTGACCAGGCTGCTGTAATTACTGTAGTAGGAGTGCAGAGCAAAACCCAGCGTAAGACTATTTGCTGTAGTTGTCTTGTAGTCTTTGAACAGTACATGAAGGTACAATTATGTTCGACAATAACAGCTGTGTGAACAGTTTGCTAAACTACTAATGAAGGAAACAAGTAGCAGACACAAACCTCAGACTGACATGAACATTTTAATTTTCCATCTGAACATCTGGCTTCTGTTTCACAGCCACACTGGGCTTTTGTGTAGAAATGTCAGTTTGTGATTGGACAGGTAACGTTCTTTGTAAGTCACCTCACTGAAGTAAAAGCTTCCCGGACTAATCTAATCATAGTCTCACCTGTTCCACTTCAGTCCCTGCTCCCCTTCGGTTTAATTGGCAGACCGCTGATACCCTGAACAACTGGACACATGACCCATCAATCAAACCAGCAAGACACAAAAAAAGAAAGTAGGTCAATGCGGGAAGAGAGCTTTTAGATGTTAGGAACTTTTAAAAGCTTGATAATAGCTGTTGGGTGTAAAGCAAAGTTGGCTTTTTAAATTGCTTCACCAAAATAGAATAAGAAGTGCTTTTCCCATTTTCCTGCAACATGTCCTGTTGCTTTTCTTAAACTGTGAGCTTTGGGGAGACGCTGACACATCCTCAGTCTCTCTTAGTGGAAAGCTTCTTTTTATTTTATTTTAAAAAAAGAGAGAGGGAGAGAGAGAAGGAAATTAACACCCACACAGCGCAGGACTCGGACTGAAGGGGCCCGGGGCCTTGTCTCTGCTGATTTGAGCTCCTCTCTCTGTTGGAGAAGATGATGAATTAATGTCCTCTTTGTCTCACTTTCTAAATTTAGATTTCAACTGAGGTTTTTTTTCTGGTTTTCTGCTGCTAGGGGTCTTTCAATCAAAACAACAGCAAAATATGGAGTGTTATAATGTCATAAAGTAGTGTGGGATTATCAGAGTTGTTGTCTTCATTGTTAAACACCATTGTAGTCAGCTACCTCTAACCTGGTTAGTATTCCTTCAGTGTTCATGCTTAAGGAGGTTTTATCCGCCAAATTATCCACAGAAGTGCCCTCCTCTCTAAAACAAATGGACCTGGTGGTTTTAAAAATGGTTAAAACAATGAATAAAGCAGTTTTGCATTAAAAATAATTGTTTCTTGCATGCTGTTTGCTGCCATGCTGCCACTAACGTTAGCTAGTTTTTCTGCTAACTTAAGATCTCGATGTTAAGGAGGTTTTTACTGGGAGCCAAATTATCCACAGAAGTGTCCTCCTCTCCAGAACAAATGGACCTGGTGATATTAAAAATGGTAAAAACTCTGAATAAAGCATTTTCACATAAAAGAAATTTACTCTTTCTTACATACTGCTCACTGCCGTGCTGCCACTAACGTTAGCTTGTTTTTCTGCTAACTTAAGATCTAGATGTTATGGTTTTAACTAGGAACCAAATTATCCACAGAGGTCTTCTCCTGACCAAAACAGACACAGTGATTTAAAACACTGAATAAAACAGTTTTACATTAAAAAATAAATAAATCAGTATTTCTCTGATGCTATTCGGCAGACACAGGACATCTGGAGGGAGTGGCTGTGAGCCGAGGCACCGCTAACGTTTGCTCAGCTTGATTCTCCGATTACTTAAGATCCAGAAGTTCAGCAGGTTTTTTACTTTGGAGCTGAATTATCCACAGAGGTCTCCTTTTCTCCAAAATAAACAAACAGGTTGATTAACACTAGAACCACCAACGGGTGAAATTTACCCACAGCTGTTTTTTGACTGTATGTAACTTTATTTCAATTAAATATTCAAGCCCCTCAGTCTTTGACTTTTCCCAAAAGTGTGTAAGGTAGCATCCCTTATTGTTAAAAATTGTCAAGATAAAACCAGATTTCAAAAATGGCTATTTACACCTATAAGCGCCAGAAGGTAAAATTCTCCCCGATAAAGGAAACAGTCATTTCCCTGCTGTTCATTTTGCAGGTTTACCTTCTATATTGCCACAGAAACGCCTTTTTTCCACATCAGTGTGTGTTAACTAGCGTAACCTTTATTACGGATAAGTGAAAGAGAGTTACAGGCGTAAACCAGGCATTAGACTTGCTCAACACATCTGATGGTGGGGATGTCTCTGGACTCAGTGATGTGTCCTGGATTGGTTCTGACTCTTCAGTCATCATCTGACAGCGAACCAGAGCCTCTACGAAAAGTGAGGCCGACACCACCCCTCGCTTGAGGATTGGCATGAATGAACTTCATTCTTACTGGTTTTAACAGACAACATCACATCACTCCAGTCCTGACTTCTCTTCATCGGCTCCCTGTTTGTTTGCGACCTGCCTGAGGAGAAAAGGCTCGCAGAATCAGTCACTTCTTAAAACCCATTTCTACAGACTTGCTTTTATGTAATGTTGTCTTTTAATCATCTTTATTTGAAACTTTATATCATTTCTTTATTGTCCTTCTTTGTTTCTGACCACCATTTTTTAGCTTTTTTTTTTTTTTTTTTTTTTTTTTTAGGTCAGATCTGTTATTTTCTGTTTCATGTCTTAACTTTGCTTTGTTCTGTTTTTACTTTGTTTGTCAAAGCACTTACAGCTTGGTTTTTAAAAGGTGCTATATAAATAAAGATATTATTCCTTTTGCGTAAGTGATCATGAGAACTAATGCTGAATAAGTGTATGTTATTTATATTTTTCAAACGTGATTGATTGCTATAAAACTGTGAAAGGTTATTATCATTATTATTTTATTAGAAATGCATCAATTATTTTGTTGATTAAATTTTTTTTTACGTTTGGTAAAAATATACTTTGAATTTTGGAATTGATAAGTCATTTCTTTTCACTAGTAATCTCTGGCTGTCGTTGATTGCCCGTTACGGCATTTTATAACGTAGTGGATCTCTCTGCCATCAATGCCTGGGTGTCGTACCGGAGCTGTGTGAACGATAACATCCCCCAGAAGAGACTTCATGCTCCAGCTGCTGGCCCAGGAGCTGTGTGTGTATCTACACTGTTCAGTGGAAAATGTAGTTAAAATCGAAGATCTAAAGATCTAAAAAAAAGTGTATCATAAAAATGTGGCTTACTATATTCAACTCCGTTTAAAGTCAATTTATGACAGTTTAACTTTAGTTTTAAATTTCACATTGGTGCATCAAAAACTGTATTTGACTTACTGGTGTGAAAAACAGTTCAAGTGGACATTTATAAAGAATTTAATGATTCAGTGTTTCCCCTATAATATTACAGGCCAAAAACCTTTTTTTAAATGTCAAAAATAACGCCAAATATTCATTCATTATTAAATCAATAGCGTTTGGGAGCCGTTGAGCAGCTAACGGCTGTGTCGTTGCCATGGAAACTGCAGGTAGCGTGACTCCTTAGCCAGTGAGTGGTTAAGCGAGAGAGAGAGCGTTTGAAGTAACGGTAAACGCACGCGGAGCAGAGGAAACGGTCAGCAGCAGCAGTAAGTTGTCAGTCTGGCAGTAAGTGTACAGTACAGACTACAGTGTGTCAGTTAATAAACGCTGCAGCTTGTCAACATCTATGATTGATTCTGCACATCAGTCTGATTCCTGATCTGTGGATGGTTGCAATTAAAACAATTTTCAAGGAGGGAGAAAAAAAAAGTTTGCGGTTGGCTTAACTGATTATGAGGGAAAAGCTAGTGTCAAACACAATCCTCACTTTTGTTCTTTCTCGGTTTTAGCAAAGTCTCGGCGAAGCCCAGTCAAGTTACATTTATAAAAAGTTTAAAGTCGCACTTATTTTGCTTTCCTTGATTTAATATCTTATATCCTGTATTTTATGGTTTGTTTTGTGGTTTCTTCATATATATTTTTGTTAGATCTTGTATCTTGTCTTCTGAGTATTTAATTCAGTCTTTTCTTTTTTCCTTTAAACAGTAATTATGGACTTTGTAAATTCATTAACAAGTGAGATTAAAAAATATCTGTGAGCACAAATAAATACATTTTCACATTACTCAAGTGATACTTTTGATTAGTAGTAATTCATGCACACAAATGTAATAGCATCGAACAATACTGATGACATTTTCAATCCATTTCGTGGTTTGGGACTGTGCCTGTTCATCCGGTGAGGGTTCAGGCCATAGACTGTATGGTTCAGGCTAACGTACCTAAGCTAACGTAAAGCGTTTGCTAACGTGTTAGCTTGGCTATTGTCCTGTTTTCACCCTTACTTGGCTGATTTTAAGTGTTTCTAGCGTTTTAAACAAGAAACAGACATTTAACTAAAGACTTGTGAGTAAAAGTAAATTGTTAGGGCAAGGAGCAACTTTTACTACTTCTCATAGTACCACACTTAGCTAACGTTGGCTGTTTCCGTTAGCCTGTGTCTGCAATGACTGTTTGAAGAGCTCGCCTTTTAAATTATGAGCACATGTTTAATTCAAATGTATTTTATAGTTAGTTTTACATGTAACTATTTTTACATTTACTTACTTGTGTGACTGTGACAAATAGATTAAATTATGTAATCATATATGTAATATTTATGTACTGTCAAAGATGAGTAATACATTCATATAAATCTTGGATATTCTTAAGACTTTGCCACTGGATCAGCTGATTGTCCCCAGTGTGGTCACTGCCTGTACAATGCTCCGCAATATCAGCCTGGGAGTACGAGATATTACGGATCAGGCTGTGTTTGAGATCTGCAAAGAGGGAAGAACTTGCAGTCTTAATTTCAGCTCCCGGGCAGAGGCACATCATGCTGTGAGAGACTGATTATATATAATGTACTGTAGTTGAAATACAGGGTTCATGTAGGGGGGAAAAAACTAAATATGCAGTTGTGTTGGTCTCCTGTTGTTTAAATCACATAAAAATTATATTAAATATTATTCATTTATTTATTGGGACCATGCACAGTGTAAAGACATAAATGTTAATATTTGATGTCCTGTACCAGAGTTAGCTTATGGCTCATTTTAATCTGTAGTTCTTTCAGCAGGTCACAATTAAAACATAAAAAAACAACAACAATGGAACAATAGTTTCCATTAACTGGCCAAAGGCTGAACGAATGTGAAATTAGTTAATCAAACGAATAAATGAATGATGAATGAATAACATTTCAAAGAGTTGGCAAAGTTAAATTAAACTATTTATTAACTATCTATAAATCCACTATTAGAAAGTGATACTATACGATTAAGCACCACAACAAGCAGTGCAAAGCAAAGAAGACACAGCACACCACATACACCCACAATGTTTATTAAAAATTAATAATGTAAACTTGTCAAATTAAAAGAAAGACTACCTACACTAATGAGAAGACCATAGATAAAGTTTAGACACAGTGGGTGATTGATTAGTAGATTTTTTTCTCAAAATATATAATTACTTAACAGAAAAAAAAGTTCCACTGCCAAACTTCTCAGATAGTTTGCACATTAAGTGACTCTAATCTGTCTCTAACATATGTGAACCCAGTGTGTGATTATATTACCTTCTTCCCCCCCTGTGGAGTGATAATGGCTGATGGCGCCGACCAGACTCCATCAGCCGCCGTCACCCCTGAGAGGACTCACAGTTAATAAGACACACGTTGACTTTCACATCGGTCACATGATGTTTAGGCTTTCTAGGAAATCATAAAATAATAAATGTGAAGAAAGTGAAAGTGTAGACAGTTAAAAGACATGAAAGGAATTGAACAGTCTCACTGGTGTGGGGATTAAGGATCTCATGGACTCTTTTGGCGCTCCAGGAGGTGTCTGGTATCGGCCATTATGGCGTTCAGTGTGCTTCTAGTCCCTTATAAATGAAGCATCTACTCATAGCCTCCAGGAACCAGGTCCAGTGACTGGTTATTGATCTCCTCTCCTGTCTAACCTGCCCAAATTCTCATCCAGGGTCCTGAGAAACCGTGATTTCTCACCTCCTCCATGTCCTGTTGTTCCCCATCCTGAGCACCAGGTGATCTCCCACAGGGCAGGTGTACTTCAAGGCTGCCATCTCTTGAAAGAGAGGGGACACTCCACTCCTCATCTGCTCCGGGGCCGATGTCAAGAACTCATGACGACCAGGTCCAGTGACTGGTTATTGATCTCCTCTCCTGTCTAACCTGCCCAAATTCTCATCCAGGGTCCTGAGAAACGGTGATTCCTCACCTCCTCTCCATCCTGAGCACCAGGTGGTGGAATTGAACAGTCTCACTGATGTGGGGATTAAGGATCTCATGGACTCTTTTGGTGCTCCAGGAGGTGTCTGGCATCGGCCATTATGGCGTTCAGTTTGTTCAATGTGCTTCTTTGTTGCTTATCATTGAATCAAGTCCAGTGTAGCCTCCAGGAACCAGGTCCAGTGACTGGTTATTGATCTCCTCTCCTGTCTAACCTGCCAAAATTCTCATCCAGGGTCCTGAGAAACCGTGATTTCTCATCTCCTACAGGGCGGGTGTACTTCAAGGCTGCCATCTCTTGAAACAGAGGGGACACTCCACTCCTCATCTGCTCCGGGACCGATGTCAAGAAGTCATGACGACCATCAGCCGCCGTCACCCCTGAGAGGACACACTGTTAATAAGACACACATTGACTTTCACATCGGTCACATGTTGGGTTGATGTTTAGGCTTTCTAGGAAAACATATAGAATAATAAATGTGAAGAAAGTCAAAGTGTAGACAGTTAAAAGACATGAAAGGAATTGAACAGTCTCACTGGTGTGGGGATTAAGGATCTCATGGACTCTTTTGACGCTCCAGGAGGTGTCTGGTATCGACCATTATGGCGTTCAGTTTGTTCAGTGTGCTTCTTTGTCGCTTATAAATGAAGCATCTACTCATAGCCTCCAGGAACCAGGTCCAGTGACTGGTTATTGATCTCCTCTCCTGTCTAACCTGCCCAAATTCTCATCCAGGGTCCTGAGAAAGCGTGATTTCTCACCTCCTCCATGTCCTGTTGTTCTCCATCCTGAGCACCAGGTGATCTCCTACAGGGCAGGTGTACTTTAAGTCGGCTATCTCTTGAAACAGAGGGGACACTCCACTCCTCATCTGTTCCGGGACCAATGTCAAGAAGTCATGACGACCAGACTGCATCAGCCGCCATCACCCCTGAGAGGACACACTGTTAATAAGACACACGTTGACTTTCACATCGGTCACATGATGTTTAGGCTTTCTAGGAAAACATATAATAATAAATGTGAAGAAAGTGAAAGTGTAGACAGTTAAAAGACATGAAAGGAATTGAACAGCCTCACTGGTGTGGGGATTAAGGATCTCATGGACTCTTTTGGTGCTCTGGTATCGTCCATTATGGCGTTCAGTTTGTTCAATGTGCTTCTTTGTCGCTTATCATTGAATCAGGTCCAGTGTAGCCTCCAGGAACCAGGTCCAGTGACTGGTTATTGATCTCCTCTCCTGTCTAACCTGCCCAAATTCTCATCCAGGGTCCTGAGAAACCGTGATTTCTCACCTCCTCCATGTCCTGTTGTTCACCCTGCTGTTCTATCCTGAGCACCGGGTGATCTCCCACAGGGCAGGTGTACTTTAAGTCGGCTATCTCTTTAAACAGACGGGACACTCCACTCCTCATCTGCTCCGGGACCGATGTCAAGAACTCATGAACGTCTTGAACACAAAGAAATACACGGAGGAGTTTAGAGCCCATGGTTCTTCTGTTTGGAGCCAGAACCTTGCGCCTCCTCCTGTGCAAAAACTGCCTTTAAAAGTTAATATGAAGCTTCAGTCGAAGCTAAATTGTGCTAACATAGCAGGTGTCATAATAAAGTGACATTAAACTTGGTGAAATATTACAACAATAGTCCCGACTCGCTGTCCCGGAGCCGAGGAGAGCAGATGTGAGCCAGCTGTCGATCACAGCTGTCAATTAGCTCCCACACGGCAGACATCAAAGCTACTATAAGTCTTCAAATTTCATTAACGGAGCCATAATTTACAAAATGTCCACCAGCATACTTATGAGAGGGCCTGAAATTAAGAGATAATTAGACTAGAAGGACTTGGTGAATTGAATTAGTGACTTACCGTTTATAGCTTCAAACGGTAGTTGCCGCTGAACTCAAGAGCCTGAACAGAGACCCCCTCCTTAAATAAACGGAGGCGGTTGGTTTTAGCTGGGTTTAGAGGGGTTGCCCTCATCTCCATTAATCTTATGAGGATGAGTGTGTCGATGTGTGTGTGAAGGCTGAACTCCAGACCAACTCCTGACCGCTCACGTCATAAGCAAAGTCCTCCGATGTCAGGAGATTCTGCAGACTGGAGTTAATGTGGCAGGTCTGTCCAAACACGAGTCAAAACATCAGTGTGTTGGTGTTTTTACCAGAAACCACGAGGACTGAAATCTAATTATGACCCAACAGATGCACCGACCCAAAACAACAAAGCCTCAAAAATGTCCAAATGACTTCTTCTGACAGTCACCGTGAATGTCAAAAGCAAACCTGATTCTGCCCGTATTGTATTAGTGATCATATCTAACGTAACGTGACGCCCAGTCGTCCTTCAGAAAGACAAAGAGCTTCTACCTGCTCGCTCACTCACTCTCATCTTCTGTGCTCATGCAAAGCTAAAAGCCACCAGAGAAAAAGCGACGCAGTGAATTTAATCCCCACACTCTCAGAGTCAGGACCTTCATCTTCCTCTATCACAATATCCCACCCTACATCTGTGAGGGTCAAAGGTCAGAATTCCTCTCTGAACAGTGAGGATATCAGCAGGCGTACAGCAGCTTTTTTTGCAGAGACTGTCATGCTCCTTTTTTTTTTTTCTGCCGTACCGCCAAGCCGCTCTTTCCATTTTGGTGCTTCTCCTTGTCGGAGCTGCCGGCTGCTGAGTAATTTAAAAGCTAATGAGAGAAAATTAAAATGACACAGCGCGGTTTCATTGGCAAGACATCCCCTCTTTGATCAAGTGGCCCAATTAAAAAGTAAGAAAAGATAAAGAGACCCGGAGGGGGGAGCTCTCTCTCTCTCTTTGTTCGCTCTTTTGTCAGGTGAATTAAAGGTGCGGCTCGGTTTGAACTGAGGACCGGAACGTCACGCCGCCGTCCAGATTAGATCCAGTGGTCTGTTGAACAGGAAAACCCAGGACCTGACAGAGATGAGAGGGCAAAAATATAAGTTAAATACAGTGCTGGGATAAAATATAATCCCTTTTGTTGTCATTATATTAGTTTATACAATGACAAGTCCTTTATCCAAAGGTAGAAGAAGTCCAAGTCAATTCAAATTCAAATTAAAGAGTCTGATTGATTGATGTTCGAAGCCTAAGTGGGACAGCTTGTAATCCATGTCGTCGACAGCAGCTGTAGCATATGCTCCTCGTTCTTCTAGTCAGTGGAAAACGGCGTAATCTGTCGACCTTTTGGCTCTGTATCTGTGTCGCTGTGGGTCCAGGGCGGGCGGGAGAGCGGCCTCGATCTGCCTGAAGATAGTCATAAAGAGGACGGGAGTTTAAATAAACGTTAAAATCCTGAAACTTTGCCCTAAAAGTTTCTAGCAAGGCCAGTTTATTTGTATAGCACATTTCAGCAGGAAGGCAGTTCAAAGTGCTTCACATAGATCATAAAAGGCATTAAGTTAAGTTAAAAGACATAAAAACAATTAAAAAGTGTTACATTTGGAAATAAAATGTTTAAAAAAAGAGAATAAAATTAACAGTGCATGACTCGTTCTTTTAAAAAGCTGTGAAAATAAATTTAAAAATGTGCTCTTAATGATAATGGACAGTTAATTTAGTCTCTATTAAAACATGGTGTAATTATAAATGCTAATTAAATGTAATTAACACCTCTGCTGAATAAATTGTGAGCAGTACTTTTAAAAGTAGCCTGTGAAACATATGAAAACAAGAGCGTACACGTGCAGCGGCTTATTTACATGCTGTTTAGTTATCATTCTGGTCACTTTAATACTTAATCTGTTTGACATGAACGGGGTAAAAATGGCTCAGCAAATTCCAAAATTTTTCCAAATATCTCTCGTGTTTGTGATCGGTTTCATTTGTGGCGTTAATGTGAGCGCGTCTCTTAATGAGATCCAAACATCATCCCTGCAGCAGCTAATCTGTAGCGTTTCATTAACTCTCTGTCATTCAGTGTTTGGAGGATATTTATCCCTCCTCTTTGTCCATTTTCTCCTCTACTTAAGAAACTCTTAAGCCTCTTAAAAAGTCCTCCTCCGCACTCCCTAACAGTTTTCACCTTCAGAGGCTCTCTGAATAACTTTTATCTTCACCAGGATCTTTACTATAAGGGGGGGGGACTCTTAGAAAACGTCATTATACTTAAGAGTTTTCTTATAATTTCTTCTCAGGGACTCTTTTGTATTAAGAAGCTTTTTATGAACACGACTCCTGAACGTTTACCGGACAAAAAAACTGCAGAATATCTCCCACAAAAACTATGAACAGCAGCGACATATTCTACATTTTTAAGGTCAAGCTTATTGTCATTTTAAGAAGCTTAACTACGGCCCCAAGCATCATTCTCTGGAGTTTTATTAAGCGAATGGATCATCAGCTTATAGAGAGAAGACTTTACTGCATCTAGTGCGGAGAGAAGGAGAGGAAGAGCTATCAGGATGGTGTGTGTATATATAGGATTAAAATCCCTGTGCCTGAAAAGATGTTGGCCCTACAAGTTAAATTATTAACAGGCTCGTCTGGGCTGAAGCACAATCTGCTGCTAAAATGTCAAAGTGTCGGGAACACGCCAGATAAAAAGTTAAAGAGCCACTGCAGGAATATTCACTGTTTAAATCAAAGCACAGCATACAGAGGGTTTAAAGAGACGCCGAGTCTGACGTCTTGATCACCTGACAGCTGGAAAGTGTGAACATATAAACCTGATGCAGACCAACATGGACGCCAGGATTAGCATCTGAACTCCGTTACAAACTCATCTCCTGTTGTTGTAACTTTTCTTTCTCATTTAATGTGACAATAACAAGAAATAATACATGCTATTTACTTATAAAGCACTTTTTTTGAACAAATAAGCAATAAAAAAATGTCAAGACTGCAATAAAATGGAAACATTGAGTAAAATAATCAACAATAATATAATATAAAATGATCATTTTAAAGAAAAATACTGTCTTCTAATAATCAAGTTTATATATATTGACTTAATTGCAACACCACGTATGTTTTTCAAGAAAACGTTAATGCTGCTGAGTCAACACAAGTCAACACAACACAGAGAAAATGTTTATTCATTTGAATGTATGAGTGAAATGTTCAGAGACAACATACCTAGTTGAGGTTTTTGGGGGGGTTTTGCCACCAAAATATCTGCGATTAGAGACAACAGCACCATTAAACTCTTTATGGTTGTGTTGTGGACATGTTTATTAACATTTAAGTGACACCATGAGCTTCATTAATCTGAACCAAAATGCTCTTATTGTCTAAACATGAACAAAAACACACACAGGATGTGAACGTTCATCTCTCTGGTGTCAGAGTCTTGTCCCGACTTCAGATTGAGATATAAATGTCATTCATCTGGAAAAAATGTTTTTGTTTTTTTTAAGCTTGTTTTTCGCTAACGAAAACTAGCATTAGCATTATCCCTGTTAACTATAGATTGTAAATGCACCGTGCTAATCTTGCTAGCATGCTCAGCTCCACCCTCTCCTCCAAATATGGCCACTTCTGGCTCCAAAAATCAAACATGGCGACGGTCAAATGGCTACACTCAAGGCTTCAAAACCACAGTTCGCAAACAAATGAGTGACGTCACAGTGACTGCGTCCATAATTTGTACAGTCTATGCGCAGCGATGATGTTTGCCAACATAATATGGAAAACGATTGTATATGAACGACATTTC
Source organism: Euthynnus affinis (assembly GCA_029490765.1). Lineage (NCBI taxonomy): Eukaryota > Metazoa > Chordata > Actinopteri > Scombriformes > Scombridae > Euthynnus > Euthynnus affinis. The sequence goes on from CM055849.1 coordinate 28,852,080, forward strand.
TAGGAGTTGCTTTATCACTGATTTTAAAGCATAATCTGTTTTCTATATTTTTCTTATCAACCAGCCAAACCAACCATGAATTGACTTACAAGTATTCTGTATAAATAAATATAATATATAAATGTTTATAAACATAATAATAATGTTAGTGTTTATTTCAATGACAGTCTCCTGGTGTGTAATGAAGACAAACGCCTCACGCTGCCACCGGCTGCAGACTCTGACATGTCAAAGCTTGCAGCAGAGACACAGAGTGTGTAAAGTACAGTGTGTGTATTGGAAAGTTGATAATAGCAGGTATTGATCGGCTAACGGGACAAAAGACTTTCAGTGATGAATAATTGAGTCGGCTGCTCTCGTGTGTCTTGCTGTTTATCGACGCCGCGGACGATCATTGGCTGATCTGGAGGCAGGACAGAGCTGTGACCTTGGCTTCTTATCTCTGTGGACACACACACACTGCACACACACACACACACACACGCTGTCTTTGTTAATATCTTTATTTTCCTTAAAGATGCTCAGAGAGGTTTTGGGTTTTAATCCTTAATGGAAAATCATCAGTTTTCTGGGTGTGATCAGGTATTTAAATCTGCATTAATTAAGCTGGGTTTGTTTTTGTTTTTTTTAACTTAAACCAGATTTCCAGTCGTCTTTGAACACACCACCAGCAGCAGTAACCACTACATGCAGGAAAAAACACCTCTCTGCTTTACAGTACCAAAGATTTGACAAACAAAAGGACAATTAAGGTCCATTTTTGACAATATCTGCAGCAGATTATCACTTGCAACAGAAAAAAAACCTGAAACTGCACAAGAAAAAATGGACTATGAAGCTGAAGCTGGTTATTTAACAACCAAGACAACAACAACTCCCATGATCCCTTGCTGCTTCACACCGCCTGTTGTTATTGTTTTGATTGAGACGCCGAGCGGCTGAAATTACATATTGTGCCTTTAAAAAAAAACATGAAAACAGGAATTTTACTGAAAGAAAAAACAGATCTATACGTCTTTTTATTCAGTAGTAAGAGGTGATGTCTACATTAAAATGCATTTTATCACTCCAGCCTTCATTCCTTTAAACACACACACACACACACACTGAGCGCTCACACAATGGGAGGTTAAACGAAGCTCCACAAAGCCGTTGATCTTCCTCAGAGAATATCTGATGACCCACGGTTTTTTATTTAGACCACACAAGGACGAGGCTAAAAACAGCCTTGGACGGGCCGAATGTGGAGCGTCTACTGCTGAGAGAGTGAAGAGAGGAGGAGGAAGAGGAGGAGGAGGAGGAGGAAGGGGGGGGCAGAACAGAAGATAAACCGACAGGAAATAAATGGGTCAAATGAAGAGACACAGTAATATTCAGAGAAGTCCGGCGTTGTGTTGCTGTCGTTGTGTGTACAGGCAGCAGATTATATTTTCTCATGGCTGGACGGGTAAACAGAAAGATAACAACATAAACAAAGAGCTAAAAATATGTAACTCAAACTCTGAGAGGTTATAACGTTGATCTCTGGCTGCTATCAGGAAATTACATCAACAGGAAAATGAAAAAAAAAAAACATGCAGACTTACACTTTCACTTGCTCGCTTTTTTTTCTTCCATTTCTGTCCAACTGACATTAAATCTCACGCTAAAGTGATTTTGAAGATATCCTGAGCCTGCTAAAAGCTGCGTTTACAGCAAGATATTAAGAGTGTGTGAATGTGGAAGACGATCAGAAACAGGAAGAGGTTTATTGCAAAGTACGAGGAGTCATAAATAATAGAAATAAAACTTCACTGTCAGAATAAAAAAGGTGTTGATGGGCGGCTTCTTACCTGCTCGCCGCCTCAGCGTCCTTCTCGGCACGGCGGATGATTCGCTGGCGGTCTGTTTTTTTGTAGTTTACAGCTTAGAGATGGTGATGGAGGAGGCGAGGATGAACTTACTTTTTTTGGCGATCAGACTCTCGTCGGTGTTTGAGTCTAGACGCTGATGGCGGTGGAGCGGAGCCAGCAGGTGGTTGATGGAAACCTTTGAATGAGTCTCTCTGGATATCATTATTATTATTATTATTATGCTTTATTATTCAGGGGATCTCACTGAGAACAGGTTACATACTCCTTCATAAACGCTCAGAAACAGAAGAAGAGCAGCTGTGAAATCTTTAAAGCTCCTCAGAGGAAGGAAGTGTCGTTCCAGTTCAGAGTTTATACGAGGAGCCTGCTCTGTGATCTGGAGTCCTGATTATTAGCTCTGAGTTTAAATAAAAGATGTTAAATAAGTCTGAAACTTATAACGTCTTCTATGACCAGCTAATACAAATCAGCTGTGTTGGTACGAGAATACAATCTGATTTTTTTAGTTTTGATGAGTTTTGTAGGACAATCTGCTTTCTAACTGAAGATCTAAGTATTTATAATGCTGCACTGTGTCAATTAGTCGTTCATTAACGGCAGCTATTTATGGTATCAGTGTGCAAACAAACTAAAAAGTGGTTTGTGCTCTTGTGAAATGAACATATTTTGAATTTAGAGCAAGCTTTAAATCAAACAGAGAGGTCTCGAAGGGTCGATGATATATGAGATGATGTCATCTGCATAAAAACGGACATTATGATGCAGAGTTGGAAAATAAATGTTATACGACCTTTACTGTCTGACTGAAAGCCCCGAGCAAGAAGAGGCCGTTAAAACAAATGCAAAGTGTAACATTTATTAACAAAAAGGATTATTAACAGATAAACTGACTGTTATAGTTTAAAAAGAAGGCAGTAACTTCAGCTTCAGGGTCTCTAAGAACAAAACAACAAACAAAAACCCCAAAAATCTGAGTGGAAAAGAGGAGAGAAGTGAGCGGTCCTAACACAGCAGGAGGCCTGACATTGATCCCTGTGGGACGCCTTTATCAATAGTTTGAGGGTTTGATTTGAACCAGCTGTGAGCAGAAGCATCAGAACCCGCCGAGAGCAGCTTATTGAACAAAACGCTGTGATCGACAGTATCTGAAGCAGAGGGTCACGGCGTCTGGAGGCTGATTGGCCCGAGGAACGCAGGCAGACGTGTCATTGGTCAGGTGTGATGACGACGTTAGAGAGAGTAGCACACGTTCACCTTTTTAATTAAATAAAAGGTAAAAAGAAGAAACAAATCTATGAAAACAGGAGTTCTGCTTCTTCATACGACAACTTTTATGAACACAAGCTTCTCTCTCTCTCTCTCTCGTGGTTTTTTTTTTTTTTTTTTGGACACAATGACGTCGTCCTCTGCGGCTTTTGTTGTGTGGAAATGACAGATCTCACCGAGCAGCTGTGTCGTTTTTCATGAGACAGAAAGCTTTTCGCCTCTCATTGTGTTTTCTGTTTTGTTTTTTTTTTTGTTTCCAGTCTGAACAACAATAGAGCGGGACGAGCCGCCGCCGCCGCTGCTGCTGGCGAGCTGCCACGGTTCATGCCATCACACACACACACACACACACACACATATGACTTCACATGAACAATAACACACATGGCAGCGTACAGGCATGCATACCACACACACACACACACACACACACACACAGTGGCTTATGCTCCGCTAATCGTCTTTCTCATTCTCTCGCTAACTTGAAAAAAATATGGAGGGGATTTACTGAACGCTGGGCCAGATGTGATAATACTGATCCAGGAGGGTTGACCTGGGGGAGGGAGTGTGTGTGTGTGTGTGTGTGTGTTTGTAAATAAAAGCAGAGGAGACAATCTGCTCTGCTTTATATGTGTGTGTGTGTGTGTGTGTGTGTGTGTTTCCCTCCAGGAGAGCGCCACAGACAGATTAGCAGCATTATCAACATCTCGACGCTTCGACGGGTCAAAGGTCAAAGCGACCGTGACGGCACAGGAGCTAATCCGCTTGATGGGAGAGAGACGGACGGCTCAGCAGTCAAGGAAATAAAACGGAGGATCAGAGAGAGAGAGAGACAGCCAGATGATCCAGATGTTTCACAAACCACGGACGACAGACTCGAATCTCTAATAACCATCTTCTAAAACAGGAGTGTCACATATTACTTATTCAAGTTACAGATATTAGATATATTGGCATAGATGTAAAAAAATATATATGTTTGCAAGTTTACTCTCCACATAGTTATTAATACTCCACCTGGGTTAAAACAGGTTCACTGGACAGTCAGATTAAAGCTGCGGTGAAGTCGAGGCAGCTGGCAAACATTAAACATAACATTTAAAACCCCTCTTTGAGTACAAACATGTAGAAAATGAAGCGTCAAAGTTATGAAAGTTGACGTTCTGACCACCAACATCAGCAGCCACCTCCTTCTCGTATGTTTTAGAGATGACTTTAATAAGTTGTTCATTATCTCAGAGATCAGGCTCTTCTTTGGACCTGACTCTTTGCTTTTTATCTTGGCCTCCATCAGCTCTCTCTCTTCTCTCCTCATCCTGTCAGGTTTGTCTTTGACAACTTGAATGTTTATAAAAAAAAAAAAACAATCATTATCAATGTACTGAATAGTAACCAAGCACATTAGTATTATGTGCATCACCTTTAGTTTGTAAAGGTGAGTTTGTAACATCTGTCCAGGTAATACAGATGTTAACTAACAGCTGCTCTCATTGTTAAATGAACCAATAATTAAAGGCGTCCTGTGGAGATTTATAGTAAAAAAAAAAACAACTTTATTACAACAAAAAACCTGTCGAATCTCTTTCCTTTTTCATAAAACCAAATATTTTAAATCCTTCATTGTTTACCTCCATGTTTACTAGCTTCCACTCTTCTTCTTTGGTGCCTTTGTCGGTGCGTCACTGTGTTTCTCAGCTCATTGCAGCCACCTGTAAGATCTGTATGGTGTATCTCCACAGGGAACCTTAAACTTGGTGTGCACAATGTTTGTTTTCTTTATTTCTACTGCTAGAAATGATGGAAACAACTACAGAAATATGTTGTAATGAACCAGAATTACGTCTTAAAGGCAGCAGGAAATGAATGTTTGCACTGAAAGGAGCTGAAAAACATTCACAAGTCAAATAACAATCATGTAAAAATATCCCTCACATATGAAAGACGTCGTGTTCATTATGGAAGCTTTTTGGCGAGCAGAAGTGAGATCTAAATGTGTAAAATATTCCCACCTGCTATTAAAAAAAAAAAAAAAAAAAATGGCGGCACTTGCAGAGAGAGGAGGTGAAAGGGAAGTCAGGAGGTGTCAAAACAACCGTCAGCAGCCGGAGACGATGAGTAGCACCCGGGCCGCCGTCATATCTTCCTCCTTCCTCCCCTTTAAAAAATGACAGCGTCTGTTTGGAGGCAGTCAATCTGAGAAAAGGTTAAACACTTCAGCGCGTGCGAGCTCGCTACATCTGTTAGTGTGTGATAAGACGCCGGCTTCAGATACATGATTCATATATATACGGCGCTTGTGGAGGATTTATAGGCTTGATTGGAGTGTGTTAACGCGTGTAGACGGCTGAAAGAGTTTGTTTCCATCCCTCAGATATCATTTCATCATTTCAGGCTTTTAACCTGCTGGGAAAGTATTGATATGTGTTTGTAGACGATCGCCACGGAGAAGGTTTTCATTCACGTTTTTCTCAGATATTCTCTCACATAAACTTGCACATGATAATAATAATCATGTGAAACAGTGACATTAGTTAAGGGATGATAGCAAAAATCTTAAAGGGACATAAATACAAACTGAGTAAGAACAGATAAAAGTTCATTATCTTAAAGTTGGGATGAAGAAAAAGAAAAAAAGAACAGCAACAAGTACAAACTAACGAGGAATAAACAACTTGGCACACTTGTACAGTTTGGGACCCTCAACATTTTCAGAAATGGAGCCTCGTGGTGGCCATGGCGACCAATTTCCTTTACCGCCATAATCTAGTTATGTATATTGCGTCATATCTCCTGAAGCAAACATGATAACACAGAAAAAGTGACGTCTACCTCCATGTTCTGATGGCAAAGGATTACAATGATACCATGTACAACATCAGAAACTGTTCAGGTGAACAGTTAACCCCTTAACATCCACACTTTTTAGAGAGTTTTCTCCTATTTGGCCAAATGTAAAAGCTTCTAACAGACAGACTGTAAGTGGATATGAATATAGACGAGGAACAACAACACTTCTTTGAGTCTTATTTGAACTGGTGTAGTTTGTGTTTGTGTTTTAGCCTCATGCTAAACAAGCAAGAAGATGTCACCTGTCAAATGAAGCCGAACACATCCATCATGGCCGTTTGTGTTTCTGGCGATGGCTCCGTTTCTGAAACTGTTCAGGGCGCCAAACTGTACAAATGTGCCAAGTTTCATGCTTTAATGAAAAAGTGAACATGATTATCAACTGGACTATAAAAGAGTTCATCATGCAGCTCAACAGTTTGATTACTTTTTTTAGTGTTTATAAGTTCAAGAGACTTTATATATTGGGGGACTTTTACATAATTTTGCACTTATGTGTATGAATTTTACCGTAGAGAATCAATACGTTTATACCAGGCTGATGAACGTCACATGATCACCAGGAGCTGAAAAGCATCATCGAAGCCTCTAAAATGTCTGTTTGTGACATAAATGACATAAACATGTAAAACATGTATCCAGCTGCCGAGGACGACATGACCCAAATAAACACCAAACATCTACAATAAGTCCGTTAATAACTGGACCTTTTTTAAAAAAAAACAAGTTTATAGTACAAGTTACAGTTCTGCTTTTTACCAGCTGCTATTTAAATGTAATTATCTGAAGCAGCACAGAGTTTATTCATTATTTATGTTGATCTGTTGAACCAAGAATGAAAGATTCACACCTTGATTCACATATAAGCAACTAGAATATGATAATAATATCATATAAATGCAGTGTTCATGCAGTCTGGTCCTTTATATATTTATGCACCTATGAGTCTGTTCCATTTCTAAAGAGGCAGGCTGAGGTTATGGTATCTGGATCAGGGAGTTATTGATTATCTGACACATGAGATCATGCACAATAAATGATCAAACCGCATCAAAGCAAACTGAGACTGTAACATGAATGAAGTGAGTGTTGGTAAAGAGTTGGACACATAACAGATCTGCACCGGTATGTTCTGTCTCCAGGAAACAGCTGAATGCTCTCCAAGGTCAAGATGACAAAAACCATCACCTTCTCTGCTTTTATATGATACTAAACTAAATGTCCAACATATAAACTGAAGCATTATAACTTTAAACTGGATTAAAACTTCACCTGAGTTCTGTACATGTATCTGTATCCATGTTATACACACTACAAACCTGCATATTTATATACTGGACTAAAGTCTGTGAATATCAAAACCCAGAAGGACGAACATATATGTCGGTCTGTCAATGATGAGTTGAATAATTGATAAATCGATCGACACAAAATTAACTGGCAACTATTTCGATAATTTCTCTAAGAACAAATGCTTAAATATTTGCTGGTTGCAGCTTCACTGATGTGAGGATTTGAGGTGTTTGTGTGTCAAACATGATAGTAAACTGAGTATCTTTGGACCGACACCAACAAAAACAAGACGTTTGAAGACGTCGCTGTCAGCTCTAAGACATTATAACGCACATTTCTCACCGTTTTCTGACATTTTATAGAGAAAATGATCAGTCTGCTCCCTCTAGTTGCTGCCACACAGCATCAATGAGGTTTTAATACAGTTTTAAGGTTGTAATGTTTCCGTTTTTATCGTTTGCAGCGATAGTTTGACAACTTATAAAAGCCAAATAGACAAGAGAAGAACTTTTGTTGGACTCATTACGAGATCTGTTGGCTGAGTTTTTGCGAGTTGAATGAGTCATGTCTATAATGTGACACAGTGAACATCTCAAAAGACTAGAAGAAGTGATTTTGTACCACTGTTTAAAGCATGTTATACTTCCATCTCAGTTACTGACATTTCATTTCATAACAAAGCTTTTGAAAGACATTTGTCAATAGATTGTGAGGATATGGATATTTCCTGGAAGCAGTACGTCTCATATTTGAAATGTTGTGTTGATGTTTTCCTGCCAGCACTTCATCACTGGAGCTCAGTGTTATATTTTTATATTTTCCACCCTTGTGAGTGTGTTTCTGTATCACAGAGATTATGTACCGTCAGAGTGTCATCGTGCACTCCGGCAGAGTGAGATTTAACACCAGGTTCACACAACAACAATAAGGCCACCGAGAGGTAAAGTGGCTGCGCAGCTGCTTTTGTTGAAGAGGAGGGAGGAGGAGGAGGAGGAGGAGGAGATCCTGTTAGTGTCTCTGCTTCGGATGATGAGCTGAAATCACGGATTGGAGAACAAACAAGCCTGGCAGCTGCCTCCAAAAGCCACCATCCCAGCTCCAAGCAGGTCGGCCCCTCATCTGCATCTCAATGAGGAATTTGATCACAGCTCAGCATTCGAAAGGCAACGAAAAAAAAAACACACATCTGGGAAACAAATTAAAAGACGGAGGAGGAAGAGAGAGAGAGAGAGAGACGACTGAAGCTAACAACCAGCAGGTTTCCTGCTCTCTGTTTCCTCTGCGGTTTGGTTTGTTTTTCCAGCTGACTGTGGAGGGATTAAAGGACGACTCCACCGCTTTTCAAGTTGAATCTTATGGTTCTAATGTGAGCAGTACGTGTAGGAATACATTCAACTTTCTGCTCGCTTCCCTGTAATAAAATATCCTCTTTTCATCCAGCTGCACATGTCCTTAAACTCCTTATTTCCTGCAGTGGTGCCTTCAAGAAAACATCACAAAACCTCCAACATAGTAATTGGCTGCAAACAAAAGCGTACAGACAGTCATTTCTTTCTAGATTTGGGTAGAAAAAGGATGAAATGCAGGAATCATGTGACTGGAGAGGTGTTGATGCTACTTTGTACTGAGTTATTTCAGTTGATATCTTAAAGCTATGGATACTCAACCCTGCTGTCACTTCATTATTATTATAAAAATATAGATTATAGCTGCTTTAAAGAAGGAAACAATAATAAAAGTGAACTATTCCTGGTTTTCCTGACGTCCTTTTCCTGGAATATTTGCTTCTGAGGGAAGTTCTTCAGTGCAGCAGAAATGAGCTCCTAACATCTTTCAACTTTTGATGAAAAAAACTGAAAGAAAACACTGAAATCATTTGATAAATAGGAAGCTAAAGGTACAGAGAGGATACTGGAAGATTTAGAAGAGAAAAGAAAGAGAAGAAGAAGAAGGAAAAAGGACTAAAGGCTAAAGGCAGATGACCAACTGACAGTTTGGATCGAGCCAAATGGATTCAAGTGAGTGAAACAAAGGACTGGAAGACCTTTATTTTGGAAAACAGACCTTAATGTGGAAAGAAGAATGTTTATCTTTCTATATCCATCTAAAACTAGTGTTTGAAAAGATATTCATAAAGTTAAGAGCTCAAATAAAGAGCTAGCTAGCAGTGACAGTTGACAGTTGGCAGTTGGCAGTTGACAGTTGGAATCATTGGTCGCCATGGAGACCACCACACACACACACACACAGAAGTTTCAGATAGGTGAGTTTTCTTGTGTGTGTTTAAAACGACGATGTCTAAACATGACAGAAATATGAAATAACAATGAAATATAAACTGAAATAAACTCAACAAAACTTCACAAACATGAGAAACATGCAACATGAAACTTTTAAAAATGATTTTGTGCCAAAAAAACTCAAAATATTCTCTGATTTCAGCTTCTGAAATATGAAGATTTGCAATTTTTCAACATAATATAACAGTCACTTAAATATCTGTTAGTTTCTGGACTGTTGGTCGGACAAAAAGTAAATTAAATGACATTTTTTCACTATTATTTCACATTTTATAGACCAGACAATTAATCAATTAATTTAGAATTGATAATGATTCGTGTTGTTAGTTCCAGTTGTGCAGCATAAAGGACCGAACTCTGTCTTCAGCACCTGAACGCACCACCAGGAAGGATTGACAGATCACTCCACGCCACATTTTATCATTATTAAAACTAATTAATCCATTAAATTAACCCAACAGAGCCCTGGAAGGTGTCATGATAGCGTAAGTAAAAACCCAACATGAGAAATATTTATGCTAAAATATCATATAAATACTTAATAATAAAATTAGCTTCATGATGGGAGGAAACTGAAACTTCAGCTGCTGATCTTCTCTGTGATTCTGCCGCCAACAAACCACAGATCATTTTGAACCTCAAGAGGACGGAAAAGCTGCATCTAACACACAGAAAACCACAACTAGCTTCACAGTAAAGTGTCAGAGCAGAGATGTTACAGCGTATGAGGCACCGTGGAGGAGAAAGTGACCATCAGAAAGAACGGAGACGGACTGAAAACTCAACAAACCTGACAGAATATGAAATCAGAGAGCCTGTAGCTTGTGTGGCTGCGTTCAGTTTGAGCTGTTAGATCAAAACAATAAAATAAAAACCGCCTGGCTGCAGCTTTTCACTCCTTTCATCCACAATTGTTTCCCAGATGAAGATTCTGTGCCAGCGGGTCGCCTCGTAACTGACTCCAGGGCGCTGTTTGTTTTTTACGATCCTCGCTCGACTCGATGAGGAGGAACGTTTCTGTGAATGAAAATAAGCCTCATTAAAGAGATAAACTGCTGCTGCTGCTGCTGCTGGGAAACCCACAAACACACCATCGCAGCCTCTCTCAACAACTAAACCGCTCTACTGTCTCAGGTGTGCGTTTGGCGCCGTCGCCGAGCAGCTGGAGAGGGCGACGGACGCCGAACACTCGATCAAAACCGGCGGCGAAGACGTGAGGGAACGTCACGCTGATTGGTTAGTGATGAGGAAGTCGGAGAAGCTTTTCAGGGCGTCTGTAGAGGAATGAGATGTGGAGGGAAAGTCATGTGATTCTTAAACACTCTGCGCCGGTTATCGCGGCGGGGAGTCGATGAGTCATCCCGCCGCCTTTTTTATACGGGCGGTGCATCAATCATCCGCTCCTGATGGGAGCAGATGGCGCTTGACTGCTCAACCAGCATGGAGAAGAGTGTGTGAGTGTGTGTGTGTGTGTGTGTGTGTGTGTGTGTGCCAGCCGGCGAGGGAGAACAGTCGGATGAAGACTGATGCGAACAGCGGCGCCGAGGCCACCAGAGAGCGGCCGCCCGCCCACCAATGGGAGCGCTCGATGCTCGCTGTTGATCCGGCGCCAGAGAAGCAGCTGTGCAGCAGGTGCCACGACAGAAGAAGAAAGAGTAGAAGAAGAAGAAGAAGAAGAAGAGTGGGATGGCGGCGCTTTTCCTTGAGGAATGCTTGACTTGTTTGTCGGGCGTCAGGTTGTCATGGTGACCCAGGTGTTACAGCTGTTTGTGGCAGAACAGGTTGTTTACAGCGGGATTAGCTCACCGCTGTGTGTGTGTGTGTGTGTGTGTGTGTGTGAGCAGATCACAGCTGGATAATTCAAAGCAGAATGCCGCTAATGTTTATGTATTTTTCTTAAATGATGAATGAACTGATCTACTGATAAATACTGTGTGTTTATTTAAAGTCTGATGCATCTGATTCCTCCGCTGTTGCTACAAAAACTATTAAAAATACGTCTCACCGCTGCTCTGGGTCACATGTTCCTTCATCATGAAGAGTTCGGTCATGTTAGTTTGTTTATAAAACGGCTGCGAAGACGAATAACATCAAGTTTTCAGTCTGTGGATAGCAGTGAAAGTTCATTTTCTACAGGAGCTGTGAAAAAAGGATCGAAACTTTGTGCAAACGAGGGTGAAAACCGTCAAGAAGTGAAGCTATGAGACTGTTTTCTATATGAAGCTTCACTACCTGATTACAAAGACAGCAGAAATTAGCACAAAATGTCACAGGAAGCAGTGAGTTATTTACTAACTCAGAGGTTCTCAACCTTTGGTAACTTATGGCTCACTTCTGATTGTTCAAAACTTTCCAAGGACCAACTTCTCAAATAAATGAAGAAAACTGCTGTAAACACTCAGGCTCGCTTCTGGGAAATAATGAACATTTAATATCCAGGAATTCACATTATAAACACTAGCAGTGACTATCACTGTAACAAAAACTGGTCACAGTTTCATACACTGACTATAAACGGTCCATCTATAAACTCTGTGTACTGTAAATGTTTCCACTCACGTCCTAATGACTCGTCATGATTGGAAACGTAACTGGTCATTGAAATTTCTCATTGGTTGAATAATCTCTGTGTTGCTTTCATAAGGAGAAAAGTGCTACATCAGCAACTTTCTGGGATTAATCCATTAATTTTGGGGGTGTATTCAAAACACCCCCGCTGTTTTCACAACTTTGGACTCTTCCAAACTAACGGAGACTTCTGGGTCTAACTGTTCTCAACGGTTACTGAACGTTTACTGAATCAGTGTTTCTCCTACAATTATATCAACGAGAACCCGCCAGGACAAAAAAATATGTTTTAATGCCAGAATTAACAACAAATATCCATCATTCAGAAATATTTAGTGTTTGGGAGTCTGTGCAGCTGTTCAGGACGTGAGTGAACCTCTGTGTCGTCGCCTGGGAAACAAGCAACTCTGTTAGCATAGCGTAGCATGTTAGCGTAGTGAGTTGGACGCAGAGAAAGTGATGGTGGATACGAGTGGAGCAGAGGAAAAGGTTAGCGGTAAGTTGTCAGTCTGGCAGTAAATGTACAGCACAGACTACAGTGTGTCAGTTAAATGATGAAAAGTCACGTCTGTTGTTTCTCCAAGTGCTGGAAAAGTGAAGGGAGTTAGCTCCAAAGTTAGCAACGATACGTTAGCCTAGCCTGAAGACGCTAAACAGAGAAATATGTGGCTGCTGTGCACTCTGTCTCGCTACATACAAACACAACACACAGCTGCATTTGGTTTCTGCTGCTCGTCTACAACAATAAGCAGTGAATAAAAAAAAAAAAAACAGTCATAAAAGAGTTTTTCAGATGTGAATAAGTCAATAAAAACTGCAGCTGCACTGATTTCCTGAGCAGAGAAGCTGAAGGCAAACAGCAGATCCTCTCTTCTTCTCCTCACTGCAAACATCAACACACACTTGCTCCCCTCCAGCTCTCTCTCAGCTTTTTTTTTTTTTTTTTTTGACATGATTTAAGATGCCATTTTTTCTCAGCCGAGCATCTTCGTTCTCCTGGAGTCAGACATCAGAGCTCTGGGAGCCTCGGGGTCAACAGTTAGAGAAAAAAAAACAACTAGAATAAAAGCAGGAAGTGTTGCAGGTTGTGTCAGCGCTCTGATTGAAGCGCTGCGAGAAGAGGAACCTTCATTTTTTTTAGGGGGGGAGGAGGAGGGAGGAAGTGGTGCGTTTTACTGTGAAATGTTGGTTTGTTTTGCCCCCTGAGGACAAAGTTTTCACTGTAACGTGTTTATGATATCAAAGTGATGATGTAATCCAGACCAGACCGCCGGGGTGAACGCATGATATCAGAGACGCAGAGAAGAGAAGCGTAGACGATCCGCAGCGGTGACGACGGAGGAGAGAGGAAGTGTTTTCACAATAAAGTGTTAGAACCAGACATTTCAACTGCATGAGGAGGTTTCCACGTGTTTGTTTGTGAAATTTGCATTTTCAGTCAGAATTTTAACGTTCATGTTCGTCTGTTTGGACAAAATCTTGGGTTCAGTGCAAATAAATGGATGTATTGTCGTTAAAGAAACAGTTTTGGGAAACACATTTATTCATTTTTAAACAATACGGACCTGCTGATTACAGGTAAAAACACTGAATAAAGCAGTTTCAGCTAATAAATCTGTGTTTCTCCACCATGTTGGGCGAGCAGCGGACTTCCTGGAGTGGCTGTTAGCCGAGCTGCTGCTAACGTTTGCCCAGTTTATTTCTCTGATGTATTTACCACAGACTCACATTGTGAAAGAGACGTCCCTAGATCAGCAGATCTTTTTTTTTTTGAGCATCACAACCCGATGAAATGACTCGTCTCGCTGTCAGAATCTGATCCGTTCGGTCCGATCACATTTCGAAAGCCTAAAAGAGCCGCACGATTGAATTGTTTAATCTCCATTCAGGTTAGCTAGAAGGCTAAACAGGAAGTAGCCGACTCTGCGGCAAAAGTCAGTAATTTTATGCGTGGAAGTCAAACTTTATACATCCATGCATGGAACATACACAGTCGTCTCTGTCACAATGTGAGTCTGTGGTGAGAAGTCTTTTTGGGCCCAATAGTGTCACGTGATGTCATTACACAGTTTGGCCACTACGTCAGCTGGGCGCTGTTCCTGGAGGCTTTATGTCAACAAAGAGTTGTAGCAGGATTTCACTTCTTTTTCTCTTTCTTTACTCAAAATATAAACTTCTCACATCCGTTCAGACACGTCGGAGGTTTGATCAGATTCAGAACTACAAAGATTACAGAACGGACGATGCACGATGAGTTAACAACATAAAAAAAAACATCGCAAACGAAGCGTTCAGCAGCATTTCTACATGTTCACCTCAAGTTTTGTGACTTTGACCACATTTAAACATCTGTACATTATAAAGACAAAAAGCAGAATATGTCCTCTGTGTCTCTTTCTAAAGCTAATATTATTATTATTATTCTGGTGATTTATTGAAGCTGCTGCTCTCTGTACACTCAGCAGAACACCTGACTAACACACTTGATGCCACGCCGCCCGTCTTTTCTGTTATCTCGGAGCCTGTCAACACTCAGCTCAGGTGTCAGGATTCCTTTGGAGCCGGCGGAGCGCCGCTCGGAGCATCTGAGGTTAACGCCGAGCGACAACACAACACGTGCTAACACGCTAACACCTCGCCAAGTGTTAACATCTGTCCTCCTGATTTCAACAAGCTATTTCTGCTTTATTTTATTATCACCTCACCAACACCTGTCTTGTTTTTTATATATATATATATTAAATAAATTCCTCTGAGTTCAACGTGCAGAAGACGAGTCATCATCTCTGACTGATGTGTCGTCTTAGTTAAGAGTCGTTTTTAATTATAGAAACAGGTGAAACTGTCCAGATGAGAGTATTTCAGTTTATATGAAACACGATGTCAACAAAACACAAATGAGAATTACTTCAATAATAAATGTTCTGATGTTTCTGTGATGTTAAAGTCAGTTAAAAATCTGCCTTTCAGTGATCAAACAATGTGTCAGTGAAGATAAAGCGATAAGAGACGGTTAGCAAGGACGCTAATCTGTGCTAATATGTAATATATAATGGTTTTCTGTGTGAAATGATTAAAGGCTGAGTCTGTTTTTAAGATGCTGAGACAGCAAAGTGTTAAAGTCACTCATGAAGTCAGAAATAAAGAGCAGATGGTTGAATATGACTGAAATAAATGAGGTGGAGTCTAGAAAATAAACTCCATGATAAGAGGAGTTATGAAAAGTAGAATAATATGAGGTTTGATCTACGTGTTCACATTAAACTCTACCAGCTTCCAGTCTGTGTTTTTGTGTATTTTTTCTTTCTTTCTTATGATTTTTTGACTTTTGTGTGTTGAGTCGTCAGAAATCTGAACAAACAAAAGCAGCAGAAATCAGAAGGAGAATTAAAAGGAGAAGGAGACGATCATCGTTGTGTTATTTCTTATATTCAATGTGGTTATTGGATGTTTTTATTTGATTTTAATAAAACTGCTGATTGAATCTTTTGAATCTTCTATTTGATCTGCTGCAGTTTATTGTTATTCATGCTGGTACCAATTATTATCTTATAATATATATTTATTGTAGTGTAAACTCATAAACAAGACAGTGACGTGCTGAGGAAAAAATCACTGTTTTAACGAGTAGACACAAGTTTAACATGATGCCTTTCGTCAAATATACTATGAATAATAATGTTATGTAACCTCACACTGATCTGTAGCAGCTGTAAGAGACAGCAGGCCGAACACAGGAAGTCACTCACTGTGTAATAAAAAGGTTTGAACTTGTTTATGAAACCTCACATTAAAACTTTGTTATTTAAAAAAAAATTAAAAATGGAGCAAGATTGGAAATAATTGTAAAAACAAAAATAACAAGAGCTGACTCTAAAAAAATGAAAAGGTCATCCAGGTATTGTGAGACAACTGGTGGAAAAATACAAAATGAGGAGCAAAGCAACAGATAAGACGAAACCTATTTTTGGGTTCCTAGCAAGTCAGCTGAATAACTAATAACTAATAGAATATATATATATATATATATATATATATATATGTATATATAAAACAGGTAGGAGGTGACCAGAGCTAGCAGAAGGTATATAAGCTACGCCCCGTCTGAAAACTAGTCAGAACATGTTCAGTGTTGCTGTTCTCCTTTTAATTGTCGACATTAAAAGTAAAACTTTGCTGCTCAGACTTTTGTCTCCTGCTGATTTTTTTTTGAACTTCTGCAAGTTTTTGCTTGATTGACATGTTTAACGAAACTATCCAGCGTTATAAAATCAAAATATAAAACCAAACTAGAATCTTTTGTAAATGTTTTAACGCTGCAGGTTTGAAGACAAAAAAAAAAACATTTCAACACTTAATACAAAGTAGAAGTAAGAATGAGTCAGCCTTATTGTGAGTGTTTCAGTGAGTTTAATCAGCAGTGATGTCGACAGAAGCAGAAATAAAAGTGTAATAAAAGCTTTTATTTGCTTTCGTCAGCTGGTTGGATGTCTCAGACCTCCAGATGTGCAGCGAGGATTCAAACATTAATTTAATATCTAATGAAGAATTTGATCAGCATGTTGATTCCTTTTTAAAAGAAGAATATTAAAAAGAGGAGCTGTACATAAGTTAGGAGTTTCAAACATACTTTATCACTGATGTTTTCTTCTGCAGAGCAACTAGAACTATAAATATATGATTATCTCTTCATGTTTCACCTGAAACACTCGCTCTTTATTCCCGTCGTTCATCAACGACGTGAAAAAGATTTCCACACAGTCGGAGAGAAAAAAGGCGTCTGAGTTTAATGTTTTTATGTTGTTCTGGATGAATTATGTAAAACACTTTAAATCACTCTTTTATGGATGAAATCAGCTGTGTGTGTGTGTGTGTGTGTGTGTGTGTGAGAAACCAACAAATACAAGTAAAAACACTCAAAAACATTAAACTGCTGCTTCTGCTGGAACAAACATCAAGTTTTCATGCTTTAAAAAAGCAACTTTAAGGTCACACAGAAGACAAAACATCAGCCATTTATCATTTTACACTTCTTGTTTTTTAAAGACATATGCTTTTAAAAATAATGAAGTTTATATTAAAACGCTCTCTGCGGCAGCGTAGCGTTTATTATTCAAACAATAAAAGGTTCCTCGTCGCTCAGTGTGACAAATATTACAGTCGCAGCGTCACAGCGGCGGCCAGAGATGGATTAAAAAGGCATTGATTGATTTATGGCTTCACTTAAAGGCCGCAGACACAAAGTTTGAGGTCACAGCGGCCGAAACACTGACGTCGATTTCCGTACGAAACCGAGTCCGAACATCCAGCTGCTCCGTACAAAGGCTGCTAATGGCTGTGTGTGTGTGTGTGTGTGTGAGAGGATAAGGGAGGGTGTGTGTGTGTGGGGGGGGGGTTACAAGTGTGCACACACACAGCGCTCACACAGGGAGCCCATTTCCAAATGTCAAGTGTTTGTGAAATAAATGTCAACTAGCTCAGGGATGAGAAATCAAAGGGCTGCTTAGCGCCGGCTGCAACGTCTCAGCTGACAAAGAATTTAGAAAAAAAGCAGAAAAAAAAGGAGAAATATTGATTTTTTTTTTTGTTTCCGAAACTCTGACATGTCTGAAATAATTCAAATGAGGCGTGTAAATAAAAAAAAAAAAGTTAGCAGGAGTGTTTGGAAAGCAGCTGGAGGAGAATCTGTCAGGCTGCCTGCCTCGCTCTTATAATGTCAGCAGATTCAGGGGAGGAACAGGGGGGAGGAGGAGGTGAGGAGGAGGTGGGGGGGATGCTGGGAGACCAGTATGACACACTTCTAGGCGCCGGGAGCCGTCCCAAGAATTTCTTATTGAGGTTTCAGACGGAGAATCTGCAGCGTCTGATCTTCAAAAAGCTCCGTCTGCTTGAAACACTGCTGACGCTTTTTATGTTTTTCTTTTCTTTTTCTTTTTTTTTTTTAACAGGTCGCACACGTTTCCTGTAAGAAAGAAAAAAACTGGTATGAAAGTGTAAGAATCACATCTTACTAACGTTCCTGTGAGCTGTCGGAGACGCTGGAGCAGCTTCAGTGAGACAAAACTCTGCTGCTTTTTAAAACGTTTCAGTAAATGAAAATGTTCCTCAGCAGCTCATAAAAACCTTTTTCACTGGACTCTGAACACATTTATTCTCTTTGTGGTTTATTGAAAACACTCATCTGCCTCTTGTTTGGTCTTTTTCTCTCCCTTTTGTCGCCCTTCGTGGCCTAATTTCAGTCTTTCAGTGAGATGTGAGTGCAGCAGGACAGCAGCTCAACTCTGCCCCCTAAGGTGAGGAATATGGTATCTGAACATCTGCCTGCATGTCTGTCTGTCTATAAATTCACCTGAAGCTTCACAAAACGTCTCATTTATACTGATTCTTGGTGATTTATCCTCATCTCTCGTCTCTTTAAACTCATGAGCAGTTTGTAGTCACATCCTCTGCTCAGCTCTCTCTCATAAAACCTGATGATAGCAGACGTCATGTCTGTCTAACCGCATGGCTGTAAGCTTTAAAGAGTGTAAAAACCAACTAATAAATCCTGAAATCCTAGAAAATCTTGTTCCGGTTCAGTTTGTATCAAAGAAAATGTTCAAGAAAAGACGGTTTAAATATAAAATCAGTGCTGTAAGTGTTCACTGTTTCAGTGTTTTTAATGCAAACCACCATTTTATCACCACTTGTACTTCAACTATTAACTGTTTTTAGTGGTTTAAACCTTCAGGACCCCTTTGAGAACGTCTCTCTATCCACCACATGGAGACCAAACCAACCAGTTAGACTACGTTCACATCACAGGTTTTGTAGTCTGATCCAGTCTTTTTGTGTTGATGTGTTCACTTTCATGTCTAAGTGATGCGTATCCGTCTCCAAGCAGGTCTGAAAAAGTGACTAAAACCTGCGTTTTCTCCAAGCAGCGACCTCTGAGTCTGTAAAACGAAGCCAATGCAGAAGACTGCAGTTCCTCTAACGGCCACTAGAGGCTCCAAAAGCGAGTCATTCCCCACAGACGGTATAAAAATATGGACGTAGTTACCGTGACGTCACCTGTTCGTTTCTGAAGAGCGGTTCTGAAGCTCAAAGTGAGTCGCTCCGGCCGTCACCATCTTGGCAATACATGACGCTGCCTAACTCTCCCAGCCAATCAAAAATAGGCAACTGGTTGAAACAAGCCACCTAGCGGCTGGCGGACCTGTCACTCAAAGCAGACATGCCCTTCATTATGCTTAACTTTACGGCTTAATAACATTTAAACATGAAACACTTGTCATGAGCGAGGAAATTAGCTTTAGAGACCAAACTGTTGTTTGTACCAGACTGTAAACATGTTTATTTCTGCTGTAAAGTCGGGCGTTTTATCATGGAGGTCTGTGGGAAATGACTCGCTTTTGTAGCCTCTAGTGGCCGTTAGAGGAACTGCAGTCATGTTAAAGCCCCAGTGGTTGCTGCTTGGTCGTTTTCCAGACGTTTCCAGACGTTATAAAAGTAATTATAAGACTTTACTTTGATTACTCAGCCGTCAGCTCAGACCAACACGCTGCATCTTTTTGTATTTAACACATGAAGAAACAGAAAATGAGACATTTAGTGGTTTAACAAGTAGGCAGGAAACAGTTCGGAAGGATTTACTGACCGTCCAGCAGCTAGCGTTAGCGTAGCCTCACACCGTTCACACACCCTCCAACTCTGAACTAAACCAGTGTCAGGTGACTCCTGAACGCCGCTGTACCTGTGGCTAACGTTAGCGTCCCAGCTAAGAACAAACAACATGTGAATAAGACAACTTTGGAATAACTGTAAGTCACATTTCTCTGGTGTATCTGGTGTGTTTACACGTCCACCATCCAGCTGAACCTCCTCTCTGTGACTTCTGCGCTGTGTAAACATGTCAAACGTCTCAATTACATGTTTGTTAATGCTAATTAGCAGCATACAAACATGTTTTCTAGGAGAAAAGGGTAAAAAAAACAGGACAGACGAAGTGGAGAGGAAACAATCTGCAGGTTTTCCTTCAAATTTGCTGTAAATTCTGTCAAATGTGGAACTATTTTCTGCTCTCAGGGCGTCTTTTAAGGTCTAAAATATAAATATTAATCCAAGCTTGTGTCGAATAACAGTGAAACTGACTGAAAGTGTTGAGCGTACTTGTGTGTTTCCCCTCCAAAACACCTTCAGACCCTTCATCTCCTCCCTCTGCGGAGGATGACTCATTGCTTCCAGAGTTTGCCCGACACGACTCACAGACACGTTTGGTTTGATTTCTCGGCTCTGTGCTTTGGGACCAGCCTCCACCGCCGCCACCACCGCCGCTGCTGCTGCTGCTGCCACCATCGCCACCGCCGCCACCGCATCCTCGGCTCATCAGCTCTAATGTCACCGATCTGCTCGTCACGCCGACCTGTCGGAGCCGCCGTCTAACAGCTGTGGAGTTTTTTCATGAGAGCAGAGACTCATTTAGACGCTTTAGACTTTAAAGCTTCTGATTTCATTTCATTTTAGAAGAACAACAACACAAACAATCTTTTTTTTTTTTTTAAGGTGAAATGTTGGTGAAAGACTGTGATGTTGCTTCAAGTTACTGCAGATTTTTTCAGCATTAAACAAAGAAAACGATCCTCTAACTTTAACCATAAACAGCTTAATAATGTAGATAATAATTATAATAATAAACTTAATAATAAGCTTTATTTATAGAGCACCTTTCAGGACATAAACACACAGATAGACACACACTTCATGCTTCATGTTGCTGTTCATCCACATGTTCTTTATAATGATTTAAAGGCCCACTTACTCGCTTTCCTCAGCAGACAGAGGAGGAGATGTTTGCTTTACATTCATGTCACATGTTAATGCTTTAAAAAATTAACTTTGATGCTCAAATCACACATTTATATTTATACTGTTAGTAGTTTTAATATGGTAAGGTATACATGCATCCACATACATATTAAATATGAGTTAACAAAATCAAAAGGTCAAACAAAATCATTTAAAGCACCTTCATCAGACCGGCACCATGCGATCTGAGCGAGCAGTTTGGGAACTCCGACACGCAATCTGATTGGTCAGAAGGTGTTAACCCATTCAGAGCTTTAAAAACAAGTAAAAGAAATTTAAAATCTATCCTCAGTGTTACTGGGAGCTGGTGCAAAGGTGCTGAGATGTCAAGATCTGATATTTTGATGGTGAAAAAACAACAACTCTGTTTGTTGTCTCTGAACATTTCAGTCATAAGTTCAGTATCGACAGTTTTGCAACTTGCCAAATACTTTAATTAACATAATTTTCTTATTATATTGACAGAAAATGTGATTCATTTGTTAGATTTTAGTTGCATATGAACATAATTCAGAGGAGGACTGCATGTAGTCTGTCTTAATACTCATTATGAACGTCATATATACATGAATATTACTGAAATGGAGGCAAAGTGAGTCATTGTTTAAGCTTTGTTTATGATGATCATTCTGATGTTTATGAACTTTGACCTTGTTCAGAACAGGAAATAAATACCAGAGAATCAGAAGAAGAAGAAGAAGAAGCCTTTAAACTGAATATACTGAAGCATATCGACTGTTTTTAGGCGAGCTAAGTGATCCTTTAAAGTGCATCCAAGAGGAGGAGATCTTTTGTAATTAATTATGTAAATGTTTATCGGTAAACGTCCACGCTGGTTTCACTGAATCTGTGTCAGACAAACCATCCGTTTCTGCCTCTGAAACTTCCCTCCCTGCTCAGATCTCACAGTTAGTCACAGGTACGATCGCACTACTGCTCTACACTTTCATTCCTCCAAAAACTTCCCGTCTCACCTTGATGTGAACGCTGCTATTCTGAGCCGCTGTGATGAAGAACAAGCCCCTCGGCTGAGAGGGAGAGAGAGAGAGAGAGAGAGAGAGAGAGACGGGCGCCGCTACACCTTTCACATCTGACAGAGATGAAATGAGAAGCCTGAGCAGCAGCAGCAGCAGCAGAGGTGTAACGGGTTTTTCTTCTCTTTGTCATTAATCTTTTACAGATGAAACTTCTCGCCGTAGCGTTAGCGGGTTGAAGCTAGGGCGTCACCGCTACTCCCTGCGAGATGATGTGAAGCTGACGGTTGAGCACAAAGAGATCTCAGACGGAGAAGATGTGTCTTTTTGTTTCTTTTAGTCGTAGCGCTGAAGTCACGGAGGATTCTCGTCAACAACTCTACAGAGTTGTTTTTTTTTTTTATCCTCATTTAGCTCCTAGTTTTTGGATTTGCAACACATTTCCTGTCTGGTTCAGTTAAACCAGTGTAAACCAGTCTACTCTACCAGTTAGCTGAAGACTAGCTGGTGAACATGGTGAAGCATTTAGCAGCTAAAGAGCCAGATATTTCCCTCAGGAGGTGGTGGAGACCAAAAACAGAGCTAAAAGTAGAGTGAATATTGGACTAATATTCATCAGATGGACGCAAACACCACTCTGAACATTTCTCTGTTCTGTATTTCTCTGTTTAGCGTCTTCAGGCTAGGCTAACCCATCGTTGCTAACTTTGGAGCTAACTCCCTTCACTTTTCCAGCACTTGGAGAAACAACAGACGTGACTTTTCATCATTTAACTGACACACTGTAGTCTGTGCTGTACATTTACTGCCAGACTGACAACTTACCGCTAACCTTTTCCTCTGCTCCACTCGTATCCACCGTCACTTTCTCTGCGTCCAACTTGCTATGCAAACATACTACACAATGCCGTATTACTTAACAGAGTTACGTTATGAAAGTAACACAAAGATTATTCCACCAATGAGAGCGTATTGACCAGTCGACCAGCAGACTACAGCTCTAGATAATAATATCTTTATTTATAGCACCTTTTAAAAACATCTGACTTTAAAAAGATGGCCGCCGACAACAAAGAAAGACAAAGAGATGATAAAAAGTAAAAAAAAAAAGGCATCACTTTATTTAAATGAATGGAAACACCAACTACTCTCCTTAGAAACAGAGTTAATGTCATTTTCCAAACCTAATCTGAGTGTCAGTCACTGATTTTTCTTCTTCTTTTGTATCTTGTTTGAAACGCTGAGCTGTAAATTGTGTTTATATAAAAGAGAGAACATCACAGCCATATCAGCGTCTCTACTTTGGCTCTCTGGCACTTTTACAGTCAGTTTTATCATTTTTAATACTAAGTTACAAGACTGAATAGTTCATCACCTCCACATATGGTGGACTGTCTCTGTACACAGAGGTGCTCATATAAACTTAATGAACATTATGACACTCAGTGTACCAACAGTCTGGAAAGAAGAATCGCTGAAGACCTTTTTTAATCTCGCTTTTAATACGACTGTTTAAATTTTTAATGTTGTGCAACCTTTGATTCCTTTAGGTTCCCTTGTTTTTATGAGATATTTGTACCTTGAGCTGCATTTCATGTATGAAAGGTGCTGTACCAATAAAGTTTACCTCTCTAACAGTTAAAAGAGACAAAAGAGAGGCAACAAAAGACAAAGTAAGTTTATGGCTGATGGAGCTGAGACTGTGTTTACCTGCCCAGCCCTCCTCCGCTCCTCACACACACACACACACACACACACACACCTGTCTGCTCTTTATTCAAACTGGGTGCAACTACAATCCTTCAGCTGATGAAATGAGGATTGATGATGATTCACAGAGTCGATCTGCAGGTTTGTCAGGTCAAGTCCAGACACAAAAACTCTGAAGTCTGACGCTGCTTAAAATCCATCAGCCTATCCAGATATCTATCTTTCTATCTATCTATTGATTTATCTATCTATTATCCATTTATCTATCCATTTACCATCTTTCTACCATCTATCTATCTATATATTATCTATCTGTCTATCTATTGGTTCTATTCACTACCTCAAATCCAACAGCTTTACAATGTTTTAATTGAGATTTGTCTTATAATCACACAAAAAAAACAATTTACCAACCAAATCCACTAATGTGGAATGCTACTCCCCTCCCGAAAGATTTCAGTTCCTTCTTTTTGTCATCTATAAATTTATTGTTGTAGTTAAACTGTAGTTTTCCCATATGCATGAATGAAAACACATCTTATTAAACTTGAGAGAGTTTTGAAGTGAATTGTGCTGCTCTTCTACCCTCACATCTTTAATTCTAATAATATAATAATTATAATATATAAGTCAACAGGAAACATGCTATTAATGACATCATGAGTGGTCATTGACCACCACCACATGAAAGAAGAAAAAACAAAGTTCTGATACACAAATCTGTTTTCAGTTTTTGGACTTTTTCTCTAACCTTTGATTTTCACTGAAATGTGACGTTTCTGAAGGTCTTATCAGTCTGCAGCAGCTGCTCCTCTGAATCCTGCAGGTTGTTGTTATTCAGGATCAACCTGCTGAGATCTACCTTCTACTCACTGTTACTGTTTACAAGAGGAAAGAAGAAGAAACAACGTTCTGATGTCTTTGATTTTTGCTGAAATATTGGATCATTTGAACATTTATTGAAATGAAAGCATGTGAGAAGTTTAGAGGGAAAAATCACTATTTGGTGGAGCTGTTAACAACTCATAGACATGTGAAATGTGACCCCGACTACACACTGTTTTTTGTAAGACGTCAAAAGACAAAAAGGTTGGAAACCACTGGTTTCATCTTTAACAATGTGTTGTATTTTAAAAGCTTGTTATATTATCCATTGTGTCAATATATTTAGTTAAGTTGCACCACTGGTTAAAAACACTGTGAATGAAGCAGAGCGACTGTACAGGAAGTAAAAAAGGTCCAAAAAGTAGAAGCTGTGGTCTTAACATGCGCCATAATTTAAAATATGTAAATTAAAACACTCTCATACTCTTCAATATGATGAACCGAAGCTTTGAAGTCTTCCAAAATGTACAATCCAAAATGAAACTTGACATCACACATGTTGGCGCATAATGAGCCGTTTAAATGAGCTCATGCAGGAAGTTGTGGTTCACACTGGACTGGAATCTCCTATTAAAGTGTTTATTTGCTGACTTTGGACTCGGTCGGTGCGTCTGTAGTAGGCGATGTGCGTATAATGACGCGTCCTCTTCGTGGTCAGAGAGGACGTAGTCGCTGTTGTCGGACGTTTTGTGAGGACGTTTTCAGCTGGAGGTTAAAAACTCCAGCAGTCATGAGTGTGCAGCAGCTCACCGCAGGCATCTGTCTTCCACCCACGCAGCCCTTTGAAG
Organism: Euthynnus affinis; assembly: GCA_029490765.1. Taxonomy (NCBI): domain Eukaryota; kingdom Metazoa; phylum Chordata; class Actinopteri; order Scombriformes; family Scombridae; genus Euthynnus; species Euthynnus affinis. Next base: position 28,877,411 of record CM055849.1, read on the forward strand.
CACAAAGTGGAGGCTTTCCACCTCCACCTCTGGGCCCTGCAGAGAGGAGAGTGTGTGTGTGTGTGTGGATAGAGAGATGTACAGTACAGGAAACACTGATTGCATCTTATGAGTGTTTTTCTTTAAAATACACAATCTTAGATTCCCTTTTATGTGAAAAGAGGTTTCCAAGATAAACATTCAAAGCGTGTGTGTGTGTTGTTCTGAACTACAGAAGCACAAAGTATTTCAATAAAAGAGTGAATTTTCTCCACATAGTCGTCTCTCTTTCATGCTGATGTTTATTTATCTTCTTTTAAAAAGTATTCATCTAAAAAACAAATTAGATTAACGTCATTTGGAGTAAAACACTGAACACTGTAACTAATCTTCAAAGCCGGTCTCTTCTAAACCCTCTCAGATGTCTCTGTTTCATAACTTTAATGGGATGTTTCAGTTTTTAGGTGGAGATTTTCCACATTATCCTGAATCAAATCAATAAGTAATGATCTCTGTTTTGAGTCTATTAGTGTGTTTAATCACAGGAACTTAAACAACCTGAACGACACTGGATCAAGACATTTTGAGGCTTTGGTGCTCACTAGCATTGAAAAATATACTCATTCACTTAAACACACCATGTTGGGCAGGCAGCGGACTTCCTGGAGGGGCTGTTAGCCGAGCTGCTGCTAACGTTTGCCCAGTTTATTTCTCTGATAACTTAAGATCCAGATGTCCAATGACTAAAATCCTTCTTGCGGCTAAAAGATCAAGTTAAAAAACAGCTAAATTTATCATGAAAATGTGGCTTCAAACTGAATAAAAGTCCATTTCTAACAGTTTGTGTGGAACAACCACAACAAAGCCCATGTATTATCTTGTATGTGTGTAAGTTCCTCTTTGCTAGACGCCATTGTAGCGGACAAACACGGAGCCGACGCATGCATCTTGTGCACTATACTCTTTGGTAGAGGAGGTATGACGCCATTGACAGGCCACCAAATGAAAGGGTCCGTTACTTTGATTAAAATGACAGATTTCACTGGGTTTGAAAACCGAAAACTATTAATCAGATCCAGCTCTCTCAGATGGGAGGGGTTGGACTTCAGAGCTGAGGCCTGAGCTGAACAACATATAGAACATAGGTCTAGTTGATTTTATGTCACGTTGTGGTGAAATTTAGTTGGGTTTTAGTCCTGTCTTCATGTTTTGTCTCGTCATTTCCTGTTTTATTTTGAAAAGTTATTCCCCTCGTTTCAGGTCACTTGCCCTTCCTCATGTGTCTGATTGATTACCCCATGTGTTTCCACCTGTTCCCCGTTCCCTCGTCACTTCTGTCTTTGTTGGTTCATTTTGTTTCTTCTTTCATCTCGTCTCGTCTCATCCAACCAAGTTTCTTGTCAGAAAATAAAGGACTTTTTCCTACGATATCTCTGCACCTGGGTCCTGTCTTCAACAACCTTGACATTTTACACATCTTAATGAGGAATAATTACAGATAATAGTTTTAAAACTGCTTCTTTATTTCATGGTTTCCTCTGCTGCACGTCCTTGATTTTTCTATTATCTTTAATTATGTTTGATTTTCTCTCCTTAGTGCTGCTTCAACATGTGGTTCAGTATATTATAATATATTATAGCTCCTCCAGAAGCCGCACCATCCTCCATCAGCTGATTCCAGCTCTTACTGCTCCTCCAAACCAAACGACAAAACAAATCAGCTCTCATCGTCTTCCAGAAAGCTGCCACATATTACATATGAGTTTCATGATCTGCTGTTGCCAACGTAAGGGTTTTGGTTAACTTTAAGCACAAATAAAAGTACTTTATTTGTGTTAAAATACACCAACATCGACTGTTGGAAGAAGACAGGATGGAAACAGCAGCCTCACATGTTAAAATCAGACACTTATTGTTTGTTATGAAGCGTTAACAGAGAAGTTTCACGTCTCTGAATGTGGATTTTTAAACACTTTACATACTGATATTGGTATAAAGAGTTTTGTTTTGTGTGTTTACAGTTTTTCCACCAATGAACTTAACTGAAAATTTGAGAATTTAAAGATTAAAGCATCAAATATCAGTTGTTGGAGCAGCTTTAAGATCAAAACTGGGGAAATGGAGGGAAATGCAAGTTGCATATTTAAGAGTCTGAACTGATCAGGAGTCTAAACTAAACTGGTTCTGACTCACTGCACACACACACACACACACACACACACACACACACACACACACACACAAAATAAAAAAAGTCCCAAAGCAGCCAGACAATCAGTGGCCATCTTCCAGCTAATGAGAAAACTGTGGCTCTTTTAACGTCTCATTGACTTCACTCGTTTGCAGATTACAACTTTGTCAATATTGTGCTGCGGTTCAGTGAACGTCACCGACTCCTGAAGTGTGAAATGACTCGACGCCACTCAGGAGAGACTCGTCCTGCCTTTCATACTCGCATCACATGACGATGACGTATTAAAGGAAGGGTTAGAACAACAGTCAGGAGCCAAAATGAACATTTAAACCTGTTGTTTTTCTCGCTGTAATTGTTCCTCCTGATCATATTGACCATTAGAAGATCCCTTCATAATGACCTTACAGTCCACAGTCCTTCTGTACACAAACCTATTTAAAAGTTTATCTGCAAATCACAATGGAGGACGACAAACTTGGTGCATGGTTGGAGGGAATTTAGGTGGAAAAAATGTCATGAGATTCTTCATTACTGTTGGAGGTTATGTGGAACAAATGGAGGAAACCATTACCTCTTATTTTGGGGCTACACAAAAATCACATCCTACTGGCGGGGAATTCATGAATGCCTAGTAACAGTTTTTAAAATAATTTTTCCATTTGATGCTTTGACAATGTTATATATATTTTTGTTTGTTGTTTGTTGGTATGTGTTTTGCCTTTTTGAAGAGTTCCTGATTCGTTCTTATTCTTTTATTAATAAGTATTTAAGCAAACGAGATGTATGTCTTACAAGCTTGGACTGTAAATGAGTCAAATCCAGTAGATATCTTTCAACTTTACAGTCTTTTTAGTGTCAAAGTCCCTCTTTTTGTTACTATACTTCCACCTGCAGCTCAACAGAAGAGAAACACTGTGGATTTAAAGGAGATCTTTTAACATCCAGTATGAACAGGAGGAATGATTACAGCCAGGAAAAACCTCTTTCACTGCTCATATAAACACCTGACTGCTGCTTTAAGACAGATCTGATTAATTGTTAATGCGTCTTTGTTTTTATAGGAAAAAATCCTAAAACTTACCTTTTTTCTTTATGAGGGTGTTTTGAGAAGGTTGTTTCATAATTCATTATTGAGAGACAAACACCAGCTGCAACAAGGCTGTAACTTTATAATATGATGTCACACTGTGCAAGATGTGTGTAATAAAGTCTAAAGTCAGATATCAAGTCTACGCTGTCAGATTTGTAGCAAATAAATACAAAAACATACAGAATATAGAAGCTTTGTGTCTCGCAGTGTTTATGTTGATGTTCACACCAAACTCAAGCTGTTAACAGTAATTATCTGCTTAGGCGTCTTATGTTTATGAGCAAATTGCCCCCTTAACAGTAGTTTTGACTGTTTTATTTGAGAATCCTGCAGCACATATACAAGACAATAAGCAGGAGTTCATTTCAAAACAATCAGTTTACATGACAGAAACGTCCAGTTATGATGGATGCAGTTTATATACAACAACTCAACATGTCAGCTTCATTCAACCAAAACAAATCAGGATTCTCTGATTGGATCTTTAAGGTACTTTTATTTGTTTTTAAGGCGCCCCAGTACATCTTTGAGCTCATCTGCCCAACACCAACCCAACACCAAACACCACCCCAACACCCAACACCAACCCAACACCCAACACCAACCCAACACCCAACACCACCCCAACACCAACCCAACACCCAACACCAACCCAACACCAACCCAACACCAAACACCAACCCAACACCACCCCAACACCACCCCAAAACCCAACACCACCCCAACACCCAACACCAACGATCACAGCTGAGGGGTAAAGGTGAGCATGCGTTTGCTGTATTAAGTGTTCCCTTTCTAAAGACGCTTTTAAAGCCAAGCTAAAAACTCACTTGTTCACCCGGGCGATTGAAGGTCGTTAAAGCTCAGTGTTTGACTATTATTTGTTCTCCATTTGTTCTTGTTTCTTCTCTGATGTAACCTTGTTATGTTGTTTTAATCTATTCTTGACATCTTACTGTACAGCACTTTGGTTAAATGTGGTTGTTTTTAAATGTGCTTTATAAATAAATTCTCCAAGTCACTGTTCACAGGGAAAAGTCCTCCCAAATTTAAATAGTTTTTGTTTGACTGTATTCATGTTGTTCCTGACAATAAGATTCAAATGAGGAGGAGGAAACATCCCAGCGACCCCAGTTAAAGATCTTTTTTGGCCAGTTGTTCCTCTGGCGACTGAATGAGACAACCAGTAACCATTTATTAGCTGACTAGTGACTATAAAAGGTGAATAAAAGTAGTGCATAAAATGGAAATAGTCAAGTAAATGTACCTAGTTAGTGCTGTTTGGTTTGTAGACTGTGTAAAAGAGCTTTCCTGTAACTGGTTTAATCTTTGAATGATGCCTCCCTGTGTTCAGCTCCACCTCCTACATCCTGTTTCCACAGTAAAACACCCTCCTAGTTAAATAACATTTAACGCCGCTTTGTGCAGTCGACAGTGAAGCGTCGCCCACAGCCGCCCGAGCGCTAAATCTGTTTGGTCAGCGATGACAACTCGCTCCTCCTCCCAGCTTTTCTGTTTTTAAAGCTCGTCGTTTGGATCCACCTCAGTCGCCGCGGCGCCGTACGGACATGCGGACGTCCCCTGCATTAGAGTAATTACACAAACAGGATCTTTTTAGTTTATTTTGCCGTCGGGCAGAGGTGCCACCGGCTGCTGTCAGTCATATTAACAGACGCTTGGCTCGCCATCTGTGAGGCCAAAGCCTTTAATCTCCTCCATAAGTCCATCGGACGGCCAAGCAAAGGTCCTTAAGAGCTTAAAAAGCACAACCATGCAGCACACTTTCACACACACACACGTTCAAACATCAGCAGCTCTGAGAGGTGTTTTTACTAAAGTTTCTGGATAATTACCTTCTGTTCTCATCAGTGATCTTAATGACAACATATTCTCTGGTGCCATCATTAGTGATGACGCAGGTCCATTAATATCTGTTTCCCTTGATACACTAACTAGCTTACATGTGTTTCTGTGTTGACTGTACACATGATGAATGTGTGCAGATTTAACATGAATGGCCTCTACATGCCACCAAAATAATAATAATAATAATAATAATAATAATAATAATAATAATAATAATAATAATAATAATAATGATAGAAGTAATGTTCTTAGAAAAAAAAAAACAGTTCATGCTTGATAATGAATCCCTGAACATAATTAAGAGTCGCTATATTACTGTGTTACTGTAGCAAAGTGACTGAAACTATACATGGCCAAAAGTATGTGGACATATGTCCATGTTTTTTTGTTCTTGGGCTGTTTTTCATAGTTTGATATGAACTGAAACTTCAGACAAAACAATTTTTTAAATGTATTTTCTGATATTTTATAGAAAATACAGAAAAAAATAATTGATAGAGGCCGATCTAATTAAAATGGAGGGAGTCTCTTTCTGTTTCTATGTATGTATGTCCTTCGATTTTCTCAACAACTGTTCATCTGATCAACTTCATACTTGGTGAGTGTATTACTGGGGACCTGAGGAAGTGCAGTGTTGAGCTTTGTTGTTCCCAGAAATAGCCTGGTCCCAAATAGCTAAATAGCCCGGTGCTAGCTAGCTGTTAGCAGTGACAGCAGCCAGTTGATTATGTCACGCTCCCTATTAAGTTGAACTCTATTTTTGCTTGAAATGCCCATCCCTAATTGTAACCTGGGCATCAAAATTCAATTAGTTTGCCATTTTGTTTCACTAAACCCAAACATAGCTTGGCCCCAAATAGCTATCTGTTAACATGGCAGAGGGTCGGCTGTGCTTTGGTTTTATGACATCATTTGAGGTTTGTAAAATCTGGATTAAAATCTTATCTGTATTGAAGTTGAATGAGGCTTTGACTTCATTTAGGCCATAAAATGTTTAATAATGTGTATACTCTATCGTAGGGGACGCAGGTGTGTCATGGCAGGTGTTATTGCTTAGGACTCGAGGAAGCACGGCGTCGAGTGTCAAGTTGTTCGGATGAGCGGAGGCAAAACAATCAGCCCGTCATGAACAGGCACATTTTGAACGGGCACTGCACTGATTGGAAAAAATAAATAAATAAATAACAGCAATATTTATTTCCAGAATCAGTGTTGATGCATAATCCAGGACAAATAAAACTGCCCCGCATGCAGCTTTGTCTAGTTCTCTATGAATATTTCTCATTAATTAAAATTTTCACAAAACAAGTGTAAACAAGCACGATGTGGCAGTTTGCAGTCTCCTAGTGTGATATTGCAGGAAGAGAAAAAAGGCTGATAATACATTACTAGAATAATGACTTTTTCCATTTCCAATCACGGAGCATCAGTGTGTGTGTTTCTAGTTGAACAAAACAAATACAACAAGCACACACACACACACAATAAAACAACCTGAAAACAGGATATGAAACAAACAAAGAGTGATGCATAAAACTGAAGCATCACACAGGATAAAAATGACTTTAATGTAACTGTGACTCAAGAAATATGTTTGGTTTTTATTGGTTATTTAGATGAACTCGCCCTTTAATAAATAAGCAGGAATAAAAACTGTCATTACTATATTATAATGTGTATATATAATGAATGTGATTTATGTATAATAATAATAATTATTATTATTCACCCTCCATTGCAGCCAATACAGTCAAAGGACAGTGTTATTTAAATTGATACTAAATGTGAAATTGATGTGCAGATGTGCATATTACACGTGTATAACGTGGAGTTATAACATGTGAATTACACATGTGACAAATTCACATGGAAAGAGAAAGAAAACTAATATAAAAACATGAATTGGTGAATGTTTTCAATCAGTTAAACTTTATTTGTGTATGTATATGGATGCAAGTAATGCAACACGTGGGATTAATCTAATGATGTCATACATAATAATATAGCAGTCAGAGGGAGCAAACCACTACTTTTACTGCAATACTTTAACTACATCAAGCTCAGTTATGAACTTTTACTGTAGTAGCATTTATCTTTTACTTATAGTGGAGTATTTTTACTGAAATAAAAGATGTAAATATTTCCTCCATCATCTGCCCCTCAGTGAGCGTTGCGTTCAGGCCGCATATGTTGCACCGGGAGCGGGGGAGTTTCTGGAGCTTCTCCGCCGCCGCCGCTGCCGCAGCAACAGCAACAGCATCACATACTTCCGTGTTGTCTGTCACCGTAAAGCAGGAAGGACTGTAGTAATGTGTATGAGTTAAACAGCAGCAGGAGCACAGGTTATCTACAGGTATGTCCGCTGGTTTATCCCCCGATAAAAACGTCTGTCTTTAAAGCCTCCTGTGTGTGTGTGTAACGTTAAACCGCCGCCGCCGCCGACCGTTGGTTCGGACTTTTAGTGAGCCGTTACTAGCTTATGCGGCTAATTCCTCCAGGCAGGATTGTCCGTTAGTGTCACAGCGGACAGCTTTAGCCTCTTAATGAGCCTCTCTTGTGTGTATGTCATTATAAACCGGCTGCTGTGTGTCCGTGTCCACTCAAAAACAGGTGTTTTATTGCCACAGAGACGTCATTCCGATGCTCAGGTGAGGTGAGACGGTTAGGAGAAGCTACATGGAGGCTAACTGACCCCCGGAGACAAGAGGAACTACGGTACATTAACAGCAGGATGCCAGCCGGTAAGCTAAGTTATGTATGTGTGTGTGACAGTGAAGGTATGTGTTGACAACATGTTGAAATAGCACCGGACTTTGAGTGTGTGTGTGTTGCGTTTAATGTCACGGTTTCAAGCTGTTTTATAACAACGACATGAAGACTGAAGTTTAAAAAAAAAAGTGCAGTGATGCGTTCACTGTCACAGCCTGTGTGTGGGATTTGAAGCCCACAACTGTACTTTACAGCCTCTTATCTAAAACTTTACTGTCATAACTCCTTCCCTCTCTGCTGCTTGTACTTTTTTATTTATTTATTTATTTTTACCTTGCAGTTACATAAAGTGTGATATAATAAAATTTTGTAGAGCTGGAACTCAAGTCTCACCCACTCTCTCTCAAACTTTTAGAGACATTAGAGAAGCTTCACAGGTCAAAATTCAATTAGAGTAAATTAAAGAGGGCGCCTGTGTTTATTAAACTTCTGAGGAATCTCACTGAAAGTTTTCTTTAAGACTAAAAATATCCAAGAAAAAGTCCTACATAGCAAACTTCAGTGTCAGCCTTTTTTGTTTATGAAGCGCTCTTCAGTAAGGAGGAGAGAGTGACGTGTATGTTTTTTATTTCCTTTTATCAAGTGCAGTCATGCAGTAAACAGTGAAGTCACATGTTCAAAGTCACAACAAAGGCGTAAATGTTTTAAGGGCCAGTTTATTGACTTTGGCATCATCTCAATGTCCATAAAGTTTGCATTCTCCAAAATAAAAACAAAAACTTGTAGTGTTGAGGTGTGAATGCAGCTCTATATAAAAGCATATTTTCCATACAATAAGGATGTACACATTCATTCATGTTGCACTTTTCAAAATAAACGTTACACAAAATGTTTCTTAACAAAAGAAAATAGTATTTAAAATGTCAGAACAATTCAAAACCTTCAGATATTCAGTTTATTGTCATATATGACAGAAGAAAAACACAAATCGTCACATCTGTGCAACTGGAATTAGTAAATATTTGCTTGAAAAATGGATAAAAAATTATTAATCAGTTATTAAAAGTAGTTGCAGATTATTTTTCAATCAAATTATGGAATTTCTATCTATTTTTGATCTATTAATCATTTAATTATTGCAGCAAAACAAGTGAAAACAAATTAAACGAAACACAAAAAAACATCAGTAGAAACAATTTGAATGAATTATGTTTAAAGTAAGTTTTAAAAAGTAAAATTAATTGAAAAAAAAATAATGAATGAAATTCCACAGAGCGGAAACACACAGATTATTATTGCTGCGTGTTTAAGATGCAGACTGTGAACCAATAATAAACATTTTTATTTTATTTAAATATTTATTCTTTTTCATGATTTTTGGAGACAAAATCCATCATGTGAACAAACTTTACTGAATTTTGTCAAGAAAACTCAACTTTTTCTCTTTCTTCCTTTCATTTTATGGAACATTTTATATTAGTTTCAACATATTAAATTAAATATTTACTCTACTGGAGCTTCTGTTGACATTCTGTATGTTCTACAGCTCCACTGACCTTCATTTAATCTTCAACGTACACACGGCCGTTTACACGCTGCAGCCTGCAGGGCTCTGACTATAAGTTGAACGTTATCTTATCATAGCAGAGGGGACAGATGTCAGTTTTCAGGTTATGGAAATTCCTGGAATATCCTGGAGTTTGTGGTTTGTGTGCTTCGGAAAGGAAGTCTCAGAGGCTTGTTTATTGAAGCCGATGGATTTCAGCTCAGCAGACGCAGAAATTAGATGACGGCAGGTAGTTATGTGTAGTGAAACGTATCGACAGCTGGCGTGACACATCTGGTGTAAAACTATTTTCACACTTCATTAATCCGCTGAGCTTTTTTAAGTTGGCTCAAATAACATCAGACAACAGTTTTAAAGCTCTAATCTGTAATGATTCCTCATTAAAATGTGTAAAAACAACTAGACCTTTGTTCTATATGTTGTTCAGCTCAGGCCTCAGCTCTGAAGTCCAACCCCTCCCATCTGAGAGAGCTGGATCTGATTAATAGTTTTCGGTTTTCAAACCCAGAGAAATCTGTCATTTTAATCAAAGTAATGGACTGTTTCATTTGGTGGCCTGTCAATGGCGTCATACTTCCTCTACCAAAGAGTATAGTGCACAAGATGCATGCGTCGGCGCCGTGTTTGTCCGCTACAATGGCGTCTAGCAAAGAGTAGCTTACACACATACAAGATAATACATGGGCTTTGTTGTGCTTGTTCCACACAAACTGTTAGAAATGGACTTTTATTCAGTTTGAAGCCACATTTTCATGATAAATTTAGCTGGTTTTTAACTTGATCTTTTAGCCGCAAGAAGGATTTTAGTCATTGGACGTCTGGATCTTAAGTTATCAGAGAAATAAACTGGGCAAACGTTAGCAGCAGCTCGGCTAACAGCCACTCCACAATACAGAGCCACTTTTTTTAACTGAAACTGCTTTAATTAGTATTTTTAATGATTTTAATCTGCGTGTAAGTTTGTTCTGGAGAGAAGCAGAGAATATATTAAGTTTTTATGATCACATGAGGCAAAGAGAAGCAGCTGGAATCTGAGAATGACTACCATACGGCCTAAAAACGGACTTAAATGATTATTTTTCCGTCGATCGACTGAACATTTTAATCCTAATCGCCTTCATTGTCTGATAAAATAAACATAAGTACACGTTACACCAGCTGTGCAGTGAGATTTAGGACATTTAAAATAAGAGACAAAAGCTCGTCTTCATCAGTAAAAGAGGAAATTCTCACTCAAATATCTTGTTTTGTCTGATTAAGAGTCCAAAATATTCACTTTACTGTGAAGTTCAGACGATTAAAGGCAGAAAATAATAATATTTGTGAAACTAGAAGCTTTAAATGTGGAAAAACAAAAGACTGAAATGATTAATCGATGATGAAAACCAGCAGATTTTCAGTCAGTAAACTAATTGATTAATTGACTAATCAGTGCTGCTCTACTTTTACCGCCACAGAACTTTAGTGTGAGATAATCCTGCTGAGTCACCGTCTGTCTGGCGGTTATGTGACTCAGCAGGATTATCTCAACACTGAAACACCAACCTTTGAGTTTTAGATGTTAATACTGCTCTGAACGACGCAGGTAGTTTAATAAAGAGGGAAACAGTCAGGAGTTTGTTGGCAGTCTGGAGCGGGGAAGTTGTTCTTCTTCATCTTTATCCACCATTCGACGTTTTTTCACGCCGTCTTTGAGCCTCGGCGACGACTTCAGACGCTGTTTTACGGATCCTGTTGATAAAACGATGATCAAACGTCTCCTAAATCCCTCGGCTGCCTCCGTCTCTCTCTCCTCTCCGTCCTGACTTTGACCTATTTCAGCTTTGAACGTGTCTCCCAGTGGAGCGTAAATAAACGGCCCATGCAAAAAAAAAAAAGCCTCAGAAAGTGTGTGTGTGCGTGTGCGCCACGTCTGTCACGCCTGACTGTGTGTTTCTATTTTGGGAAAGTTGGACTTTGGGCGCCCTCGCCGTTCTTCTTCTTCTCCTCCAGTAGCAGCAGTAGCAGCTCTGGCAGGTAACCAGCTGCTGTTTACTCGTTTTCATCCTGAAAAAAAAACCTCAGTTTGGCTGCTCAGACGCAGAGAAATCACTCTCTGCGGCCTCCAAAGTTCCCCTCAGACGGTTTTGGAGGAAGAGGAGGAGGAGGAAGAGGCGGAGGGATGAAGGCTCATGTGGACTCCTGCGTTCCTGCCGACCTCTCGTGTGTCTGCTCTGTAATTTCTCCCAGCAGTAAATCGCTCATTACATTAGCGGTAATGTGACGCCTTTAACATCGATCACAGATTGAGGCGGCGTGTATCATACATGCTGCTGGCATGGACACACACACACATATATACAGTGTGTGTGTGTGTGTGTGTGTGTTTGAATTAGTGATGTGGACAAATACACAGCAGCGAGAATGAAGTATGGGGAGACGATCTTTGGGAACTTCAGGATTTGATTCAATAAAGAAAATAAGCAGCACTGGTCATTTTAATAATAACAACAATAATAATAATAATAATAATAATAATAATAATAATAATATATTTATTTATATAGCACCTTTTTAAAAACAGAGTAAAGACATGAAACAGAAAACAGAAAACACAGACGGGGGCCGAAGACGAAGAAAAACAATAAAGACGATAGAAAGTGAGTGTGTAGAAATGGGTTTTAAGAAGTGATTTAAAAAGAAGTTGCTGATTCTGCGAGTCGGACCCAGACGTGCTTTAAAAGTGATCAGTAAAATCTTTTTAAAATCAATGGTAAAACAAACAGGGAGCCAGGATCATGTCTGTTAAAACCAGTAAGAAGCTGAGCTGCTGGACTAGTTGGGAGGCCAGAGAGGGAAAGGAGGGAGTTTCAGTAATCTAATCTGGAGAAAATGAAAACGTGGAATATGTGGGCGATCTCTGAGACTCTCAGGATTTGATTCAATGAATAAAAGAAGCAGCGCTGGTCGTTGTTGAGCTGTTTTTAATCATCATTTTGATTATTTTAGTCTTTTTTCTTGAAGCAAAAATGCCAAAAAGTCACCAACAAGCATTGTGTGTGTGTATCCAGAGTCTGATATGTGTTATCCCTCTGTGCCGTAGACATCAGTTATTATCCAAAAACTATTAAAAACACGGTTCAGTTTACAGCTTTGCTAGCTTCTCGTGCTTCATTCTTCTCTCTACATCGTGATGAACTTCAGCACAAAAATGAGAGGTGGTTGATATTTAGTGCAACAAGCTAGCGAAGCCGTAAACTGAACCTCGTTACTCACTAACTGATCCGCTGCTTGTTTGTGTTTCTTTACAAAGACTCAGCCTGATAACTGGCGGTCTGCTGCTAGCTAACGTTAGCTACCTGGACAGACTGCTGCTAGCTAACGTTAGCTACCTAGCACTGGACACTGTCGACTTGCAGCGCTTCATTTCAAAGCTTGAGCTCGTTTTCAGCCCGTTCTTCTCATAGAAAGCGGCTGATGCATATTATAATAACTCCTTCTTCACAATTTAGACGTTTATGCGACTGTTAAATTTACCCGGCAGGTGAAACTGATGTTTACGGTTCTCAAAGCGGCAACATCACGTTACTTTTTGACTAAATAATAAGAGTTTTTGTGCATATTATAAAAACCTTTTTCACAATTTAGACATTTTTACACTTTGTGCAAAAAACAAAATGATGTGTCGATATGTTGTCCAGCTTTACTTCAACAACCGGTGCATGATGGGAAAAAAAAAAACCCACATGCATCAAGCTGAGAGGTCGGAGATGATGCTCAGAGTTGTTTTTACTGTCACTGAAACACTAACGTTGGTGAATCTGGACAAACGCTGTGTTCACTTCAGTGCTGTTAAAGCTGGCAATCATTGCCTCAAAGTGTGTGTGTGTGTGTGTGTGTGTGTGTGTGTGTGTGACAAATCAAAACAGACCGATCATGTCCATTTGCGCTGCTGATGAAATATAATTTTTATGTGTTTTGAGTGACACGGCGACAGGAAGTAGACGGACCTGCGCCGCTGCGGCTGAGTGCTGCGTTTAGTGCCGCTTCTATTAATAATCAACACTGATTTCCTCTTTATGTGTGTGTGTGTGTGTGTGTGTGTGTGTGTGTGCTGCTCCATTTCTGAGCTCTCACTCCTGGGTCTGTTGTGGTCTAGAGGCTCTCATTATCCTCAAAGTGTTAACCACCTCAATTAAGTCATTATGTAGGACAAACCCGCCGTCACTCACACTCTGCTGCTGCTGCTGCTCTCAGCCTCAATGAACAGTCAGACAAGCACATGGTTACATATGCAGATATATATATTTATTTATTTATATATATAAATGAAATAAAGGATGCTTTTCCTCTCCGTTATTGTTGTTGAGACCTTCACGCTTTCCCCGTTTGACACGTCTGGAAACGGTTTCTCAGCAGAATTGCGTAACAGGAAGTTAAAGTGACTCCTTCTTTTTCTTCTCTTTTTTTTTACAAAATGTGACAGCCGCGCCCCTCCAAACAACCGCAGTCGCCCACCTCTCATCATCTTCAGAAGCACGTTCTCGTTAGCGGCCGCAGTGACTCCAGACGTGTCCCGAGCTGCTCTGATCCGTATCGAGGGAGCATATTTTAAAAAAAAAAAAAGATCTGTATCAGCTAAATTTCAAAATAAAACCAATCAGAACCCACTCGCGCTTGAAATGTTGACAGCGGAAGGTCACAGCAGGTCGCTAATTAATGTTAATCCACTGAGTAATTTGATTATAAACAGTTAAATGTTGTTCATCATCAGCTCAGTCTCGACAGAGTGAGACGTCTCCTCTCTCTCTGAAGGATTGCGCCACGTCGGTTTCATGAGTCACGTTCTCCCGGTTAAAGTTTCGCTCCTATCAGATCATGAGATTGTTTTAAAGCTTTATCAGTTTATGAGCTCTGAACCAGGACCTGCATATCTCTCTCTGTGTCAATATGTAAATAATAAAAGTGTTGGATCAGACTCTGTACCAGCAGAATACCCGATATTAAAGGACTTGGATCAGAAACTGGGCCTGAAAAACTTGATTGTTACTTCCTTGTTTCAAGTAGGAATGTCCCAAAGAGGAGCGATGATTAAAAACTGTCTTTTTTTAAACTGTCAGCTCAGAATTAAACATGTCGTCCCTTTTTTTTTTTTTTTTTAAATGGAAGTTATCTTTATAACGCTGTGACTAATGATCACGTTTGTAAGACAGCTGTCACGTTCTCATGAAGCTTTAGACATATTTATCATGAAGTGACTGGTTCCCAACATTGTTATCAGGTTAATCCATCATATTTAGTCCCTTTTTTTTCTTTGCTGTCAACAGTATGGGAGGGTGTGTGTAGGTGTCTGTGTTTGATTGACAGCAGCTGGCAGGCAACTGGAGACAAATACTAGTAGGGGTGTAGTCAACCAAAGAAAACCTTGGTCGACTAAAATTCTCTGTTTAGCGTCTTCAGGCTAGGCTAACCCATCGTTGCTAACTTTGGAGCTAACTCCCTTCACTTTTCCAGCACTTGGGGAAACAACTGACGTGACTTTTCATCATTTAACTGACACACTGTAGTCTGTGCTGTACATTTACTGCCAGACTGACAACTTACCGCTAACCTTTTCCTCTGCTCCGCTCGTATCCACCGTCACTTTCTCTGTGTCCAACTCGCTACGCAAACATACTAAGCAACGCTTGTTTCCCAGGCAACAACACAGAGGTTCACTCACGTCCTGAACAGCTGCACAGACTCCCAAACGCTAAATATTTCTGAATGATGGATATTTGTTGTTAATTCTGGCATTAAAACATATTTTTTGTCCTGGCGGGTTCTCGTTGATATAATTGTAGGAGAAACACTGATTCAGTAAACGTTCAGTAACCGTTGAGAACAGTTAGACCCAGAAGTCTCCGTTAGTTTGGAAGAGTCCAAAGTTGTGAAAACAGCGGGGGTGTTTTGAATACACCCCCGAAATAATGGATTAATCCTGGAAAGCTGCTGATGTAGCACTTTTCTCCTTTATGAAAGTAACACAGAGATTATTCAACCAATGAGAATTTAGTTGGACGAGAGCATATCGACCAACTAACCAGCAGGCTGCAGCTCTAGTAGATACAAGCGTCCGACCTCTGAAGTGACATCTGAAGGTATGTTTACATGCTAAAACAGCTAATTAGCATCTAGCATGGTGAATGTTTATTTGGCGGCTCGTTCACAAACTGCAGGACGAGACGTGTTCATGTTTTTCAAGTTAGATAAGAAGGGGAGTTTAGCAGGAAAGCTAACATGCTAACGTGGGTTGTTGTGTTGTGTAGCAGGATGCAATCAGGCTCAGTGCGACACGTTATCGTTTTATGCAAAGATTTGACTCGCTGCATGGAAATAAGGACTCCAGCACTGTGTTAAACGGAGCAGATATGTTGCTGCAACAAACAAAACTACTGCAGCTGGGTTTAAAATCGTCTGAAATGGTTCCGGTTTGTTTTTAAATGGCGTCAAAACACATCAAGACCACCTGCAGCGATGGTTTCCGTGTGTTCAGATCTTCAAAGTTGCGTCCGATAGAGTAGAAACCCCCCCCGTCGTCATCGTCATCATCACCCATCATCATCATCGTCATGCGTCTGTATCCCAGGCGGAGCGGCGTTTTGGAGGATGCGGGAAGGAATCAAAGTCAATCAAACCCGGCCCCGGCCCGTGTCGTTGTTTTTGAAGCTCCGCCGGGCTTAATTGTGTGTGTGTGTGTGTGTGTGTGTGTGCGTGTGCGGCAGCAGTCGGTTCCTCTGCTCTCAGGGACGGTTCCTCCCTCAGTTGTTGGCTGTGATTTGTATGCATAGTGGAAGACGGTTTGTTCTGCAAAGGAGGATTTGGCCTAAATATAACTTCAAAGGAGATGCGCCTCCCTCTGTTTCCTCCGCGGTCGCATCTTTGCAGAGAGAGAGAGAAAGAGAGAGAGAGAGAGAGGGGGGGAAGCTTTTATCTTTGTCTCCTTGTTGTGTAACGCTCAGCTTGCTGCTTCCCTGCACTTTTTTTTTTTGAAGGATTTTACACTTTTCCCCCGGCCTGTTTTTTGTATTCGGATGTTTCGCATCGACATCAGACAGGTTTCTGCTCACCGTAGCGAAGAAAAAATAACTTGTTTACTTCAGTCACACGCCAGAAAAACTACTGTTATATTAGAATTAAAACACGCCTCTATGTGCACACACACATTCAAATCATAATGCACTCAAGTTTTTTTGGTCCTAAATGATCAAAGCAGAGAGAGAGAGAGAGAGAGCGAGTGTCTCTGTGTTCCCTCTGAATGTCACGTCCTTGTTTCTCCTCTAACGTCTACATTCAGTGTCTCATGTATTTATTTTCAGAGCACATGTGATTAACACAGTAGCAGTCCGGGCGCTCGCTGTGAGATCCCTCCGGCTCTGCAGTCTGTCCTTTTTTGGATGTGAAATGTTGTTTGTGTGGAAAAAAAAAAAAAAAAAAAAAAGTCTCAATGTACTGAGTTGAAGCAGAGAAGAGGAGGAGAGGAGGAGACCTGGAGCTCGTCTAGTCATTTATTTTATTGTTTGCAAAGTGATGAAATAAAACAGACTGTAAACTGTGGCTGTGAAGACATGTCGCTCTCTCTTCTTTGGCTAAAACGTGCTTTAATTTTTCAGTGATATCAAACAAAAAACGAATTTACTTCAAGAGAAAAACGGCGTCCACTAATTGGAAGATCGGCGGTCCACGTGTCGGGAAAGATACTGAACCCTAAAATGCTCCTGATGGCTTTTCCATCAGCGTATATACGTTGCTCTACGTCTTCCTGTCGGCGTGTAAAGCGTTTCCTCATCGGGAACTTTACCAGGTTTGAGTCTCTGAAAAGTGGCCGTCGCCTTCTTCTCCTTTAGTGCTCTTATTTTAACCGTCGTCATGTCGTAGTTCAAGAAAAATATGAATATTTTATATATTTTGTGATATCGTTGCCCTTTTTTTTTCATGATATAGATGGTAGAAAGCTGACAGGAAGTGAAGCGACACTTACTGGTCACATGATCAACATCCTAAAGAGTGTAAAGAGAGACTAGAAAGTTTAGTTAGTTCAGTTTTTGACAAATTAAACAACAAAATATGGTTCAAAATGCGCTGCAGTTGCATCACGTAAAGCGTTTCCTCATCGGGAACTTTACCAGGTTTGAGTCGCCGTCGTCTCCTTCCATGTTGAAGCTCTACGACTGTTAGTTCTCTTATTTATTTTTAAGCGTCGTCATGTTGTAGTTTAAAAAAAGGAAAAAAATTTCAGTTGTTATTTTATCATCTCTTGTGATTTTTAGTATGTTTTCAGCTCTGAAAGACTAAAATTAGTGTCTGATGTTTATCTGCTGCAGCCATCTGTGACCGTTACACACACACACACACACACACACACACACACACAGGCTCGGTTGTTTATATACTAGTGGGGACTCTCGCTCACATCACCGTGTCTCAAACACACCTTTTTAAAGATGTGATGCTTCCTAAAATCTCACTCACTCACTTTAAATGTTTTCACTTTCCAACAAACATCCGAACTTTGCAAAAAAATGTTTCCCCACTTTCCAAAATATCCACGAGCGTGCCAAAAAAAAATGGTCATACTTTCCAAAAATATCCTCCCTTTGCACAACATGTCTTCACTCGCTCTCCCAAATATCCTTTCTTTCCCTGACTGTTCTCACTTTTCTGGAATAAAACCTGATTATAAATATTGTTCCCACTTTACAGAAATATCCTCACTTGACTAAATTTCCTAAAAAAAAACATCTTCACTCTGAAGATAATATCTTTACCTTCCAAAACCATCCTCACTTTGCTCTCCCTAACTTAAAAAAAATACACAAAAACATCTTTACTTTACATACTTTTAATAAAAATCTCCTCACGTTCCTAAAAAATAACTGATTTTACAAAACCGTCTTCGTCTTTCCAGAATATTCTGTCTTTAAAGCTCCAGTCGGTCCTCACACTGATAGCAATTAAACACTCGAATGCACACACACTGAAAAACAACTTCCCCAGTCACACACACACACACACACACATTTGGAAATGCTAAATTCCTTCAACTGCAGTCTCTTTCTCTCTTTCTGTAAATCTGCATAATTACACTCCAATCAGGATGATTAAAACACCTTCAACACACACACACTCACTGAAATCACATCGTGTCATCTCTCCAGCATGTGTGTGTGTGTGTGTGTGTGTGTGTGTGTGTGTGTGTTTCCCCCCTCCATCATCCCTCCAGGTTAGGGGGGAGGAGGGGGGTGTAGATCAGTCCCGATGTGGGTTTTGTTTTTCTGGAGCATTTTTAGTGTTTTGGACTCGACTCTGCAGCGTTGCAGCTTCACCTGCAGCCTTCAGCAGATCTGCTGCTGCTGCTGCTGCTGCTGCCGGCGAGGGGAAACACAAACACTGCAAGGTCAGAGATGAGAGTCAGCGTGTGAGAGAGAGAGAGAGAGAGAGAGAGAGGGTGGAAACACACACAGAGAGAGAGAGAGAGAGAGAGAGAGACTGTGGCGTCGAGGTCCACCTGGCAGGCCGTCCTCCGCTTCGCCTCCTAACAACAAGATGGATTCAGAGAACAACGAGTCGGGTAGGGGGCTGTTTTTCCTAAATATGTGCCTCTCCTCTGCCTGTGTGTGTGTGTGTGTGTGTGTGTGTGACAGTGACGGAGTAAAAAGGAGGCTAACACAGTCCAGCTCTGCGTCTCGGTGGCGGCCGCCATTGATCTGTTCCCTGTATGAACTATCGAGAGCTCACCGTTCACCCCCCTCCTCCTCCTCCTCCTCCCCCCCTTCTCCTCCCCTCCCCTCCTCTCCACGCCGCCTTCCGGCCAATCAGACGCCTGGTTCCGCTTGACTGGCGGGCCCAGAGGCCAATCGGTGCGCTTCAATATCATCATAATAAGTGAGGGAAGGGCCACAACATGCTGCTGCTGATTTGTATTGATTTTTTTTTTTTATGAATGACTCGTTCTGTGTAGAGCTGCTGCAACGATTGATCGATTAGTCAGTCGATTGAAACCTGATCGCTGAGTGTTTACTGATCCCAGCTTCTTAAATCTTTATGTTTATATTTGTCAGACATGATAGTCGACTGAATGTCTTCAGATTAAACTCAACAAACAGTAAAGACGCTGCAACACAATCACAGTAAACAACAAATAAACAAAACATGACATCGTCTTTTGGGGTTTTTGGACTGTTGAGTCAATAAAATGAGTCATTTTCAACATGTTTTTGAAATTATAACAAGCGTTTTTCACTATTTTCTGCCGTTTTTCAAGACAAAACTATTAATTGATTGATCAAGAAAATAATTATCAGTTTAATTGATATTAAAAATAAATGTTAGTACTTTTAGTGCTGATGTTTAGCATCCTGTTGTCTCTGAAAATCAGTAAATATGCTTTTAAATACATAGATTTTGTGGTGTCGTTGCCCTCTTTATCATTTATATAGATGATAGAAAGCTGACAGGAAATGCAGAGACACTTAATGGTCACAAGGTCAACGTCTTGAACCGCCCCCCAGACCACCAGGACGCTCCGAAATACGGTTTTTAAGCTGTAAAACATCTCAGGAGTGGAGAAACGGAGGCTCACGCTGTTAAAAGCTTCTTAATGTCGGCTGAAGAAGATGCCGAATACAGTTTAAGTGAATATTGTTGAGCTGTTCGGTATGAAAACGAAGCTTCATATGAAGTAAACAAGCTAATAATTGTTATGATATTCATGTTCCTGGGTGGATGTTTCTGCTGCGGACACAGAAACCTGCTGATTAAACGCTTTAATCTGATTAATCAGTTGAATTAATTTGTGTCTGTTCAGTTTTATTTTATTCTCTTATTTAAATCAAATCAAATGTCTTAAAAACCGAACAGAAACCATCCAAACTTTGATCTTCTGGAGTTGCTGTCGGCCTCGTGTGAGCGGAGGAGGAGGAGGAGGAGGAGGAGGAGGAGGAGCCATCGTTCTCCTTCAGTAATGATGCTGATGGGAAACACCGTTCATAAGATGGATTTTTATGATCATATTAGCAACAAGATGCTTCCAGGAAACGAGGCTGTGATTGGTCTGTTATTGTAGCTTCGGACGTTATTAATTAATTAATGAATCAAACTAAACAGATGTGAGCTGCTCCTCCACGATTATGACTGGAAATGTTCTCTACATGCAGACTGTACACGTCTGACTGTGTGCTCAGGTGAAGCTGAGCATGAAGGACTGTGTGTGTGTGTGTGCGTGTGTGTGTGTGTGTGTGTTTGTTTGGGTGGTTTGCTGTTGTCCTTGAGCCTCCGGCTGGCAGATGTTTGATTGGCAGCAGTGCCGAAGCCCCCAGAGGTCATCTGTTGTCTTTCATGCTCAATTAAGTCCCTCCTATCCTCCCTGCTACCTCTCTACAACACACACAGACGTTTGAACTCCTGTACTTGTGAGGACCGTCATTAACAGTCTAACCTGATGCTAACCTCGAGGCCTTAAAGCTGGCGTGCAGGACTTTTATCTCCACTTCTGGCGGTGGGAGTAAAAGGCGGAGAGACGCTCGGCTTTGACTGCACGCAGTACAAACGGATACGACGCTCCGCCGGCCCCGTACACCGCTGACCTTCTGCTGCGGCTGTAAAACGGTGGATAAACTGTCTCAGCGTCACACGACCTCCACGAAACTACTCTATTCTGAAAGTCTAGAAGAGCCGCCTGGGAATAACATAAGATTTATGAGATATATGAGGCGACGACCTGCCTGAACTTGAACGTAACAGATGTTCATTTATTTGTTCGTCTTGCAGGATTTTCCTTAAAAAAACCCCAAAGTTTAGACTCGTACTAATATAATCCCTCTCTAGTTATCTATCTAGTATCTGCAGAGACCCACTGTGAGATCTGGACTCTGTAGAAAAAAGACCTAAATCCAAACAGGAAATCCGCAATACATTCATAAAAATCAGATTTTTTTGCCCATTTTGGACTCCAAACAACATCTATCTCCTCCTAGGGCATTCATGCTATCCGCTGGACAAATATGGCGGACACGGCGCCGACATCCTCCCGCTTGTCCAGCGGTTGTTTGATAAATAAATTGCTCGTACCGTCTCTCTTACTGCCGGGTTTTTGCTGCGGCGAGCGGTCGTAGTCGACTCGAGTTAAGTTTCATTCAGTCCGCTGTGGACTCTGACTGCTGTCCGTTCTAAATATAGAAGCACGAGAGCACCTGTACACATAAACACACACACACACACACACACACACATCATGAATGCATATACATGAGCACAAAGAGCACAGATGTCGTCCTGTCAGAGTAGCTGACACACACACAGCAGCTAAAGATACTGAAGGAAAATATCAGCGTTTATTAACAATTAAACATGAATAAATGTGTTTATTAGAGGTCATCACAGGTAAATAATCCAAAATGAATCTGAAATGATTGACAGATATGATTGTTTTCTGTTAAACGCTCGTTGACCTTAATAATTGTTCTACACACACAGCACTAAAACTGACGGATAGTTTCAATTATAAAGCTTATAATGCTGATGTGTCATCTACCAGACATGTATTAAGACATAAAAATACTCTTCTTGGAACAATAAGTGTCTGATTTTGTACAAAAACAATAATAACCACGTTAAAATCTCTGAAAACAGCATCTTCTCCTTCCCAAACGTCTCCTCCGGACCACGATTGGCTCCAAACTAGTCACACAAAAACTGCACAGTGAAGCTCAAACATCAAACCGCAGGAACAAGAAGAAGAAGAAGAAGATAGACTACTAACTTTAACCAATTAATTCCCTGTAAAACATCGACCTATAATAAAAACCATACAGACTGACTGATGCTCCTCCATCAGTCCATAACGTCACAGATAGACGAGGTAACGAAGGGTTTATCTGACCTTTTGATTTACCGCTACAGCTCTGATTATCTGTTCTCAAGACAGACTTTAGGTTTTAATAATCAGATTAAATGTGTTTCATCTCCAGAGTTGCACTGAGGGACGTTTTTAGGGCCTGAGCGCTGATTCCTCTTCTTTCTTTATTATTTTGCGGCTTCAACTCTGAATTTGACCCCCTAAACATGCTCGAAAACTCCATGCCCAGAAAGCACTCGATAGCGCCACCTAAGTGTCTATTTCGCCCGCTACGGCCCGTAGGAACTTCATAGAGAGATGGAACCAACACTAAACTGTTCGTCTCCTACAGACCTACAAATCATACACACAATAATCCACAATACATTCATAAAAATCAGATTTTTTTGCCCATTTTGGACTCTAAACAACATCTATCTCCTCCTAGAGCGTTCATGCTATCAGCTTCACATTTTCACACATGACTAACGAAACCGTGCTGAACAAAAGTTGTTCAAAACTTTGCGATAACTCGTACGGTTTTCATATTATGAGCCCATAAAACAGTGGAGCGACTTTTCACCTTACAGTGTAACCCAACGGGAGAGGCACTCTCTGAGCAGGGACTCTATCTCTTATTTACCCTCTGCTGTCTAAACTATACGTCACACCACTTTCTAACTTGCATCAATGGATTCACAACAAAAATCTCTACAAATAAATGATATTTTCAGTCTGATTTGGTCAAAGTCCTGGGCTCTATCTAAAGTTTTCCACAAGAAAATTTCTCCTCACTCTTCTACGTGCGTTTGACACAAGCCATTCGGCGTATAGCGGCGGTGAAGGCCCGTCCAACGCTGCTCGCAGCTTTAATTTTTTCTTGCACCGTTTATCTCTGTTTTGTATTTTACCTGATATGTCGATGATTTGGACAAAAGCGACCAGAATTTGAACGTTCAGATTCAATTTTTTTAAAGACAATCTGGAGAAACGTTTTAAGGGATCTGATGTAACCCGAGGCCGCCGTCCCGTCCCGTCACAGACCGTGAAGCCGCAGCTCATCCACAGACGACGGCGACCGTTTCTCTCCTTAACGACTCTCTAGAAAATGTCATCAGAGTGTGAAATTAAGCCCGAGCTCAAGGGGAGGAAGAAAAGAAAAAAAAATCAGCCCGTTTGGTCGTTGCAGATAAAATCAAGATGAACAAGTAGCTGAAGTTATAATTACAATTAACCTACTTTCCACGGACAAACTGTCCAAACGTGGCTCAGCACTAAAATCACACCCCTCCTTGACCTTTTTTTTTATAGTGTAGATGATCTCACACACACACGAATGACAGTGCAATCAGTGTCATTCAAGATATTTATATCAGGAAATCAGCATCATGTGGCAGCAAAATAAGGAGATAAAGTGATATGTTGTTGTAATAAAGAACGTTCTCCTTTGGTTTCTAGTAATAAAAGGAAAAAGAACAGCAGATATTCTGTTGTCGTCGTTGCTTCTGCAGCGTCAGATCAGCCTTTTGTTTCACTCGCAGTTCGAGGTTCTTTATTTCTCTGTCAGGAGACGTGATGTGAATTTTAGTCTGAGTTTGCAGAAACTCCTCCGTCCGTCTTCGTCTTCTTCTTCTTCTGCTCTGTACATTAACGTTTTCAGACTTCTTTGCTGACATTTCACCAGACATTTAGCCGACCGTAAGCTTTTTTTTTTAATCTCAGGTGACTTTCAGTGAGGTGGTGGTGGTATAAAACATCCAGTGGCGGATGTCCTCCAGATACAAACGAGGCTCCAACACCTCAAACAAACAGTAAAAAATCTGTGGATTCATCATCAGCATCATCGACGCCCCTAAAACGTCCACGTAAGGCGACCCGTTCCCTGCGTGGAAGAGTTTCATTCACAAAAAAAGACTCGAAGGCTGCTGCTGCTGCCGGAAACCAGCGGACACATTTATCAGCCGTCGCTTTAGAGGAGCTGAAACTGTCAGAAAACATGAATCCATCAGAGCGGCAGCCGCACGGTGACACAGACGGAGAGGAAACGCTCTGACAGGAAGTTAGAAGCTTAAACGTCTATGAGAGAGGAGGTCATGTGACACTATTACTGACTTCCTTTAAGTGCAAATTCTGTTCATTTGTTCCTAGAAAGTTTAAGAAACGTCTGCTTTGAGAGGCTCTGCTCATGTCTGTCAGGTGTAGGAGACGTTCAGCTGCTCGCTCGCTCGTCGTCTTCTCCGTGACGTTTCCACGGTGACCTCGGTTCAGACGAACCGGAGCCGCAAACGACTTAAACGAGGCGGACGGACGGAGTGAAGGATGTTTTTTTTAACCTCAGCTTTTTAATCATGAATTATTTAAAATCACAGACTTAAAACAGAAAACGATGTCCAGTCGAATCAGTAACGGCTGACTGACTGCTGCACACACACACACACACACACACACACACGCACACACACAGAGGATGTTTGGCTCCGCCCCCTCCTCATACCTCAGCCCGCCTCTTCGACGTGATTGGTGGATCAGGAAGGAAAATTATAATAGAGGATTAAAGTGAGAGCTGAGAGATTTAAACTAAATAAAAATGAGAACGTTTAGAGCGCCGAGGTCATGACATCACTTCCTGTTTCTCATCGTGGAGGCTCGTGCCTGGAGACGTCTCGGCTGCACGGCAGCAGCTGCTGTCAGAGAGTCGTTGTAACTTTGGTTTTCACACTCATCATAACTCGACGGTTTCATCTGTCCACGTGTGACCCGTCCTCGCCGTCCTGCCGTTACTGCAGAACGTGTCCGAACTCGCCGCCACGCCTCCGCTCGCTCACAGACTCGCCTCTCCTCTGCGTTTAAGCCGCAGTGAGAGTTACTGTTAACAACGTCCATGCCGTAACTGTGGCTGGAAAGCACAGATGCATCTGATTTATCTGGGAAATACCTGAAAACCAAACAAACGTCGACTGAAATCTGTTGTTCAGTGCAATAAAACCCAAATTTTAACGTCATTTTATCGACTCTCAGTATTTTAAACCTTCGTACGACCTTCATGAGTCGTCACAATGTTCATTAAAAGCTGCTAAATATCATAAATATTGGATAAATAATGTTTTTAGATGCAGAGACACATGATGAAGGTTTGGATTATTGCTCATCAGCAGATTTACAAACATTTACCTGATTATTAACAAACTTTTTCTTATTTCTGGAACCAAAACCTGGAAGTTCACGCTTCACTTTGACTCTTTATACAACTAAAAACAACACACACAGTAAAAATATAGCAACTTAACCACAGAACGGCTGTTAAATATGCATTAAAATGCTGTTTATGTGCTGAAGTTGAACATATATCTGATAATGTTTCGGCTAAAGATGTTAAATCAGCCGTAAAACAGTTTTCAGTTGATTCTGTAAAAGTGAATTTAATGATTTAAAACTACAAATATGAACTACAGTTGCAACTAACGATGATTTTCACCATTTATTATTATTTTTTCAATGAATCGATCAGTTGTTTGGTTTATAAGATGTTTAAAATGTTCAGTTAATATCACAGAGGATTAAAGAAACCATTAATAATGAATCTATTATCCAAATAGATCATTGCAGCTCTACAGAAAGCATAAAAAAAACACTCGATCGTTCATCATAAACCCATAAAAATCTGCGTTTGATGTGGAAAAACACAAATAAGGAATAAAAATAAAGCAGATAAACGTTGAATATTCGGTTTGTTGTGAAGCAGTCTGAAGGTTTGTGGGTTTATTTCTGTCCCTGCTCGGTTTCACACCCTCATCCTGCTGCTGCTGCTGTTCTCACATTTCCAAATGAAATCGGAGGTAAATTTAGACGCTTTTTGTCTCCCAGAACGTCGACTTCCTGGAATCTTTCCCTCCTTTTTTTTTCTTTGCTGCAGGATTCATCGTCGATCTGCTGAACTCATCCTGAAGATTCGGCTGATAAACCTGCAGACGCTCGAACTTTTAATGCATCACAGACGTTAAATTTCAGTTATTAATAAGAAAACATGTAAAAAAATATTAATAAATGTTATAAAATATAACAAAATATAAGAAAGAAACACTCAGACTGCTGCAGGATTTCAGTGTTTTGCTGCTTTATATATTTGATTCCAGCACAAACACACCTGATTAAACTCGATATGATATTGATCGAGTATCGATCGAGCAGGCCAAGATCCAGAGAAGCCGCTGATAAACAGTCGTCAAGGTGATTCCACTGATTATTGATCGCTGGAGCCTTTTTATGATTGTTTAGTCGCGTTTGATTTTACATTTTAGAAGAATTAAAAGTGCTCATATTGATTATTTTAGTTTTTTTTATCCCTCAAACAAGATAATTTCTGCTTTAAAGATGTTTGAAACAATAAATCAATAATAATCATTAACAGATGAGTCAGATGGTTCTTTATAATCGTTATCTGGTTTCAGCTTCTCAGATGTGAGGATTTTATTTTCTCTTTAACTTGAATTTCTTTGAGGTTTTTAGACATTTTTCAGTATTTTATAGATTAAATAATTTAAAAAAAGTTGAAGTCATCGATCAATAATGAAAACAATTGTTGTAGTTTCAGCTCTAAGGTCGTCTGTTTGTGCACAAATCAATAATATTAGATATAAAGAGTGTTTTTGTTGCTTTATTATATAATTTAGAGTTATTAAATGTGCTGTTTGTAAGCATTATTTACATTCAAACTGTTTCTTTAGTCGTTAGTTTTATAAAAGTCAAACGTCTTCTTGTTGTCTGACAGTTTTGGTCTCCGAGGAGACGCTCTGTGTTTTGGCAGCGGATGTAAATTGTGCATATATAGATGTAATACCATAAGAGATTTGGCTGCAGAGCATCAGCTGGGAGCGCAGCCGCATAAAAATATCAATTTAATCAAACTTTACTTTGCTTTATATCAGCGGAGGAGGACGTCCTTCAAGCTGAACCGTGCTGATCCGACCAATCAAAACCTTCAATTCTCTCCACTAGATTCCTGACAGACCAGAGGACAGAAAAGAGCCGTTAATATAAAACATGAAGCCTCCAGTTTAGTTTGCTTCCCATTAAACATCACTACTCATGTTACTTCCTTTAATACAGCCTCACAAATCAAACCTGACTCGTTCCTCCATGTTAAAACATTCAGTCAGAGAATTAAAACATTAGTTTTTAGTTCATCAGCGTTCGTACGATACGACCCGACATCTCTCCAGACAGTCGCAGGATTTAGTCACAGATGATCCGCAAACATTTTAGACAATAATACCTCAAAGTTAAATATTCTACGGCAGCTTTCCTTACAATTAATTAATCAATTAGTCCATCAACAGAGTTAATCCACAGCTATCTTAATAATCTGTGAAACATTTGAGTCTTTCCTGCTTCTCCAGGTTTGCAGCTTCTCAGTTTTCGTCTTTGGCTGCAGGAACTTTAATGTGCATTTTAACTATTTTATGTCACTTTTAGACCAAACTGTAGTAGATTAATCAACAGTTGCAGCCGGAGTTGTATCCTATTCTCTGAGTTATTAAACATCTTTATGGAGCGACACGTCGGCCGTTTCTTTGACTAGTTTATTCAGTATTGTTACTTTTACTGATGTGTGATATTTTACTCTTTTTGGAGGCTCTAATGACGTTTTTTCCCCCTAAGCTGGGCTCCCATAGGTCATTGAAAGTGCTTGAATTTATATATTTTCTGCAAGAAAAGAATAGTTTTGCTTGTGCTGTTCAGACCAGATAAAGGCTGCTAGTTGTGTCAATAATTAACGTCGATCCGTGTGACCGTGTCTCAAACGACGCCACCGCGTTGGGTCCTTGAATTTGAGGGAATCGGGCCTTGAAGTCCTTGAAAAAGTCCTTGAAGTTGACGTTTTAAGAAGAAGGTGTGGGGATCCTGCTCTAGACAAATCACTGTCCAGTGTCTCCGCTGTGTTTCCATGGCGATCAAACACAAATACAGATATACTTCCTGTTGAAAATGGAAACAAACTGTTAGGCATTAAATAAATGACTTTTACCATGTTTGTGCCTCCGTACGTTTAGCTCAGACTAATTATTACTGAACTCACCTTTTTCACAAACACTTTATTGAACAATATCAGATTGTTGTCACTATTTTTATTGTTTTATCTGCTTCCTGTGTATTTATTCTGCTTTTATACCGATGTGTGCTGTTACACTTCTATTTATTTTTATTCTATTTTCTTTTATTTACATCGTAAAGCACCTTGTAACTCCTCGACTTTATAGAAAGTTTACTTACTTACTAATGTTGTTTTCAGGTTTAAGCACAGAAAGTTGACGGCTCAAATGCTGTTTTAGAAGTTTTTCCAGTCCCTGTAATAATATCTTATATAAATAGAAATATATCTGTTATCACACTTTAGAGATATTTGTGTAAACCTCAGTGAAATAAATAAACACGGTACCATTTTAGTTTATTTTAGCAGTTTGATCTGAGCTGGAAAAACAGCAACTAAAAGGATTAACATCGGATTCTGTCTTCGCTTCCCGCTCTCAGCGTCGTCTCAGTTTTCCTGCTGTTACAGTAAAAACTGTGTCCATCAGATGCAGCTGCTGCTTGGAGGGAACATTTATTATTATTATTATTATTATTGTTTATATTTCATTCTCATGTTTTTAAAGAAGCAGAGCGGATGTGCAGCGACGTGAGGAGCCAGTAAAACCTGTTTCACGGTGACTCCTTCTCTCTCTTTGACGTTTCTCAGCATCGTGCAGAAAAAGCAAAGCAGCGGTTTTTGATCCTTTCTTCTTTGGGGAGGAGAAGGGGGGGGGGGGGAGAAAGAGGTGGAGGGGTTTCTGCTCTCAGTGTGGTGCGATGCCTCCGTCTCTCAGCCTCGACTCCTGTTGTGAGCTGACATGAAATTGAAGTCTTGGCAGATGGAAGATAGAGAGACGTCTTTCTGATGTGTTTTTCAGCGTCATCAGTGAAGCAGCGGGGTCATCGCTGTTGACTCAGGTGGTCCTGAACCACTCTGAAGATGTACAGACATGAATAAATGAACAGTTTGTTTGTTTTGGAGTCGCAAAAAAAAAAAAAAAAAGACAATAAGCAGGTATCTGAGCGCCGCGCTCGCTGGTTTCATGCGGACGAGTCGCGTTAGCCGGAATATAAATTGAAAAATTAGGTGATCAGTCGTTTTCCTCTCGCCGCTGCGTCCCAAACGACAAAAAACGCCTCACAGAGGAGAGAAGAGACAACATGTGGAGCGACAGACTGATAAATATGCAGCCAGTGAAAGAATGAGTCATTGTTTTATATCTTTAAATGTAGAAGTCAGCAGCCTCATGTTTCTCTGCAGCTCTGTCTCAAACCTCACACTTCTGTTAGCTCACTGTTCACTTACTGCTGTAGTGAGCATATTCTGACAGGGCAGTGTTTGTCGTCTCAAATCAAACACTGCTGTTGTGCACTTACCGGAAATGAAGGCTGCAAATTAGCATTTGCTAGCGTTAGCATTAGCTAGCGTTAGCAATAGCGCTACCAAATCATTACAGACCGCTAAATCAACCCTAAAAACAAACTGATGGCTTTTATCTAACAGCAGTTTAGTGGTGCTTAGTGCTAAAAACACATGTATAACTTACATTTGTATAATATGGTGATGTTCACTGTAGTTAGAACGTACATGGCCGCCATTTCCTGTTTGAAAAGTTGGTTCCTCTCCGTCCGCTACGTAACCAAGATGGTCCGTAGTTCCACACTCAACTTTTTGACTGTTTGAGTGAAACATCCGGGTGCTCGCTGTGCATTTTTCCAAACTTCTCAGTGTGAACGCACTAATGTACTCAAACTGTTCAGTGTAAATACAGAAGTGTGTGAGACACAGCTAATTTCTCAGGTTAGGCTAACCCTCTGACGCTAACTTTGGAGCTAACCTCCAGACGAGACTTTTTAGCATTTATTAACTGACACGCTTTAATCTGTCCTGAACATTTACTGCCAGATTTACACCTTTTCCTTTGCTCCGCTCACATCCACCGTCACTTTCCTGCAGCTCGCTCTAAAACTATTATCACTAAAACATATTACACAATGCTCTGTTCCTTAACGGAGTTATGCTAACGATAACGCCACAGAGGTTGACTCAGTGCTGCTCAGAGGCTCCTAAATGCTGTTGATCTCCAAATGAACAGATATTTGACTTTATTTATAGCATTGAAAAATATGTTTTGACCTGGCGGAGGTTCTCCTTATCGTTGTAGGAGAAACACTGATTCAGGAATTTACAGAAGAATAAGAACCAACGACATCCCGTTCCCGATCAGAGAGACGATCAGTGACGTCTGCACTCGTGTGGATTTAATGACGACGCATCGTATCGGTTCATTCGTGCTCATTTCAGGCCAAACACGCGACATTCATACCGCACACAGAGAGGAGTCAGACTCAGGTGTTTCAGCAGGTGGTCGTGCAGCTGAGAGCGTTTCCTGTGAGCATCTGTGTTCGTCCACGGCTGACTGGTGAATCACGTACGGTGTGTGTACCGCCGCCGCCGCCGCCACCGCCGCCGCCGCCAGCTGGGACCTTCGAGATGGATATTGAGTCCTCTACAGTGTGGAAATGTCAAAGAAAAGTCATTACAGAGCGACACTCGTATGTCTCTGCTGTGTGTTTCATGCTTCAGTGTCATGTTATATATGTGTGTAACAGTTTTTTATTACATTAAAGATCAGAGTTCATAAAATATTTAACATAAAAAAGCACAAATCAGTAAAAAAAACAGCAGGATATAGAAAATAAAACAAGAGAAACCAGTGAAAGAAATAATTAAAAACTGCAACGAAACATCAAACTGTAAAGAAAAAATGCTTTAAAAATAGTAAAACAGCAAAAAAGTTCAAATCAATGCAGAAAACTGTGAAAAAAGGAAAGAAAAAAGTCAAACAAATATGAAAAAAGTGTGAAGTAAATCAGTAAAAAAAAATCTAAAATCATAAAAACAACAAAAGCTGAAAATGTTTTTAAAATTAAATACCATTTAATATTAAAACTGTAAAAAATGCCAATTAAAGATAATTAAAATGTAAACAAAAGTCAAATTAAAACAAAACATTTATAGTAATTATAACACTTTTTATTACATTTAAGACCAGAGTTCATAAAATATTTTTACTAAAATGGCAGAAAAAGAAGCATAAATCAGTGAAAGATGATATATATAGGATATAGAAAATAAAACAAGAGAAAACTGCAACAACAAATTAAACTGTGAAGAAAAAAGAAATACTGTAAAAACATTACAAGAAGACAAAAAAGTATCACAATAAACTAAAAATGATTTTAAAAAAATGGTAAAACAGTAAAAAAAAAAAAAAAAAGCTGCAAAGAAAACAGTAAAAGACAGTTTAAAAAATTAATTTAGGAAATTGTGAAAAAAGTCAAACAAATATGAAAAAAAATGTAATTCAGTAAAAAAAAAAAAAAATCATAAAAACAACAAAAACTTGAGAAAATAGTAACATGAAAATAATAACACTAATAAATGCTTTTAAAGAATATTATTTGATGTTAAAATTTAAAAAAAAATATATAAAAAAATAAACTAAAGAAAATTGTAAAATTAAAACAATAACAGACAGAAATAAAAATAATGATTAAATGTAAAAAAAAAAAAATTAAAAAAAGGTTAAACTGTAGAAAACAGGAAATATTATGGATGGTAAACACAATAAATAACAATATTTAATAAACATTTAATAGGAAATTTCTCAATTAAATCAACTCATTCTATAAACATAGAGATTTAATTGAAGCAGATTTTGTCGAATTTGTGATTCAGCTTCATTTTCGCCTCAAAAACCTCCAAATTTATTTATTTATATATTTTAAGTGCAAAATCACAGCAGAGTGTCTCGGTACTCCTTACAGCAGCAAACACTGTTAAAACAATCAGAAGACAAAACAAAAACAAACAAACAGGATAAAATAAAATAATAATAATTAATAATAAACCAGGACGTTTAAAGGTGAGGGGCAGCGACAGCAGCGCTGAAGCAGCTTCTCTCTGACGCAGCGCCGCAAACGTGTGTCTGCTTTGTCAGACAGCGATTTAATTAGCAGAGGTCAGAAATCAAACGGCTGATAATTGGTTATTTGGTGGAGGTTATCAGAGTCCCGTCAGATGGAATAATAACCACATCTGCTGCTCGCCACGTGTTGTTTTCTCTGTTCTTTCTGTGGCACTTCAATTATGTTTCCTTCAGAGCGGGAAGCTTTCTCATCATGTCGGTGTCACCGGGTCTCCACAACACTCCGACACACACACACACACACACACACACAGGCGGCAGTGTGTGGCGCCCCCTGTTGGGACACTTCACCAGCTTTCCAAACACTTACAGGAAGTCACCGAGTACAACTATCTCTAACTAATTAGCTGCTGCGTTTATCTTCGCTCCTTTAAGGAAGGTTTACGATCACTCAAACGTGTCTTAAAGCAGCAGTCAGGTGTCCGTATGAGCAGTGAAGGAGGGTTTTTTCCTCATCCACACAGTCATTTAAAGTGTGTGTGAAGCTTCTGTTCAGCTTCAGCAGTCTGAGTTTAGTCATATCAAGTGGATATCTGACACATTTACAGTCTTTTTAGCATCAAATTCTCCTCTTTGTGTTTCCCTGTTGAGCTGCAGGTGGAAGTACAGAAACAAAAAGAGGGACTTTGGCACTAAAAAAGACTGTAACGTTGAAAGATATCTACTGGATTTGACTCATTTGGACGCTGAAGCTTCATGAAGGGATCTTCTAATGGTCAGTATGAACAGGAGAGGAGAAAAAAACATGTTTAATGTTCATTTAGGCTCCTGATTGTTGTTTTAAAGGACCAGTGTGGAGGATTTAGGTTCTCCTAAGCATGTAGGATAACCTAAGTGGCTGCAAAACTCTCTACAGTCGGTGTTTGGTTTGTCCGTTCTGGGCTACCGTACAAACATGGCGGCCGCCCTCTGTGGATATAAAGAGCTCATTATAACATGACGAAAACACAACGATTCTCATTTACAGGTGATTTAAACACTAATTAAAACATACTTATGAATATAATATAACATTTCTGCCAAGTCCGTCCACTAGATGGCGTTAAATTCTACAGACCGGAAAAGTTGTTTCCTTTCAACACGTTCCTTATGTTGATCTGAAACTGTTTTTGTGACCTTCAGAGCTCATTTTGCTTCTGCAAATCAGTGTAAGAACAACTTTTATTTATGTATTTTAAAGCCGTGATTACTACAAATAACCTAAAATCCTACTAATCTATCGTATTGACTTTAGTTTTCTGGTGCAGGACAGTTAGATATCAGACGCTGGTCCGTATCATCCGTCAAACAGCCAACAATCACTGATGTGTGTTTATAATCAGGCCAATAAAGTAAATAATTGTATTTTATAGTCGAATAATCTCCTTAAAAAGTCGACTGTGAGGATTTAAAGCTTTTCTTTTGACTGTTGATCAGACGAAACGAGACATTTGAAGACGTCTCCACGCGCTCTAAGAAGTTATATCGAGCTTTTTTTCTATTTTCTGAAAATAATCGTTAGTTGCAGCCTCAATAAAAATTAATTCTAGCTAAATTTCTAGCTGCACTTTAACCTTTTAACCGTTTTCTGCTTCCGTACTTTCTGCTTTTCTATCGTGAAGCGTCTTAAAAAAACATCGATCAGCTGCGGCTTGTTATTTCTTTTATTTCCTGTTTGCGCCGCCTGTGTGTCAAACCTTCTAGCTGAAGCCGCACTATATATATATCTTCATATTTTTTTATTTTACTGATATCTAAGAGGATGAAGCGATGAGACGAGAGTGATTCAAACCTTTTTAAACCTCCGAAGCAGAGATTTATGAAGTGGGATCTTCAGCTCCGTCCTCCTCCTCCCTGTCGATAAAAGGCTCAGACAGGTAATTGCGTCTCCGCTCGGCCTCCTCGCCTCCTTCCTGGACGCCCACCAGCTTTAGCTTCATCACCTCCTCCTCCCTCCTCCTCCTCCTCCTCCTTCTTCCTGCTAAGCTCCTCCTCCCCCCTCTCGAGACGATTCTTGGAAGTTCAGACGATTGTTTAGTTTGACGACCCTCCTTCCAGAAAACACTTGAGGGCCTCCGATAAAATAAAATAAAATAAAATAAAATAAATGGTGTTTATAGTTGTGGGAGGAGGCGGCGTGTTGGGACTGTTTGGTTGCATCAGACGGATGATGGATGTCCTCGTTCTGGAGCCTCTACAGAGATTTATAGCGTGGAGGTGGAGGTGAGGACGGAGGCCGGACGGAGGAGTTTATATTGGGATCATTTGTCACCTCGTAGCCTAACCAGCTTCCTCCCTACCTCCATCCTTCCTCCATCCTTTTCTCCCTGCGGATCCCTTCCTTTCCTTCCTTCCTCCCGTCCTTCCTTCCTTCCTTCCTCCCTAACATCTTGCCCTCTGTGCTCTCCTCCTCCTCCTCTTCCTCCTCTTCTCCGCGGTTGATTTCTCCCTGGCGGGGGCTGTAATTCGCTCAGAGATGGATGAGCCGGCGCTGCAATCATCCCCCCACCTCCCTCCCCTCTCCTCCCCCCACCTCCCCACCTCCCTCCCCGCTGCTTTGATGGATCTCCCGGCTCGGCGGCTCGTCGTTGGGAGTCGTCCTCGCCGTTCGGCGGACTGATGAAAAAAAAAAACAGCCGTCCGGTTTTTAATGTGTTTCAAAAAGGTCCGAGTGTCACTGGATGTACTCTGAGGGTCTCTGTTAAAAGCTAGACCTCCCCCCTCCTCCCCCCTCCTCCTCCCCCCTGCAGTGCAGCCTCGGTCCTGATGGACGTGGTCTCGACAACATGTCTGGTCCTAATGGGTTCAGATCTCAACTCGGCGCTTTATAAACAACACGAGCTGATCCAAAGTGCTTTAAAGAAGACGAAACACACAATAGAGGCAGAAAAGAGGAAAGTTTGGAGGTCGTTCAGGTCGTCGTCGTTGGAGGAAACGTGTTGCTCGTTTCAAACAGTTTGGAAACAGTCGGTCGGTCAGAGAGCGTCCGACGCTACATGTCCGTTAAAACTGGACTCAATGTAAATATAAATGAGATTCTTACTGTCTGTTGACTTTGTGGTTTTAATCCAGATGTTCAGGAGCGTGGCGTCCTGCTTTCTGCTTCTCTGCTGACTGGACTTCATCGTTTTTATTAATCTGATCAGAATCAACTTCACTCGCCAAAGAATATGAGTCCAGTTATTCTGAATAAACACAGAACGAGCAGAGAGGAAGAGATGAACACACAGTAAAGACTTATAGAGAAACTCCAGGACATGTTTGAGATGCTGCAGCCAATAAATATCAAGATCAAAGTCTTTCAGATCTTATTTCACACTTTGTAATGTTTTTGATTCCCATCAAGAGAAATAAGTTTATTCCAAACAGCAGCAACAGAACTTCATCATCTTCACCTCACAACACATTAAGTTAGATGATTTTTTAATTAATAAAAGTCACATGATTGTCTCTTGTTGCCAAATGTGTTAACTTAGTTTAGTTCACACACCTGTATTATCTCTATATATATAATAATAATCTGACAGGAAGTCATTTTCAGCATCAGATTGAAGGAATCATAACGGACCTGCTGGAAAAAAAACATATTTATGTGCCAGCAGGTCCAAACTTAAAGTATAAATGTGTCATGTGACCCTGATGTGAGAGGGTTTGTCGTCCTGTTCAGGTAAAGTTTCTGTTTCATCCTTTTAAAATGTTATAAACTGAGGCTGCAGCGTTCATCACATATTTAGTCCAGGCTGTTTTATTTAAGTGTTGTAATCCGTGCTTACAAATCTCTGTTGCCTTTGATTTCATTCACACATCACAGTTACAATGAATCTGAAAACCTTCCAAGGCCGTTAGAAAGCAAAAAAACCCTGAAAAACCCTGAAAAAATGTGACCGAAACACTAAAACTCACGAGGAATAAAAAGGTTTCCATTATTTCCCCTTTGATCTGAAACCTCAAACCTTCAAAATAAAACGTTTCTGTCCTTCCTGTCTTAGTTATTTCACTTTACGACGCTTCAAGAAGAATCCTTTTTGTCTGTTTTTGTGGCGACGACGAGCTCGGACGTGCGTCAGCGTAACTTCCCACCTGAGCTCGAGTTTCTGCTGACACCCTCCTCCTCCTCCTCCTCCTCTTCCTCCTCCTCCTCCTCTTCCTCTTCCTCCTCCTCCGTCTAGGAAACCTGAACCCTGGGATTTCATCTGACTCCGTTTCCATTTCCTCTCTTTGTCTATCCCACATGAATATTTAAATGGGGAAACGCTGAGCTGAGCCGAGCTTCCACCGACGCCTCCGCAAACAAATCCGCTATCTACAGCGAGGATCATAATTCAGTTTGAACGCAGCACATTTGTCACGACGCAGCGGAGCGTCAAACGCTTCTAAAGCCGCGGCGGCGAAGGTGAAGATCGTCCCGACTGTGTGAATAATAGCAAACGTCAGAGAATAACCTCTGTGTTTATTTCATTTCTCCTCCAAAAGAAGAAGAAGAGATTAAACCAGGTTTGAGAGCAGAATCGAATGAGACGCAGATCAGCTCAAGTTTATTTTTATAAAGCCGAGGTTTATTCTGTTTGTTGTCATAAAGGGAAATTAACTAGAATAATAGAATAACACACTTTATTTATATATATTAAACCGTTTGATACGTTAAAGTTAATGAGCTTTACATGAAACACATTTTAAACCTTCTAGTTAAACTTTTAATTACAGGAAAAAGCTTGTTTGTTTTTAGTCCGGACTTAAAGATGTTCAGTAGAAACAGGTCTGATGAGATAAATCCATTAAACATACTGTGTGTTAGTTTGTTTATTTATGAGGGGAAAATGAACATTAATCAACTTTGATATTTTAACAGCATTGATTTAAATGTTCCAGGAATATCTGAGCTGATAATTCCCAAAACTCTACGTAGTAAAGTCGTGATAAAAATAAAAATAACGTAAGAGTTTAAGAGAAGAGAACAAACAGCAACACGGCGATATGAACAAAATCTCATATCATGATGTATATAACACATTTTCTGTAAATTCAATGATATTTTATATAAAATGACCACATGGAAAGGTCTACGTCTTATTATATACTCGACTAATAAAAGCTACTGACTCATATTTGATTATTTTCTCCTTTTTTATTTTACAAAACGTCTTCAAACAACAACAGATTTTGCCGTAAAGAGTGCGATTTGTGACACCACGATATGAACAATATAGCATAAAATAATAACGTGCTTCATCAAAACTACTCGTGTAAACAGTTTATAAAGGGACTGTTTGGATCCTCCGTTCGATCCCCGCGGCGGCCTCCATCGTGTCCTTGACGTTTTTGACTCGCCGCTTTTTGGTCACCAGGACAACGACAGCAGCTGCTTAAAGCCTGAAATATGAATATAAACGTAAAGCAGCAGGTAGAAATGAGACGAGATCATTTAAAGGAAGCTGATTCAAGATTCGGGGGTTTTGATTTCATTTGAGTCTGCTGTTAAATAAAAAGCTCAAAACCTCCTAAAAATCATAATAAAAATAAAAAAAGATGAGGAAGAGAAAAACAGAAGATCCTATCGATTGATAGATTAGTTGTTTGGTCCATAAAATGTCAGAAAAACACTGAAAGATTTCAAACACTGTTTCCCAAAGTCAAAGATGGCGTCCTTAAATATAAAAACTATTCAGTTTACTGCCATCGAGGACTAAAAAACAACAGAAATCCTCATTTTTTAGAAGCTGGAATCAGAAATGTATCTTTAAAAATGACTCATTTGTTGAAGACGCCTTCAGATTTTCAGCATTTCTGTTTGAAAATCGACTCAAACAGCTGATTGATTATCAAAATAGAGTTTTCAGATCAATCTCCATCATTCTGATTCATTCTGGTCAGCATATCTTTTATTATAACTTAAGCATCACAAGTTCAGACAAAACAAAAATAAAAACCCAGAGAAGGAAAGAAAGTCCAGTTTAGACGAGCTAACTG
The DNA here is from genome assembly GCA_029490765.1 of Euthynnus affinis. Lineage (NCBI taxonomy): Eukaryota > Metazoa > Chordata > Actinopteri > Scombriformes > Scombridae > Euthynnus > Euthynnus affinis. The sequence goes on from CM055849.1 coordinate 28,915,676, forward strand.
TGAGTCTGTAAATATCTCCGTATATACGCTTTAATGTTCACTTTCCCTGTTAGTTTCTCAAATTCCTGCTTAAAGAAATGAGCGAAGTAAGAAGTTAAAAAGGAAAACTACACCAGAAAGTCACGATATAAGACGCAGCATCGAGAAAAAGTCATGATTTAATCACAAATATTAATATTTGAGTCTGAATTAAACATGAAAACTGGAGAAATTACAGTTAATGTTTCTTCCTTTAGCTCTCTGGTGTTTCACTGCAGAGCATCACACACCGTCTGCTGATGAATAAAAGATACAAAAGAGACCTTGAGGAGGGTTTTCTTTTTTTTTTGTAATTTTTGTTTCCTTGCTCAGAAATCTTGTGTCCGGTCAGATAATCCCGCTGACAGCCGGCTGAACCGCGGCCACAGAGAGAGACAGAGAGAGAGAGAACAAAAACTGATTTTTAAGCAGTATAAATTTAGATATCCGTCTGGCCGGGACCGGAGCGGAGCGACAGGGAGGCTGTAAATTTATGGGTCATCATCTGTTTTTATGCATGCGCCCTTCAAGGTTCAAAAGCAGGACGTGGTAATGCAAGTCAATGAGCCCACCAGCCATTCACAGACATGAGTTTCAAAGCAAGCAAACACTTTGCTAAGACCCTTTTTTTTATTTAGTTTGAACAGAAAATCATGTCTAAAAGTGTCGCTGTAACAGACGGACGCCGTGAGAACACCTTCTGTGTCTGTCAGACGTCACTTTGATCGTTTTTTTGAAGAGGTGAAGCTGTTCTTTAAAACCCTGCGGAGTCACGACGGCCGCTCTGGAGACACATCTGAAACCTCGCTGGATTTACTTTAAAGAACTTCAGTCACGTCAGGTTTATTTTATAATAATAACAAAACTCCTTGCCGGGCTTTGTTTTGGCTCAGAGATTTGAAAAATGCTAAAAGCATCGATGCATCAAGTGTCACTTTAAACTTTAAAAGAAGCAAAGCAAACAACATGAGAGACAAGGTGCTGGAGAGGAAATATACACAGACACCGAGCTGGATACGACTCACAACGACACTACATAAGGAAATAAGTACAAAAAAAAAGCCATAAATTAAATAAACAAGTATTTAACCCTTTTACAACCACTGTATTTCAAATTACCGTAACTCCTCCCTACTTTGTGCAATTACAAAATCCAAACAAAATACTAAAATTATTATTTACAAGATTTGGATTTATTTACACAGAATAAACCTCTAAAACTTTGCTAAACTCCAAGAAACCGCACCAGAAGTCGCTGCTCCTTTCCTCAGTCATTACCGTAATGCACATAATAGCATCAGAAAGCTCCCGTTTGTTTCACAGCTTTCGGGGGCAGTTTGAATGATTTAAAATTGCACGAAGTAGCGAGGAGTTACGGTAATTTGAAAAACACGTGTGTACCGCGGTTAAGGAGACAGACTGTATCTCCGCACGTCTCCTAAACCTCGATGAAAAAGCTCAACACCATCTTCTTATATCTTCTCGTCACGCGGCAGCGATGACGACCACCGGTACACCGTGACATCACCGTTCACGTCACGTTCCTCCTTTTTTTTTTTTTTTTTACGATGTTAGTCCAGCAGTAAATGTACAGCACAGACTACAGTGTGTCAGTTAAATGCTAAAAAAAAAAACGTCTGTTGTTTCTCCAAGTGCTGGAAAAGTGAAGGGAGTTAGCTCCGAAGTTAGCAACGTTACGTTAGCTTAACCTGAAGACGCTAAACAGAGAAATACGGAACAGAGAAACGTGTGGCTGCTGAGTTCACTAATCGATTAGTTTAAGATTAAGGTTTTCTTTGGTTGACTGCAGCCCTACATGACTGTCTACAGTATTGAAGTGTTCACGTATTTAACTTGTTAAAATCACATCAACAACCGTCATTTTTAGTATTTTTAAGCGTCTTCTGCTGTCTGATTTGTCCTCCAGTGTCTCTGAAGTCCGTCACAGTCTGGTTCCTGTTCCTGAGTTTCCCTCCAAGTGTTTTAACCAGAAACGTTTCCCGCCCGTTCGCTCTCCTTCAGGCGTCGCTCGCAGCTCATTTAAATCAAACTTCACTACTATTGGAATTTATTTATTAATGTTTCTCATCTCCGAGCAGCAGCGTCACCCTTACAGGGCCGGCTTAATAATCTCCACACACTCACACTCTCTCTCTCTGTCTCTTCTCCGACTCCTCAAAAAAAAAAAAAAAAAACAACTCTTGAGCTGAACAAGGACGGCGGTGAGAATGATGTTGTCATGTGACAGATTGACAGCGTGGAGCGAGAACGTTGTGTTATGGCTTTCATCTGCTTGTCAAAGGCCGGGGAATTAATCAGGAGGGCTGAGGACACTCTTTAATCTTGTAGATTATGTCCCTCACAGACGGTTTAGGTGTAGATTAAAGTACACGGCGCTACTGGAGGTGAGATTTACTCTGTGTGTGTGTGTGTGTGTGTGTGTGTGTGTGTGTGGCTGCAGGAAAAAGATGGAAATAGACGCCTCAGGACTGACAGCATCATCACAACCAGCATGTCTGTTGCAGCTCATAGAAATCACTCATTATTCTCTCGCTTATAATAAATAACTTCATGTTCTGCCTGCTGGATTCGACCTCTGGGAGGAGATGAAGAAGAGAGTCCGACGGCGACCTCGTCTCTGAGAAATCACCTTTTTTATATATTAGTTTTCTAATGATCTGTTGATCTGCTGATTATTTCTCTCAGTTCGGTGTTTCGTCTCATTCGAGAAGCAGAAACCATCAAATGTTTTGGCGTCTTTGTTTGTAAACCGACTGAAATTAAGTGAGTTAAGTGCAATGTTTCTGTTATTTAACACACTGAAGTTGTGTGTTTTTGTATTAAATATCAAGCCTTTTTCTTAAAAAACTCCTAAAAGAAGTTCCACATTGAACTTTTGAAGATATTTCTAATTGATTTGAAGCCAGCTGTCTGTTTATAATATGTTATTAGGAGTTTATCAGACCTAAAAGTGTTCAGGAAATCCAGTTCAACATAAAGGAAATGAATAAATAATAATGTTTTTTTGTCATGGAGGAAATAAGCAGGATGTAGGAGCGTTTCCTAGGAGGAGTTAACAGAGAGGGGGTAATAAAGTAATAAAGTGAGAAAGTAACGACATCATAAAATTATAAAGTACAAACACTGCTCAACTCCTCTACCTAATATACGACTTATCGATTAGGCGTGGGGGGGTAACGGGACACAGTGAACTCACATTTCTCTGTTTAGCGTCTTCAGGCTAAGCTAACGTATCATTGCTAACTTTGGAGCTAACTCCCTTCACTTTTCCAGCACTTGGAGAAACAACAGACGTGACTTTTCATCATTTAACTGACACACTGTAGTCTGTGCTGTACATTTACTGCCAGACTGACAACTTACCACTAACCTTTTCCTCTGCTCCACTTGTATCCACCGTCACTTTCTCGCTACGCAAACATACTACACAATGACATATTACCTAACGCCAAACACTAAATATTTCTGAATGATGGATATTTGTTGTTAATTCTGGCATTAAAACATATTTTTTGTCCTGGCGGGTTCTCGTTGATATAATTGTAGGAGAAACACTGATTCAGTAAACGCTCAGTAACCGTTGAGAACAGTTAGACCCAGAAGTCTCCGTTAGTGTGGAAGAGTCCAAAGTTGTGAAAACAGCGGGGGTGTTTTGAATTGACACAATTCGTCACTTGTATCGAAAGCACATTAGGAGGTGATGTTTTTAATGGTCAGTATGAACAAGAGCAGCGATCACTGCAAGAAAAACATGTTTCACTGATGACGTGGGGATCGTAGACGTCTTTTTTTCCCCTGGAGGTGTTTTAGTGGCATTTTTTAGTGACACTAAGAAGTTCTGTAGTTTGAGATCACACAGTAGTTTTGAAACACATCTGACCTTCATTAAAAACCTTCTCGTCAGATTTATCTTTTAATGTGTTTCCTTTTAACACGTTCACACATGATAAAGGGAACCAGCTTTGTTGTTTACATGATATTTAAGATGTTTATTTCCTGTAAACACTCTGATAAAACAGTAAATATCCTCCTCAGTGGCTGCAGAGAAGCGTCTGTGTGTGTTTGTTGGATCACGTTTTCCTCTGAACGCAGCGGGCCGGTAACCTGAGCCGCTGCAGACAGACACACACATGAAACCCAGCGGCGTCTCGTCTTCTCTGTCAGAACGAAGGAAGGCGCTGACGGACGACGCAGCCGAGCCGCCGTCCCATTGGCTGAGCTCGGTTGTCCGTCGGTTACTGTAGGTGATGTTTCTAAAGAGCCTGTTGGGAGAGGAGAAGCTCAGATGTTGTTGTTGTTGTTGTTGAGTTTTCAGTCAGTTTCAGGAACTTATTTTACTTTTTTAGAGTGAAATTAACTGGATTTACTTCCCTCCATGTGTGAGCTGTGAGTTTAAGTCAGTCCAGCTATGCCGTCTTTCTGCGTCTACCTGAGACGGGGCGTCCTGAGGAGGTACAGGCAGGTGCCTCAGACCGAGGCCGATGGAGCCTTCAGCTACAGCCGAGCCTCAAACAGACGAGGCCTGCTGAAGTCTGGTAGGTCCGAGTCTCCGAGTCTGCTGCTTTCCCCTCTCCTAGAGATGTGAGGTTTGTTATTCTGGCTGCACTCGGCTCCTGTTTATCATCAAACTGCTGATATATCATGTGTTAGTGTGTTTTTAATGAATCAGAAGAAGAGCTGCTACTAACCGTCATGTTCTTGATTAATCGATTTTGTTGTTTTTGTCCATAAATTCTCCAAAAAAAAAAGTTAAACATATCGATCACTGTTTCCCAAAGCAACCGAAAATGTTTTCTTTTAAGTCCACAGCCCAAATATATTGAGTTCACTGCCAGAAAAACAGAAAATATTCACATTTAAGAAGCTGGAATCAGAGAATTTGAGCGATTTTTCTTAATAAAAACCATTAATCCATCAAAATAGTTTAATTAAAACACACGTTGTTCCCAATAGGAGACTTAAAATTGACTTTCAGATGCTACAAATCTGCACCCGGCCTTGTTTATCCACATATTTACTACAAACTCCAAACCCCCAGCAGTAAATAACACGACTCCTAACAAGACCAGCGAGGAAAATAACTTTTTTTTTAAAACATTCGTATCACGTTTGACCTTTTAAAGAGAACATAAACTCAGTATTGTTGCAGGTCTACAACACTTAAAACTCTTATGTTTAATTTCCTGTAGAGATCCTGCCTTCAGTTTCAGAGTGTGTGTGTGTGTGTGTGTGTGTCCTCAGTATTTTTCCACTCGGTCTATTTATCCAGTGTTTTGTGGGTTCGGTGGCCATTCAAAGGTCTCCTCTGTGTGTGTGTGTGTGTTGGGGGGGATCAATAAGAAATAAAGATTATGTTAGTACTCTACTCAGGTGCTGGTCGGGGCAGCAACAGTCTGAAAAATCTCTCTACCCAACATGCAACTGTGACGGAAACACGCGTTAACAAGCCGGTTAGAAGACAGAAATATCCTCTAGTGTGAAGTCAAACCCCTCCCATTTACTCACACGTTTCTATTGAAATCTCACTACCACAAGGGAGCGAGTGTCGTTTTATTAATTTCTCTCTCTGTCTCGGTGTGCGTTTGTGTTTTGCGTGGAGGCAGGTTGATGGATGCGATCCTCTCTAATAGCCTCTTCCCAGCCAGCTGAGTTTGTTGTGTACGGCTGTAATTTATCAGTCCGTGTGACCACCACCACCACCACCATGTCTCGATCCGAAGAGCCGCTCTCTCTCTCTCTCTCTGCTCTGTGATTATGCAGCCTTGTCTCCAGATCTATAGCTGGGACGCTCAAATTGATGCATCGCCTCTATTACAGTATTGAAGCCATGATGCTCTTAGCCAGAATGGCTCTTAATGTAATTTGGAGCTGCTGTCATTCATTTTCTGCCACCGGTGGCTGCCTCCACAACAAACAAACAAGTTGACCAGGATGCTGAATGCACTCAAACTGAGGGGAAAAACGGAAAACAAGACGATCAGTATGAATCATGAATATCATAATATACATGATATAAGATAGGATAACGCCCACAAATGACTCGTTCTTCAGTTTTCAATCATATAAAAAGAAGAGAAAAGCAGAAATCTAATATATAAACTGGAATAATTAGCTTGTTAAACAATAAAAAACCCAAAAACTTGGACTCGAGCTGCGATTCGGAGCTTATTTTCGAACTTCTGTCCTGATAAACACATATAACTGCTGATCCCGATGAAATGACGTAATAAATCAGTAGATGTTTTAGTCAGACCGGCTGTAGAAGAAAGTCTCCTGTGTTCTTCTCTCTCTCTCTGTGTGTCCTTCACGCAGGTCGGATATTTGGTGCTTAAATTAGGTGCGAACGATGCGACACGTCCCGACTTCTGCTGTAAACAGACACATTGATGATCAGCATGTCTGACAGAACATATGTCGGGTTTAAATCTATTTATTTATTGATTTATTTGGTTGCCGCTCAGTTTCTTTTGCCTCTCCTCCAGGCGGTAAGCAGTATTACATCATAATTTCACACATACACACACACACACATACGTTCACCCTCAGCCAGACACTTAAGCCCAAACTCCCATTTACACCGATTCATTTCAACCTGAGTGGCTGTTAGAGGAGTGAATCAGAGGCAGAATAATGAGGATGGAAATAGAAAGCTGTCATATCACCTCCATCTCTGCAGCTCTGTCCTCGGGCCCATCCATCTGCTGTCCCTGAACGCCCCGCGCAGGAGGAGCCGCCTGCCGCCAACGCCGCCGCCTCCTCCTCCTCCTCCTGGGTGTTTTCATTTCATCTTCATACATGCTGCAACTCTGCCAGAGCCCAGCGTGTGTGTGTGTGATGGTTGCAAGTTGTAAATAAGCAGGTCACGTTGTTGTTGTTGTTGTTGCTGTACCTTAAATAAGACATTGTCAAACTATATTTACCTGTTTGTTTTTTTGCTCTGAAGCGTCCAGAAACTGATCGAGAGACTTTAAGATCAACTGATTCACATCTTGCTTGTGTTTTTGGACCAAATCCAACAATCCGAAACCTCTCTGTTGGTCTAAAATCAAAGTGAAGGGAGACTTTCAACATAAACAGGACTGTGGGAAAGGTTTTAAAGTTTTAAAACAATGCCATCAGTAGTTTTTATTTATCAATGAACTTGATAGAGAGTTCAGTAAACAGAGGAAACCTGAAGTGTTTCAGGGACTCAGCAGGTCTCAGAGGTCGGTCGCCACAGTTCTTCTTCTTCTTCTTCAGCTGTTTCTGTCTCTTCACGTTAATCCCAGACTGACTCCGTGATGTCGAGATCGGAGACCATCTGCTGCTTTGTTCTTCTTGTAGCTGAAGATGAAGTTTCTTTATGAGTCTGGATGGGTGTTTGGCTCCCTGATGGTGTCGTGTAATAAGATAAGAAGAGCCTGAAACCTTTGCACAGAGTACTGTATATTAAATTAATATATACTGTATATTCAGCTATATATATGTGGCGTGCCTGGGTGACACATATTATGAATATGATTATCTTTCATAAGCCCATATGTGACAGAATAAGCAGGTTTCTGTGTTGTTGCTGTAGCTGCAAAAGGCCTTAAATAAGAGTTTTAAATCAGTCTTAAATGATGGAGAGGACAGAAGTGATATATTCCTGGAAAAAAGAAGTGATGTATATTCCAAGAAGGTAATTTTTAAAAGCCTCGAGAAAACATTTAATCCTTGCCGCTGCTCTGCTGTGTAGGATCGGTTTGTAAAGGATATTACCGTATGACGTCACCCGCTGATCAATAGCTGCTATGTTTAGACAGCAGTTGGTAACGCGGCTCCGTGAGAGACGCATTAATCGATTTCTACAGAGACTTCGTCAGCTGTTGGAACTGCGGACATGTGAAAATCTGTTCGTGTCTCACAGTTTAAAGGGAAACTTTGTTCGGCCGTTCAACAGTTTTAATCAACAAACCGTCTCAGTTTGCTTCGACTGTCAACAACAATGTGTTTATGTTGGAGTGACGGCGCCCTCTAGCAGCTGTAGGGGAAGACATTAACTTTTCTTTCACACAGGAAACCATTTCCTAACCTTAACCGAGTGTTTGTTATTGTAACCATGACAACAAAGGTCCAGCAGTTACAACACTGGACGCCGCTTTCCCATTTCATACTGACAGGTTTTGGCTCCTTTTTATGACCACAATCGTTCCCTATTAACATTAACTAAGTGTTTATTATGGTAACCATGACGACACAGATCCCCAAAGCTCTCCAATGGAAAAGGAAGAAACCAGAAGTTAGTTACTGCCAACAATTTGTGGAAAGGCAACTTTAGATTTTACAACAACAACATAATGATAATAACCTTATTTTTATAGCACTTTTAATAAACAGACTCTAAAGTGCTTTACAAAGACTTAAAATACCAGATCAATGCATTATAACAGGATAAAAGTATAAAACTGTTATTAGCTGTTCTAGCTAATCGGCTAACTAGCCTGCTAACTGACATTAGCGGTGCACTTTCCCCCATTTAATGTTTGTTTGGGGGTTCGTTCAACAAGACGAGTTCATGTTTGTAAGTTAGATAAGAGGGAGACTTGAGCAGGAAAGCTAACGTGCTAACGCGGCTCTTGTGTTGTGTCGCAGGATGCAATCAGGCTCAGTGCGACCGTCCTGCTCTGCCTGACTCTACATAGAACGACACGTTACTGCTTTATGCAAAGATTTGATTCGCTGTATGGAAATAAAGGACTCCAGGACTTAAATTTCTCTGTTACACAAACACAACACAAGTGTTTAACAGAGCAGATACGTTGCTGTAACAGACAAAACTAGACAGTTTTCCACTTTTATCTAGAAGACGACACTAAAGACGTGGCGAGCTTCTCACGTCAAATCACAGCCGCCTGAACTCGGCTGTGTTTATTCAGTGTTTTCTGACCAAATTGCTTCCTCTTGTTCGGAGAGCTGGAACTGTAGACTGTTTGGATCAGAGCGGCAGGCAGACAGGAAGTCAGATAGGCAGCGTCTCCGCACAAGCGCCCTCGTTTGTTTCCATGTAAACTGACACCGAGTTGTCAGACAGATCGGCTTCACGCTCGCCCGCTCTTTGCTTGCTCACGTTTCAGTCACTTCCTGTTTTTCTTCCATCTCGTCGGCCACGTAGCAGCACTTTACCTCAACCTAGATAAAGTTATTAAATTATGACCCTGAGATAATTTAAACTGCGATCCGTTCAGGTAAAGAGAGCTTTTAAATACGCCCGGTGGTTCGGTGTATCATTTACGTCACAAATGTAGCTGTGGGCAGAGAAAAACGATCGGGATCTTGAACTAGTTTAAATGAATGAATGGACTCTGAAGGGTTGATGAGTGCATTAGTCAGTGTGGTATTTTTCAGACCCTGTATTATATATATATATATATATACAGAGAGAGAGAGCAGCTCGAGTCCATTAACGCCACATGGATCTATTTGCAAAGATTATTGGGTTTATTGGATAATTTAATAATTGAATGCTCTTAGCTGTTGAGTTATTGTCACTGCCTTCCATTTCAAGGCAACAAACCCAAGTTTAAATAGATTTTATTCAGTTTAAAGCTTTTAGTTTATCCAACTTAGACATTTTTACGTCTGTTTCTGTTTCTTTCTCCAAGTTAGTCATACTCCAAGAGGATATAAATGGTTGTAACTAGCCTACATACACAGAATAATAAAACAATATATTATTAAAATCAATCAATAAATAATAGCTGACAATACAGGTGACGATGTGTGGTTTGGGGTAATAATTTTGATGGTCATAATCATTTTTTGACAGTTTAAACAGCTTCCCATCTATGAATATTTATTATTCTATAAATTAAATATTGATTTATCCTTTATGAACCAATACTTCCTCTTTGACAACCTCAAATCAGCCAATAACAGGTATTAATTATGTTTGAAAAGCGTGTTTTTGCTGGTGTAAAACCACCAGTCTTTGAGAGGCGTCTTTGAACCACAGGAAGTAGTTTGTGCTACACATAAAATCACTCAGAAAAAAAGGTCAGTAGACTTCTTCTTCTTTTATTTCTTCTCGGCTGTTTGTTCCCACTCGGAGCTGAACTCCATTAAAACCACAAATACTCGCCCGGCAGCTCCCCAGCCGCTCTGCGCTCTAATGTGGCAGTTTGCAGGAACCATAATGAATGCTTTAAGGAAGGAGCTGCGGAAAGGTTGCCACGGCGGCAGCCCGTTGATAAGAGCCTTAATGAAGTTGATTAATCTCCAGGCTCGGGGGGTGGTAGGTGTTAAGGTGACCTAACGTCGCCTGTGAGGTTTTAATGGAAGGTGAAGGGTGCCCCCCAAGAGCCCTGTAAACTGTCAGAGCAGGGGCTCCTGGGAAATGAAGTCTACTGCTTCTCTAAAGTTCATTTTCTGAGTCTGAGAAGGGAAAGCTTACAGGTAGGCGATGGCGCTTTTAAGTTTACTTACAACGCTGAGAAAGCAGCAGACGGATGGTTCACACATCCTGCTCCACAAATGTTTATATCCCTCCATCACAAGACTCATAACTGTGAGACACGTCATTGTGGTTACAGTTATAACCCCGAAGTGACGCTCCGTTTCTCGGACAGTTCGGCGGCAGACTTGTTTGCTTTTTTAGCGATAGTTTAATGGAGGTTTGATGTCTTGTTTATGTCTTACAATATCTTGTGAATCATCATATCTCTCAATTAGTTTCTGTAATATTTACAAGTTCTTGAAAGCTTTTTATAGAGATGGAGTGCCCATCCACCGCTACGCTAATTGCGCCGCTACGCAGTGACATAACGAGCCTTCCTTCCTTTTATGGTTTCTAATCTCATGGGTCTCTGAGACGTGAGTCATCAGTATGTTATTTTAAAAAAAGTCACAATTGTTTACATCTGATGCAGAGTTTCTACATGTTGCACAGAAATGGTCTTGAATTGCAGCGAGAACAAACAGATTCATGGTGGAACACATTAATCTCTCTCTCCTCGGAGGCCTGTAGGGAGCTGAAAGCAGCTCTCAGCTCTCGGAGAGTTATTGTTGTTTAATATCGGCTTCTTTCTCCTCTTCTTCACATTTTTATTGATTCTTTCATCACTTTTCTTTCAGCAGTTTTCAAATTGTGTAAATGTCATGACACAAGTGCTGTTTTCTCTTTTCATTCCTTCAGTCCAGTCCAGTCTTTCTTTTTATAGATATATTTATATATATATATATGTGTGTGTGTTGAACTGGATGAAGTTTGGTCTCTAATGCTAAATGGTTTTTCCTCATCGATTGTCTGTCAGAAGGGCTGGATGCTGCTGTGACCTTTCAGCTGCGGTCTGCTGCTCCTTCAGACACTGAAACGCTGACATTTTCACTGTTCTGACGGTCACGTTCATTGATCAGGAAGGAACATGTATGTAGCTGAGCACACGGGGGAGGATGTTTCAGGGTTTTATTTGTTGTGAATGCATATTTGTATGTTCTTGTCTGGACTGCTGGATGATAGTTGCATGGTTGGTGTAGTCGAGCCTTGATGTGTTCAAGGTGTTTACTTTAAACCTGCCTGACATCCTGTTTCAGCTTTAACACTCTGACAAGCCAATAAGAAGAGAGAACAAATGTAAACAGTACAAACAATTCAAACAAGAAATGAAAAACAAAACATGAAATTGTAATAAAATCAGTAGAATAGGTTTAAAAGAAATACAAAAAGAACAAGTTGAAAGACAAAGTTGAGGGAATAAAACTTTTTAAAACATCAACTTGCGCTTCACTACGACCCAACTACTGTTAGTTGTTGATTTTTTAAGGTAGACCTATGTAAAAATGCTTCGTTTGCAAAGTTACCTCTACTCCCTCCTCGTTATGACATCATTGTTTGTTCTGTAGTCATGGTTACCGAGGTTGTTCACGTTGTTTACTCTCATATTTCAGATCAGATTCAGTTCAAACATGTATGGATGTGTTTGAGAAGTTGATATTTTGAGCAAAGAAAGAGAAAAAGAAGTGAAATCCTGCTACTATAGTTTGTTTACAGGCTTCCTGAAGTTGACCAATCAGAACAGAGCGGGCTCATCGGGAGGGCGGGGCCTCTCTTAAAGAGACAGGAGCTAAAACGGCCTGTTTCAGACAGAGACTGAACTGATTGGCTGCATAAAGGACCAGTAGAAGATAAATAAAGAGTTTTTTTTAGCTGTAAATCATGTAAAGATGTTCCAGTAGAGCCCAGGAATATAAATATAGAGGCTGGAAATGTGCTTGATACGTCCCCTTTAAATTATATTTTAAATATTACAAGCTCAAGTCTCATTTTCACATTTTTAATTCTGGTCTTGAAGGCAGAATTAGAAGAACTGCCTTTCCAATGAGCACTTGCATCAATTGATCGTATCGAATGGGAAGGGCTGAACTATTGTCGTCCGGAGCGCTCAGTGTGATTTTTCACTAAAGTGCAAGTTTATTCAAATGTCAGCGAACACAACGGCAGTCAGACGCTCGTCAGTGGTCTCTGCTGTTTCCTGATGGTTGACTGGTCTGGCTGCTCTGTAATCCTTCCCACTGTGACTTTATCTTATTCACCCCACACGGCCGAGCCACGGCTCTGATGACTCATCACTTCGTATTGACTCACGAGGCTGCTGCTGGTCATACTAATTCATGTCAGTCAATAGGAGATGACCTATCACAGCCAGCTCTTGAATCCAAAAAGTAAGTTTGGATTCTCACAGTCGCTCCTGGAGCTCAACATGAGTCAGAGGAGGGAAAAATAATAATGTTTTGCGGGCACTCAACCTTCATTTATTACAAGAAAGTTATATTGAGCTGCTCCACTGGAGTTAGGATGATTTATGGAGCAAATACAGAAGTTTGTTTGTGTTTTTACTGCCACCAGAAGCCTTGCAAGTGCTTTATCTGACCCTGTATGTCTCCTGGAGAGTCGTCACACCTGTTGGTTGGATGATGGATGCTCATTGCTAATTGTCTTCTTTCTCTTGTTGTTGTTTTTTTTGCAGGAGTTTGTGGCTGCTGTGGGCCGCTGAGGCCGAGGTACAAACGCCTGGTGGACAACATCTTCCCCGAAGATCCCAAAGTAAGCAGCCGCAAATGTTTCTGGTCTTCAATAAAAAATTAAAGTTATTTAATTAAGATACAAGGATGTTTAGGAATCTATTGCTTGAATTAGCACATAATAATAAAACAACAAGCTGGGATGTATGTATGACCTACAGTGACCTCTAAATAACCTTGAAATTAAAATGTAGTTTTCCAAATTAAGATAGCTAACGATCATTATCATCATCAGGTAATCTGCTGATTATTTTCTTGAATTTGGGCCATAAAATGTCAGGAAAAAAAGCAAATATTCACATTTAAGAGCCTGGAGCCTGATCAGTGATCAGTTTTTGGTCACATTTGTCAGTTGCATATCATTTATTTGACGAGGAGAGGAGCTCGGACATATAGAGGAAACTTGTAAATTAAAGAGCGTGGTCTAGACCTGCTCCATGTAAAAGTGCCCTGAGATGACTTTGTATTGTGATTGGGTGCTATATAAAAAAAAATTGAATTGAATTGAACTCGCAGTAGAGCTGTTGACGGGAGCAAGCTGAGGTGGTTTTGGTACCTGGTTTGGATGCCTCCCTCTGGAGGTTTACCAGGAACTGGTAGGAGACCCTGCTGCTGCTGCGTGAGTCGGATGTAATGAATGAATGAAAAGGACAAATACAGAGGAGGAAGATGAAACTAAGAACATTCGTCTCTACAATAAATCATCTGTTCAGCGTTTGATGGTTATTTATGAAACAATCCTTTCATTCACTGGCTTTGTTTTCACCACCGCTGCTCCCTCTCTTCATTCACTCTCACCAGGAAGTCGACAGCAAAGCCAAACTTAATTTGTTCAGAATGTCCTCCAGTCATCCTTAATCAATACTAGAATAACTACTTCCTTTATATGAATAAAGCAGTGAACGATGTCTGTTTTTGACCAATCAGTGACGATCAGCCAAAGTTCCTGTACTTTACTCCCAGCAGGGACTTTATGGGGGTTAAAATGACCTCCTTGGACTTCATTGAGAGCCCAGTTCCTTCGGTGGTTCTTCAAAAGGTTTTTGGAGAAAGTTCCTGCTGTAGAAACACAGCTATTGGTAAAATCTGGCCAGTAGATTTCCAGATTTTGTGGTCATGATTGAGAAATTTGACGGACTGACAAAGTGGTTACCCATCTCACTAATGTCCTCTTTATTGGACGCTACTGGTAACGGAGCAAAATTACAAATAATTTTTAACGTTACAAGATATAAAGAGTCTATTCCAGTAACCCAGTGTGAGTGAGTCTCTACATCGGACAGCGTAGAGCAGTCTCAGACCTTCAGCAGTGTATTAACAGTGTGTTTGGTGCCCAGTTTTTATCGCAGTGTTGAGATATTACTGCGGAGACCCCGGTGACACCTCCGCCATGAGAGAGCTTCCCAGCCACAACACAGAAATAATTGGCCAACAGCAGAAACCACACGAAGGCTCCAGACTTTGATAAATTTGGCTATTAAATGTGACACGGCTTTGATAACCGCACCGCGACAAGTTATTATCACTTGTTTGATTTCTCGACCCTTGTTAATTAAAAAAACGCTAAATGTACACGCGGTTTGTCCCACACACAAGGGAGTCAATTTTCTTTTCTTGTCATCTCCCCCCCCCCCCCTCCGTATCTTCTCAAGGGCCTTTGCTGTAAGCAAACAGGTGCAGTGGGAAATCGAAATGCTCTAATGGTCGAGACCTTGTCAAATTAATTATCACTTGCTGAGAGCCTGAGGAGCCGAAAACACTCAGGGGACCTTCTGTCTGCCTCTGTGAATTAACTCCCTCGTCTTTACGTATGTAACCTGCTGATAATGTATATTTTTCTGTTGTCATATAGAAGTTCAGATTGAATCCTTTCCCCCAAAAAAATAAATGCATTTTTTCAGCAACATTAAAAATGTTTTCTGAGCATCATCCATTTGTTTTAATGAGGTTGAAGTGGAATCAGAAGAAAGCAAAGAGTCTGTCTTGATATTTCTGAGCAGTGATCTGTGGTGTTCAGTCATTTGTCATCAAAGCAGAAGAACCGAATCAAACGCATTCACAGACCATTACCTTTACCGCCCCCACTTCCCTCCCCCTGTTAGTTTGAATGTCAGTGTCTTTTTAGGAAACGCAGCCAGAATTTTATCAACTTGACGTAACGTGTGAAGAAAATGTGAAAAAGTTTCTCGTCTGTTATGGAAGTTTAAACATCTTTAGATGCAAACTAGAGCCACAGGAGGCACCGAGACGGTTTGCAGCTTGAATGCGAAGCGGTCGGGATCAGCACCTCCAGATTGTGAGGCCATGGTGGACTGGGAAGGAGTTCAAGTCTCTCGGGGTCTTGTTCACGAGTGAGGGTAAGCTGGAGCGTGAGGTTGACAGTGATGAGGGTTTTGTAACGGACCGTTGTGGTGAAGAAAGGAGGCAAACTACGTCCAAACCCTCAGCTAGGGTCAGCAGCTTCGGGTAGGTCAGGGCACCTGGACTCCAGACAAGTCCACCTGAGAGGAGACCCAGAACACACTGGAGGGACAACATGTCTCCTCTGGATCCCCCAGGAGGAGCTGGAGGTCGACCTGTTGCGGGATAAGCGACGGAAAATGGATGTTTTTAAACGCTGTAGTCGCATGAAGCCGGTCTGATGTTTAAACAGAGAGGTGTTTAGATCTTAAAGGATAAAGCTGCTACTTTTCTATATTTTTCTTACTGTCAACAAATCCCTGAACTGAAACAGCAATGTGTTAGTTTGTCCCTCAAACACTGTCTCAGTAATTTACTTAAACAGCTGGACACTTTAGTTTTTAGCAAACATCACTCAAACAGCAGGAGGTTTGTTGTTTTTCTCCACTATTTCTGGCAGCAGGAAAAATGTAAGATTGAGTCTGAATAAACTCCAGTGTGTGTTCATGGTAATGAAACATGTCACCCAGCGCAGCGGTGCGGCTCATTGATGTATTTTTAATCATTTTTGGGGGGTAACGAGGAGGATTACAGCGCAGAGGAGTGAGATATATCAGGCTTTAGATACACACACACACATAACACTTGTTAGTAGATCGGTTTCACTGTCACTTCTTTTCAAAGATGTGAATCTGTGTTGTTTTTCTTCTTCTTCAGGATGGCCTGAGTAAGTCGGACATGGAGAAGCTGACCTTCTACGCCGTGTCGGCTCCAGAGAAGCTGGACAGGATCGGAGCTTACCTCGCTGAGAGGCTGAGCAGAGACGTGGTGCGACATCGTTACGGGTGAATGACCCTCACTTCTCTTCTTCTTTTTCTTTTTCTTTCTTTTTTTTGGCACTGCAGCGTTAAGAGACATTTCTACTATTTACAGCTTCACACCACGTACGCATAGTAACTGCAAGTTAATCTAAACATCACATCATGATTCAGTGAAACTATAAACTGTCTGTACACATCAGCGATCCATTCAGGATAAACATCTATAAACTTATATAGAAATCATATAAATAAGTGTACGTCTTGCCTCCCAAATATAAACATACCAGTAGTAATCCAGATGAATGTAAGTAAATACAATCTATACTTCACTTGAGTACTTTATTATTTTACTCAGCCATATTTCTGAGTGAAATTTTGTACTTTTTTTATTCCTACTATGTTTATTTAGCAGCTTTAGTCACTAGTTACTCTACAGGTGAAGATATTAAGAATCTATGATGAAAAACATTAGATGGTTAAACAGTAAATTAAATCACCAGACAGTATATAAAACTATTAAAATGCACCAATAATTATAATCTTTAGTGTATAATAGCTTACTTTACTTAAAACACTTGTTGTCATCAGTTATAGCTCAAACATGAACCACTAGTAGTTTAATGCTGCAAATTCACCAAAATAAAAGCAGCTACAGCACAAAAAACAAACAAAAAATAAAAGCATAGTTGACGCCATGGAAACAAAACACTTCCTGTGGAGAAGAAGAGGAGGTGCAGGTGAATGTGAGATGAAGATATAGTCAGAAAAAATAATCACAAAATGCTTGTTGTTGTTGTTGTTGTTTGCTCACATGATGAGAAAACCAATAAAAATCAAATCAAAAACATCCCAAATGGAGAAAAGAAAGACTTCTCCATTGAAAGATGAAACAGAATCCATTAAAATATAATAGTGTATTTGTTTGTTTTGGCATTTAATAACACTTTCTTCTATCTGTCCATACACACACAGATACATACAGATAAAAAGCCAGTCCTAACAACACGTGTGTGGTACAATAATCACATGACAACAGCGTCTCTGAGGCGCCCAAACAAACCAAACATGCCTGACAGAAACATACAGAGACTGTGTCAATCAATATATGTAAATAAATCAGAAGATTGTTCAAAAAGTGCCAGTTAAAAGCCAAATAAGAGGGGGAAGTAATGAAATTAAAAGAAGACTGTCAGCAGCAAATCAATACAGTGATTAAAATGTAAAAAGATGTGATTTTTATTCCCCATCAGCTGACTCATGTGTCCGAACTGTACAAAACCGCTCGGCATCGCCCGAAACCATGAAATGACTCGTCCGTATGTTTGCGTCTGTGATGTCACTCAAACCCTCGAAGCCGTCGTTAAATCTGGAAACTGTCATGAGTCCGTTTCTGCTGCTATAATTTTAAATCATGAAGGAGGCGACGGACACTTTTCCACAACAAATATCAACCAAAAAAAAGCACAAAACATAAAAAAAGAGAAAAATATTGGTATTGGTTCAAGTATTAACTGAAGTAATCTGATATTATTATGATTTTTAAAATGCAGTTGGATATTTTTCTCCGTCTTTCAGCTCCAGCAGCTCTCTGAAGTGTTTGGTAAATATAAAAAATGACTAATAGACCCTGTGTGGAAAATAGAGATACAAGTTTTAAGCAGTTTCTTTAGTTGATAGTCGGCCACGTTAACAATCAATAGTCAATTTACCCTCAACAGTTTATGAAATACAATGAACGTTTTCCTATAATAGAACCACTGACATGAAATCAGAGCAGTAATTTAAAGAACAGATTAAATAAAACACCAAGTTACATGAAAATGAACTAATTATCAATCCAATAACACAAAATGATAATGACTTCATTTAAAACTGTGGCGCTCTCTTTCTCCCGTCTGCCGCTGTTCAAAGATAAAAATCCAATTTATAATCTTTAATTTTATATTTAACACAGCAAACAGCTGCACAGTTTCCAGCTTCATTAGAGGAAATAAATGAGATCAGAACAGATGTGTTGTACAGATCTAACAAATGGAGGAAAAAAAATCACAAAAATGTGACCCATTTTCTCTTTTAATCAAAAGTGCTGCAGCATCAAACAGTAAATAACCTGTAAGATTATTAAAAAATATAAAACATGTCACCTGAATCTCCCCACAAATTAATACATATACCTTCTCTACGTGATGGAGTGACGTGTAGCTAACGTTTAAATCCTTTGTTCATCCATGGAAGTAGTGTTAGCATTATTTACGTTAGCATCGTTAGCTTCAGCTCTGCTCGCTGCTTGTTGCTTCTGTTGAAGTTCAGTAATTAAAGCTCTAATCTGTAAATATTCCTCATTAAAATGTGTAAAAACAACTAGACCTTTGTTCTATATGTTGTTCAGCTCAGGCCTCAACTCTGAAGTCCAACCCCTCCCATCTGAGAGAGCTGGATCTGATTAATAGTTTTCGGTTTTCAAATCCAGAGAAATCTGTCATTTTAATCAAAGTAACGGACTGTTTCATTTGGTGGCCTGTCAATGGCGTCATACCTCCTCCACCAAAGAGTATAGTGCACAAGATGCATGCGTGGGCGCCGTGTTTGTCCGCTACAATGGCGTCTAGCAAAGAGTAACTTACACACATACAAGATAATACATGGGCTTTGTTGTGCTTGTTCCACACAAACTGTTAGAAATGGACTTTTATTCAGTTTGAAGCCACATTTTCATGATAAATTTAGCTGGTTTTTAACTTAATCTTTTAGCCGCAAGAAGGATTTTAGTTATTGGACGTCTGGATCTTAAGTTATCAGAGAAATAAACTGGGCAAACGTTAGCAGCAGCTCAGCTAACAGCCCCTCCAGGAAGTCCGCTGCTCGCCCAACATGGTGGAGAAACACTGATTTTTTTTAGCTGAAATTCATTAATATTTTAATGATTTTAATCTGTGTGTACATTTGTTTTTGGAGAGGAGGAGACCTTATTTGGCTCCTGATAAATGATCGCTTGCTGCTTCACACCGTCATCACACTCCGTCTTTTGTTTGACTTGTCTTCAGGTACGTGGTGATCGCAATGGAGGCTCTGGACCAGCTGCTCATGGCGTGTCACTCTCAGAGCATCAAACCCTTCGTGGAGAGTTTCCTGCACATGGTGGCCAAGCTGCTGGAGTCCAGAGAACCAGACCTGCAGGTCCTGGGAACCAACTCGGTAAGACGAGAACACCAAAAACCACCTGCTAGAAAAATAAAACAAGCATCCTCAGCTCATACAAGGGTTTATTTTAGCTTCACCGATTACATGGAAAGCATGAAGATACCTTGGCGAGGCACGTATTTCGGATTTATTTTTGATATCTGCTCCTGGCAAAAGAGATGCACACATATCTCGCCAGAGCATTCAAACACAAACACATGAAGCAGCTGATCCGTTGCCACGAGGAGGAAGACGATGGCGATGGCGGTGTGAAGGAAGGAAGAGACGAACACAGAGAGAGAGAGATATTTCTTTATTAAGACGCTCTGCTCCTGAAAATAGTGACTCATATGGGTCTGTAATGATAATATGTAGAATTATTAATGTTATGAGAAACAGCAAACTTTCATAATCTTGAATATTTAGAAACAGTTTTCACTAGTTGCTTGGATGAAAGTCGTTAAATTAATGTTATGATGTGCACTAAATGTGCAAAAGTGAATAATAGAGGACACGCTGTGAGTCTCACGAGGCTCAAACTAACCGCTGAGCTGCTGCTGAGTTTCAATAGACACAATATGTAACCTGGATTTCAATCACATACAGTTTTTGGTGGTCCCTTGTAATTCAGCTGCGACAATAATTAGATTAGTCGATTTTCAAGCTTAAATCAGAAACATTTGATGTTCTAGGTTCTCTAAATGTGGAGGTTTGCTGCTTTTCTTACATTATGGGAGTTCAAACCTGACAAAACAAGACATTTGATGAACAAAATGATTAATTAATAAACTGAAAAAAAGAGCAGATTCATTAATTGCAGCCCGACGCGTATTACATTACTGATTAATGTCGATTGAGCTGTTTGCCTCCATTTTTCCAAACACTCTTTTATTATTATTTTTTCCTCACATTATAACATCAGCTCTGTTTCTGTGTGATAAACATCCTCTGCTCTCTTTACCTGAAGGTTTACTTTTACATTTCATCTCAAGTAAAATCGTTTCCTCTGATGATAGCGGTGGTTTCCTGCTATAATGATGCTGCGGGGGGAACCTGCACCGCTTTACCTGCTTTCTATTCAAATCATCATGTTTTCTTTTCACAAAGTCTTGTTTGCTCTTCCTCTAAATTTGAGCGTGTAAGCTACACAATAAAACTCTTCTGCTTGAATTTATCTACAAAACAAGTCAAATATCAAATTATTCTTCCATATTTGTGCAGGTTGTTGAATCAAAATCCATCTTTTGTGATTTTTTTTTTGCTGTAAAAACAAACCAGTATTAACATAAAAACAACATAAAACACATCAGCTGCAGCCCAGAGGTTGATGTTGGTGTTTAAATACCTAATTTAACTTTTACACCAGCAGTGGAAACGTATCCTGCGAAACACTCGGCTAATTATTATTATTATTATTAGCCTCTAGAAGCCGCCAGCAAATGTCAGCCCCCCGTCTCTCCTCCCGAGTCGTCTGAAGGTGAACCCCAAGTTATTCCCTCTCCTCCCTCATCACGCCTCCCTATTCTGAGCCTGCCGTCGCCCGACCGCCATTGTCGGAGAGCGAGAACCGGAGCCGACGGTTTGGATGGGAAAGCCTCTGCATTATTGATGTGTGGTATTTAGACTCCGACAGAGGAGGATGCAGAGAGGCAGGTAGCCGAGCTGGAGGTTGGAGGTTTTGGGGGTTTAGGAGGAGGGGGGGGTGCTGCAAACCGCCTTTAGGTGAGAGCCGTGTTAATTAAATTTCCCTCATGGCGCCGGCTACAAAGCCGACACTCTCCGTTTAATGTCGGTGTTTGTTTTTTTTTACCTTGTAGCCGAGCGAAAGACGAAAGCGCTCGTGTTTGTTCTGTCGAGGTAATTATCAGTTTAATGAGTTTGTTTGAGATGTCTGCAGAGCAACAGCGACAACGCCCAGCTCAACAAATTACAACCATTTTGTTGAGAAAAAACCAGGCTGGACGTTTCCAGTCGAGCCTCAGCGGCGACTAATTAGTTTGGGGTTTTTTTTTTTGTGGATGCAGAGCAGCTTACGGTGGCCCTGAAAGCTCATATCCTCCTATCACATCACTACAAGCAGCAAGAAAAGAAGGTCAGAGGTCACAGAGCCATGAAGGATTATTGTGGTTTATGGGTTTTTATCAGTAATATAAACATTTTCACTCACCAACACGCTGAATCAGGAGCCGTCCAGACCGTCAGTCAGACAGGTTGGAAACAAACCAACAGTTTATCCAGATTATCTAAACCACTTTTATTTAACAGGTCAAACTGGAAATTGACCCGAAACGTTTGGTAATAATCCCTCCGAGGTCAAAGGTGAAGCAGGAAGTTGGTGTGTAAACCGGGACGAACTGTTCACAACAGACAGTTTGAGTAAATAATTCACTGTCGACCTTCGTTTTCTCTTCTTGCTTCTCTCTGATGATGTTTCTGTTATTAAGTTAATGAGCAAAACTACAAACAAAAAGACCCAAGTTGTTATAAACTTGAATAATTCCAAGGCACTTTAAGTATTTTAATAACAACAACTGAAAAAGCACAGAAGGTAAAATACTGTGACACTCTGCAGGAACACTTTGGATGAGTCATCAGAGTTTAAGTGGATCATTTTAGATATTGTTGGAGAGAAGATTCGTCGTCGTTCTCAGTTAAAAGAAGAAACCCACGTGGACTCATCGTTTCTGACCTCGAGTAGCTCCACAGAGCCCTTCCCCCCCCCCACACACACACACACACACACACACACACACACACATTGATATCCACTGATGGTTTCGTCCCAAACATGGATGTAAACAACGAGGGAGGACGTCGTGTTTGTGTTTGTGGGTTGTCTTTTTTTGGTTTTCAAATGATTTCTGAGGAAGGAAATGCGTTCATTGACCTGCAGGACATCTGGCTGAAGAGTTAACCTCACTGTTAGACTTAATGCATCTCTGCCTTCATCAGTCAATCAATCAATCAATCAATCGAATGAAAAGAAGGATCATTCTTTCAGGTCTTTGAAATGTCTTTTTAAAAACATATTGCAGAGTTTGGTTGAAGTGTCGAATAGTTTTGGTTAACTGATCTGCAGAAAAGCAACGTGGTGGGAAATCGTCTTTAAATGGAAGTGGACAGTGTTTACGCTGCCAGCAATATTTTGTGGTTATTCAGTTATTTGATTGATCAGTTAGTCTATTAAATATCAGATAGTAGTAAAAAAATGTCCATCAGAGCCCAACATGATGATTCAGATGTCTCATTTTGTCTGAACAACCGTCTGAATCTCTAAAATATTCAGTTTATAACGTTATAAAACAGAGAAAAGCCGTAAATCGTCACACTGGAGAAACTCTGGGTCGCTGCTTAAAAAAATAACTTAATGAATCAACAATGAAATATTTACTTTCTCACTTTTTATTACTTTTCTCTCGTTTGACCAATCGAAATCTGTCGCTTAACTTTTAAAGATATTCTGCTGATTAACAGACAAAAACAAAACATCTCTGATCGGAGGTGATGAATCAATCTGTAAATAACTTCCACTGATGTCTTTAAAACATTCAGCTTGTCCATCTTATCTCTGCCCAGTATATATATATATATATAAATATATGTGTGTGTGTGTGTGACTTCAGTCTAAACGTGTGTATCAACAGAGTGTTTTCTTTCCTGTCGGCGCTGCCAAGCGTTCGCTGTTTCCAAATTTATCTGCCAGTTAACTTTATCACAAGAAAATTGGCAGACTGCGGCGGCTCCAAGTGTCTCTTCCTCCACTTCATCTCAATAGAAGAGACACTCATCAGTCCACACTGAGACGCATGAAGCCACTGAGTCACACACACACACACACGGGGGGGACTTTATACTTTATATGTCGGGTATTTATAGCCTGTGGAGCCGCTTGTGCCAGCGGATAGAAAATCATCTTCTGCCTTTTTTCTTTTTAATTCTCTTATAAGCTTTTCATACAAGCGGCTGGATCACAAAAAGAAAGAGAAAAAGGTCTCGGGCAGTATGTTTTTCAAGATGTTATGTCCTCTAACTTAACTGGAAGCCAATTTGATGCTCCTTAAATGAGGTTTACCAATCAAAACAGCTCTGTAATTAGCAAACTGCTCCACTGATCCATCTTTCCTTCTGTTGCTATTCCTTTTTTATCTCCTCTCGTCTTTCCTCACATGTGTTTTTACATTAGTTCACAGATGGCCTGTAAAGAACTGGCTTCTTATTCTAAAGAGACGAACCCTCATAAGTCCACAGTAAAGTTTTTTTTTTTTTTAATTCTTCTGTTTGAGGCTTTTTGCTTAAAGCTCAGAGGCAAAAATCAGAAACTCTTTGATGACCAAAAGCCAGTAAACGTGCAGGAAACTGTCACATAAATGAAACGACGTGAACAAAAAACACATTTCATACAAAAAGATGCAGTTCAGTGAGCTTCCAAACACATGAAAAAGACACTAAAATATAAAAATATGATGGTAATTTAATGCAATATGCAGTGTTAAACATGCCATTAAATGGATTAACTAGTAAAAGGAGACTTCACCAAGTTACTGTAGTTATAATTCTGAATGTGAAATAGTGGTTTTAATAAGTTGAAAGCGCCGCAGGAAGCAGAAACGTCTGTGAAGTTTGGGAACGCAGTAGCTAAATCTGTCCATGGAAACATTATTTTGTTCAGCCGATATCTTAGTTATAACGAGACTAAGCAGCAAAGCAGCTTTGTGTTTATATGTGAGGTTTTTATTCTGTTTGGGAAACGCTGCGACCTCCAGAAAGCATCAGCTGAAGTCAGCAGGGACTAGGAAGCGTCTCTGTTGCTAGGGCGTTACTAAGGGTCGGTCTACTTGCTGGAGTAGTAAACTAGGCTTCATTACATTGGAGTCTACCGGCATGAGTGGTTGATTCTCCAGGAATTAGTCATACCCCATGCGAACTGCCTCACCATATGGATAAATTTAGTTTATATCCTTTATATTATTGGTGTTAAATGTTGTATAATCGCAATATTACACTTGACTATTGACGTGTCTTTTTCGTCATGTTATGTTTTGTTTATTTTCTCATTTATTTGGGAAGGTGGTCCTTGAAAATGTTTTAACAATCTGATATGAGCCTTGAACTAGAAAAGGTTGAGAACCCCTGCTCTAGATGATTCAGTTAAATTACATTTACAAGGTAATTTAATGCACAAGCTCAACACTGAAGGAGTCAGTATGCTTCAAATTAAGTGTTTGTAAGATGGTTAAAAAAAACTAAACAAAACAAAAACATAACAGACTTTTCTTAATTTTATGAGAATTGCTTAAAAACATGATTTGAAACAACTGGTTGCTTCTGTGTATTTAAATTTAGTTAAGTTTGTTTATAACTGGGAGTTAAACTTCTCTGGAGTCTCACTCTGCGAACACATTCTGCATTTCTGTGTCTGTGAATTAGCTTTCTTTGCTTCTGCACAGCTGATGTAACACTGTAAAACATGAAAAAAGTCCAAACTGGGTGCAATAACACTGATGAAAGTCTAATATTAAACTCCTGAGAAACAAATCAGACTGTAGCTGCTCAGATGTTTCACTTTCTTCACCGACTAGCTGAAATAAAACATAACAAAACTAAAAGAAGATTAAAGAAACAGTCATCTGTGGTTTCTCATCACATTTCTTCCATTTCTAATATAAAAATAAGCATCTTTAAAAACTTTACATGAGACTTTTTATAGTTAATATACCTCTGAGCCTGGAGGAGATCCAGTCGTTCAGCACAAACGAGGTCTGAGAGGGAAGCGAACTCCCCAGTCTGACAGTTAACGGGGTCTTCAGGTCTTCATCATCATCATCGTTTACCTGAGTCACGACTCTGGAGGCAGCGGCGCGTCACGACTCCGTCTGCAACACGAGACATCAACACTTTCCTGTGATGAAGTGCAGATGTTAGGACTTCTGATCCCTCCACGCTGCTGCTGACAAACCGTCTGTCACCCACTGATGAGAAGGAGGAGGAGGAAATGTCTCATGTAGTGAAGACGTAGTAAATGAAGTGGTGCAGGTGCAGGTTTAGATAACGCTCCTGTCAGGGTCCAGACTGAACCAGCAGCTCCTGATCCTTAATAAAAAGCCGGCGAACGCCACTGTTATAAAAAAAAAATGATGGTTACACCGTGTACGTGTGTTTAATATTTTAACACAGATCAGGATGAAGTGTTCCTGTGTTGTGCCGCAACTTTCAGAAGCATATTTGTAAAGAGCTTAGAGACTAACGTTAGCTTAGAGTCTAACGTTAGCTTGGAGTCTAACGTTAGCTTAGAGTCTAACGTTAGCTTAGAGTCTAACGTTAGCTTTGAGTCTAACGTTAGCTTAGAGGCTAGCTGGCTGCGCTTCCTTCCAGTGGTGCTGCTGCTAGTTAGTGATTAATCCAGAAGACTAAATGAGTTGAATGTGGTTTGTAAATGTTCTGTTCATGTATAGTTTGAGTCACAAATAGTCTACAAACCAAAAGTTTCAGTTTCTTTATCCGTAAGAGAATGAAATTACAGTGATCTCGTCCTCCAGCCATCAATAAAAACTCTGAACAACAACATCAAAGTTAAAAATAAGTCCTTCCTTTTATAAAGTTGTGGTTGTTCACTCCTAATCTCTGAAGGATAAAAGAGCCTGAAACCTGTTTAGTATGACAGACAGGTGCTTTCACCAGACACCTCACACTGTCCACAAGCAGCGGATGCTCCTCATCCTCCATAATCCTGCAGAAGAAGATTTAGACCGGCGCTCGTAATACTCCGAGTCCACCGTCCTCTCTGTTGTTGATCCAGCCGGCCCAACGGCTCTCCTGGATATTCAACTGATCCCCCCCTTTTTTTTTTTTTTTGTCAGTGCAGCTCCGGGATACACGAATATCAACCTCATGGTGGGACCAAAGTCAGTAGAGGAGTCTTTGTCTGAGCTCCATTTCAGTCTGACGGACACACCAACAGCCTCTCCAGTCTATTTAATATCTGTTCTTTGATATATGTGTTTTTTATATTGTGTATATTTTTGCAAGATTGTAATATATACTGTTTTATGATGGAACAAAACCAAATTAAATCCATTCAGGTGCCCCAACACTCCCTCCTCAGCGCCTTATTGTTGTGAATTGGCAACTCATGTTTAGTTTAAGCTGTATGTTAAGAATAGAAGACACTATTTAAAATGTACACATCAGGAAATGATAACTATTAAGTGTTTATATGGATATATATGGATACATATACACTATAAATGCTTGGTTTCCAGTTAAATGGAAGTGCTTTTATTTTGAAGGTTTCCAGGAAATTATCTGATTTATTTTTGTTGCTAACTTTAGAGTAAGAAAAAGTGTTTTTGAATAAATATGCTCTGTTTGAAAGACACCGGAAGCTTCCACTACATAACACTTATAAACAGCCCAGTAGTTAGACCCTGCTCTGGACGTGTCTATCACCTGGATTCCCTCCTCTTCCTCTTTATTTCAGTAACATGTTTGAGACACCAGCAGCCTTTAGGTACAAAATTTGGGAGGAAATGAACAGGTTTGATTCGCCAGTGCTGAAATGTA
This sequence comes from Euthynnus affinis, assembly GCA_029490765.1. Taxonomy (NCBI): domain Eukaryota; kingdom Metazoa; phylum Chordata; class Actinopteri; order Scombriformes; family Scombridae; genus Euthynnus; species Euthynnus affinis. The sequence continues at coordinate 28,942,714 of CM055849.1, forward strand.
AAGAGGAAATTTGCTGCAGTGGACACTGATCGGTTCGCCAGAAGAAGAAGAAAAAGCGGCACTCGAGCTCAGCTGACTGTTCAGAGAGAGACGAGAGGACCCTTGTTTGGAGGGAGGAAATTATAGCGCTGGATAAAAGGAGGAGGAGGCTCTGTAATGGTTCTTATCATTATCAGCACTTCTTCCAGTTCATGGTCATTCAACACTGATTCATCCTTAAAACACAATGATGATGATGATGATGATGATGATGTGACGACCTTAAGGAAACTTTTAAAGAAGTTAATTTGAACACTGTATCGACTGAAACCACGACCTTCGACCAGTAATCGTCTTGTTTTTGGTGTTAAATCGATGAGAGGCTGATCAATGTTTCCCTTCTCTTCTTCTAGTTTGTGAAGTTCGCCAACATCGAGGAGGACACGCCGTCCTACCACCGCCGCTACGACTTCTTCGTCTCCCAGTTCAGCGCCATGTGCCACTCGACCCACGAAGACCCAGAGACCAGAACCAGGTAAGGAGACGGGGACCTGTAGAACCTTACGAAGACACTTTATGTTGGTTTTTCCTTCATATATACAGTAATTACAGGCTTTCTGTCCCTCATTTGACCTGAAGAGAGTTGTTTTCCTCCTAAATAACCACGGACATTTATCCAGAGTTAGTTGAAAGCTGTGGAAAAAGCCAGTAAGTGGACATTGACTGCTGTTTGGTGAGTTTAAAAACCATCTGCACTGAACGATTCATGTTTGATCAGATGTTTAAAATTCACCTCTGCGTTCCTAAAACGTCGCCGCGGTTAAAAGCATGATGACGTATTGATTATTGATTAAATCCTGAAAGAGGCTGCATTATTCATACGCTGCACCCTCTCCTCTCTGATTGCACCGATTCTTTCATTTTATTAATTTAAAAAAAAAAAAAGAGAGAAAAACTCGTCTAAATATGGCGGCAGTGCGGCGGTCCAGCCAGGAAATGATGAATTGTTTAATTTGCCTCTTTAGCTCCACGGAGCAGCTGTAAGCCGTGTGAAAAAAACCCAGCTGATTGATCATTGATTGGGCAGATAGTTCCTCTCATTAGTTCCCTTCATGTGGTGAAATGGAGTCTGCCGCGGTTAAAGCTGAGAGTCGATGCACGTATTGATCTGTCTTTGTGAAATCTGATAGCGTATCCCCCCGTCCGGCTTCGTCGCATCATTTCTGACTTATTATGAAAACGTTTCATCGTTTTTATCGTCTCTCTTTGCTTTCTGAAAACAACCTTGATGGATCATACCAACAGCACATCCAGAGGGGGGGAGGGAGGGAGGAGGGGGGGTGTAATACAATCCCCAGCAGCACAGGTCTCATCCCCACTTGAATCCAATGAATACAGAATTAAATACATCTCCTCCTGATCCATATTTCATGGCTCTCCTCTCCCACTGAGACCACACGGCCTCACTTAAAACCACCGCTGCGCTCCGCCAGGATTGAAATCCGAGCGAGCGTTTTTTTTTTTTTTTCTTGAAAGACACATTGATGATGAAATGAAGTGTTAGAGAATAGCGAGGCTTAAATGATGCGAGTGATTTACAGGGAAATGAGTTTATCTGCAGCCAACAGCTCCGGTTTAGAGGTTTAATGTCCTCCGTGTGTCTTGAACAATAGCTTCACTTCACAGCAGCGAGAGAATATAACGTTACATCCGTCCCGTTTACAGCAGATAACACCTTTTATCTGAAGTGTACGTCGCACCGTCGTGGCTCCAGATGACTCTTACCTGAACTCAGTTCTCTCTTCATCACTGGAAACAGATTAAAATAAAAAGTCTCAGGATGAAACTAAGAAGAAGTGAAAGAAAAAATCTGCTTTATTCTTTTTTTTTTTTTTAACTTGAACACATTACATTTGATGTGAGATACTAATGTAAACATCATTTGTAGTGGACAGTCTGAGTATTTATATAAAATACAGACTCGTCTTCTACTAAAATCAGCAGTTTTTTATTTTTAATGATGTTAAATCTGAAGCAGCGTCAAGCAAACACTTTTCATTGTTGTGAAGAAAGAAAAACAAGAGTAAATAAATAATAATATTAATAATAATGATAAGTAAATAAGAGTCTCAGGATGAAAAGAAATGAAATGAATGAAAAAATCTGCTTTATTTCTTTATTTTTTTTTAACTTGAATCGTTTAAAAAAGGAGAATAAACTCCTGAATTTAATGGAAATTCATACAAATACAAAATTAGATGCTAATGTAAACATTTGTAGTAAATATTTATATAAAATACAGACTCTTCTTCTTCTAAAATCATCAGTTTTATTGTTTTTAATAATGTTAATCTGAGGCGGCGTCGGGCAAAGAGAAAGAAAGAGAAACTCTCCGCCTGCCGCTGAATTGTTCGGAGGGTAAAAATAGCTCAGTGGCGGCAGCAGTGGCGGTGGCGGCGAGGCTTTGGCGAGGCTGTAACACCCGCTGAGACGCCCGCCCTCCGACTCTAATACAGATCAGCAGTGTGTTAAAACAATTCCTGAAGACTCTCGCTGTCGTTGTCAAAACAGCGTCTCTGCTCCTGAATTACAGTCGCAGTTATTTACAAAAAAAGAAAAAAAATGACACCGCAGCAGCTGAGACCTGCCCGCACACGTGTGTGTGTGTGTGTGTGTGTGAATGGAAATACACTTTTATCTCTATTTATATGTATGAGTGTGTGTACATGCTGGTCGAGGGTGGAGGAGGGGACGAGGAGAGCCGGGGGGATGCTGGAATTATTTCCGAGTTGGCTTGATACCTCGCCGCTGCCGCCGCCGTCGCCGCCGCCGCCGAGCTGTAAACAGCGTGACTTCTCACTTCTTTTTTTTTTTCCTCCCCTCCACATATTTCATTATTCCATTCAGCGGCGTCTCGCTGTAGGTGGAGAGGAATTCCCAAATAGAATTTCTCTGGTGGTTATTGGATTAAGCCGAAGGCGAGGTCACCCGCCCTGTTTTTCATATTATTGCTGATACGATTGTGTGTGTGTGTGTGTGTGTGTGTGTGTGTGTGTGTGTGTGTCAGGAAATAGAGAGACAGAAATAGTAAACAGGGAAATCAGACTCGCTGGGATCTGATTGCACCTGAGTCCAGAGACCGATCCCGCTCTTCTGACTGTGTGTGTGTGTGTGTGTGTGTGTGTGTGATGGAAATTATATTAAAATTAAGTTTTATTAAGTTCCTCAGAAACCAGATGACGGTTAGAAGTTGGAGTTGAGGGAGACGCAGAGTGAGTTCAGTGTGCAGATTCATAATAAGAGAAAGAGTTGTAGATAAAAGAAGAAGAAGAAAAGTAGAAGTTTCTAGTTTTTATCTGTTTTCTACACGTTAGCAGCCCGACTCAATGAATTACAGTGACCCCCCGACCCCCCAAAAATGTTAAAGGGGACATAATCTGCACTTCATTTATATTCTGGGGCTCTACTGGAACATCTTTACATGCTTTAAAACTCCTTATTTCTACTGCTCCTTTATGCAGCTCCTCAGTTTTAGCTCCTGTCTCTTTAAGAGAGGCCCCGCCCCCTCCTGATCAGCCCACTCTCTTCTGATTGGTCAGCTTCAGGAAGCTACGTAAACCAACTATTTCACTTCTTTTACTTGATCTTAACTCAAAATGTCAACTTGTCAAATGCGTCCGTGCATGTCCGAGTAGACAACGTGAACAACATATGGAGAGACCTTAGCAACCGCCTTAGCAACCGAGGACATTTGTCGACAAAAATGTTACAAAATGAAGGATTGACAGCGGTTTGAAGCCCTGACTTTTGACTTGCAGGGGTTATTATTTTAAATATTTACAGGCATGTGTGACGAGCTGATGTCAGCTCGTTAGCAAGACAGAAATAAACGTCTTTCTACGTTCGTTCACCTCAAGTCGTGGAGCTTTGAACATGTTTACCATCACAACAGCATGTCAGTAACAGGAAACTCTTTCACTGTGTTTTATTCTTGTCTGTTTACGGCATGTGTACGCTTGTGTTTTTCCTCGTGCGACTAACGGTCACTGTTTGTGTCCGTGACAGGATCCGCGTGGCCGGGATTAAAGGTCTGCAGGGCGTGGTGAGGAAGACGGTGAACGACGAGCTGCAGGCCATCATCTGGGAGCCTCAACACATGGACAAGCTGATCCCGTCCATGCTGTTCAACATGCAGGACAGCGAGGATCTGGACAGGTACGAACACACACTCACTGCTCACCCTGAGTGTTTGTACTGTGACTGTTCTCCACCTTTCATCGCTGACAGGTGCAGACTCACACAGCGGTCGCTTTAACACAGAGGTGTCATAACTTTGTTTCATATTATCTGTTAAATCCTTTAAGGCACATTTGACTGATGGAACTGGTGCTAAATGGACATTATAGAGTCATTATAACACATTTACTCCACAGTTCCTACAATGTTTTTATCTTATTAGGGTACGGACTCATATTCGTTTTACATTCACCTGCAAGTCATAATTACAACTTTTCTGAAAGCTTAGATACACAGTGTCTGACTTGGCATTTAATACAGAAGTGTAAATAAAACAGAATGTATTTACAATGTAATTAAACCCAAAATTTAATGGATATATATAGAATATAACGTGATTTTGTTAATAGACGGTATCTTAAACTGTCATACAACCTTCCTGAGTTGTGAACACTTGCGAGTCCTTCTTCACATCCATCCAACAGCATGTACGCAGCATTAGTTTGAGTCTGACATCACTTCCTGTTTACTAACTATTGTTCTATATTTACTGTGTTTGTTTGAGTCTGACTGTGTAAATTTATCTCTCCAATTAAGAAAAGTGCTCTCAAATATTCCAAAATCAGTAGTTTCCATTTTCTGCTGACATTCCTATAACACAATGTGCCAACTTCCTGTAGATGTTTCACATTAAAAGCCTAAAAAGCCTTGTCATTTCTGAGAAGACAGTGGTGACATGTTATTTATTAACTCCTTGAAACACCTTTTAATTGTTTTAATTGTTGTTTTATGAACTTTATTAACAGTTTTCTTCCATCCTGCGTCTTATTTTATTTATTTTAAACCCTTTTTATATATCAAACTGTAGTTTGGAGACTTTTTTTTTCTGTTCTGGTGATTCGACCTTTTCCCTCTTTAACTTTTGCTGCTGTGTTCAGTGTGAGAAGAGTCAGGATCTAAACTAAATCCTGCTGTCGGGTCTGTCGTAAGTCGCTCTGGAAAGAATATAAACCCTCTCTGGGAACGACACACACACCTACGGCCTCGTTATATCCGCTCGATCCTCAAATCCCGCCTCGACAACCAGGTGAAGGAGGAAAATCTTGATGCCGCCGTCACACTGAGGAGTTTTCTGCGTCTCCTGGATTTTTTGAGCACGGCGCTCTCTGCTGAAAAGATTTACTGCGTAGATCAACGAGGCGAGACGAGAAGCTTAACTCTGCTCCTTCTTTCACTTCACCTCGTTTCTCCTCTCTTTGTTTAGTTTTGTCTCTGTGTTTTACACCTTCTTCCTTCCTCAAAAAAATAAATATTCATCAACATTTAGAGGCAAAATGAGTCACTTAAGGAGAAGAAACTTCAAAATAAATGCATCTGTGGGGGGAAAAAATACATATTTATATGAAACTCGCTGCCTTCCTGTTTGTATTTTCTCTTTTATGTTTTCCTTTTTTCATTTAGACGAGTTAAGACTTGATTTATCTCAGCTGCCGTCACTTTTAAAAGCCACTTTACTACAAGCAGCTGGCTTTCATCCAACAGATAAAGGAGGATTTTATTTATTTATTATTTTTTTTATCTCAGCTTTATTTAACAGTGTAGGTCCTGTTTAAAGGAGACTGGGCTGATACGGCAGCGTAAAACAACAACACAAGTCAAACAGATAAAACAAAACACTGCTTCTCTTCCTTATCTCCTCTTTTTGTTTTTTCTTCTTCTCCTCTCACTTTTCCTGCCTTCTCTCTCTTTTCTCTTTTATTTGTCTCTCTCTCTCTCTCTCTCTCTCTCTCACAGCAGCTTCCTCTCTCCTCTCCGTCTCATTCGGGTTTCCATGTGAACAAAAATCTATTTTTGGACCCTTTTTTTTTTTTTTGTATCTCTCCTTGTGTTTTTTTCTTCTTCTCCTGTTTGTGCTCCTCCACCTCCTCGCGTACCGTTGACTCATGTGGAGGAATTAAGGGGGTTTCGTGATGTGATCCGACCCCGGCCAGCCGCCGTCTGGATGTCATTATGTCGGTGGCGTTCGCGTCTAGGTGACACAAAGCGTCGCCGTCCATCCTGAACAGCAAACAGCAGCCGGTTACACTGTAGCTGCTGAAAACTCATCTGTTACTGTGTCATGTTGGAGTTTAGTTGATAAATTAAGAGGTAGTTTCACAATAAAATGACAATTTTCACACCTGAGATGATCATTGATGTGAAAGTGAAACTGTTTCTCTCTCTGCACTAAAATCAGCTGAACACTGATGAGACAAAGTTTAATTAAAAAAACAAAATAACAATAATAATAATAATTCAACATGTTCAACAGTCTCATACAGCTGAAACATTCAAGTGTCCACAAACAAACAACCAGACCTATGTTCTGTATGTTGTTCAGCTCAGGCCTCAGCTCTGAAGTCCAACCCCTCCCATCTGAGAGAGCTGGATCTGATTAATAGTTTTCGGTTTTCAAACCCAGAGAAATCTGTCATTTTAATCAAAGTAACGGACCGTTTCATTTGGTGGCCTGTCAATGGCGTCATACCTCCTCTACCAAAGAGTATAGTGCACAAGATGCATGCGTCGGCGCCGTGTTTGTCCGCTACAATGGCGTCTAGCAAAGAGTAACTTACACACATACAAGATAATACATGGGCTTTGTTGTGCTTGTTCCACACAAACTGTTAGAAATGGACTTTTATTCAGTTTGAAGCCACATTTTCATGATAAATTTAGCTGGTTTTTAACTCGATCTTTTAGCCGCAAGAAGGATTTTAGTCATTGGACGTCTGGATCTTAAGTTATCAGAGAAATAAACTGGGCAAACGTTAGCAGCAGCTCGGCTAACAGCCCCTCCAGGAAGTCCGCTCGCCCAACATGGTGGAGAAACACTGATTTTTTATCTGAAACTGCTTTAATTAGTATTTTAATGATTTTAATCTGTGTGTACGTTTGTTTTCGGAGAGAAGGAGACCTCTGCGGGTTATTTGGCTCCTGATAAATGATCCTTTGCTGCTTCACACCGTCATCACACTCCGTCTGTTGTTATTGTATTGATTGAGACGCCGAGCGGCTGAAATTACATGTTGTATGTTTAAAACTTTTTGATTCTAAATCAAGTGTCCAGTGATCATTTCAACTAGGAAACACACTCACTGAGCACTTTATTAGGAACATCTGCGCAATCTAACGTAATCTAACACAACAGTTCTGCCATAAAATCAACTTTTACGAAGCTTCTACATTTCCAGTTTTTGTTGACAGAAAGATGATAATTCAGCTTCTTGTTTATTATTGAGGTGGTAGCCGGTGTTAAACTGTTCCTAATATTCTGGGATAGACATGTGGTTGTTCTTTATTTCCATCTAAATAAACTCATTTTCTGATCCTCAGTGGATCAGAGGATGTGAAGGCCAGGAGATTATTCACTCTGTCCTCCAAATCTAAGTGAAAAACTGTTTGAATTTCCTGCTCCGCTAAGATGAAGCCGTTTTGTTTTGTTATGAGAAAGAAGCAGCGACCTCCTGTCGGGTTTATATTCTGACCTCTCAGCTATTTGTCTGTTTCTAAAGAGGCAGCGGGACAAAGAGGAAAAAAATCCAACCAAACGCTCCCGTTTCTCTCTTTTGAATCCTCCGAGTTTTGATCTTTCCCCTCCGATCCGTTCCCGCTCCTAACAGTCCAATCACCACATCTAATCTCCCACGATTTAAATGGAAATACTGTCTTCACATAATGCATATATAATTACATTGCATATATTTCCCTTCAGCTCCGCGGCGGTGCGGTTCATCACCGGGGGGTGGGGGGGTGGGGGGGTGGGGGTTTGACGTACCGGCCGTTTCTAATGGTCTTCTTGCAAATTAATGAGCAGATCCTTCAGTCAGATCTGAAGCTGGAAGTGAGGTCTTTGAAGGTGGCGAGGCAGAGTGTGTGAGGTTAAAGAGGAAGGGCACGTTAAATATTTAATACTTCAACTCTTTACATATATATATAAATATATTAATACAGTAATAGATTCACTGAACCACCAGTCTTTAGAGAAGTACAAATCCATGACTACAGAAGCGCAGATCATCCTGTTTCTCACTGTTTTCTGCATCTACTTTGGTGATTATTGATTCTTTTAGGACATTTAAATCTTTTATCTGTTTATCTGTCTATTTATTCACCTTAAAAATATTTTGGTCATTTACTCCTAACAGCAGCAGATAGTTTGGATTTAAAGGCTGTTTCTTTGTTATGAAGTAAACAAACAGTGTGTACAGTGGATTATCTTAACTTAACTTGTACAAATGTTGCTGTTGAACTTATTAAATGTCATTTTTAGCCTGGTTTTCTTCCAGGACTCTTAAACAGCTCTGGTTTAAACCATCAAGCTTTGTAGGCAGGTATAAAGAACCATATCTGTTCATTTGTAGATTATTTTCTCAATCAATTGCTCAGAAAATGGTGAAAAAGATGACTGTAAGTGACTGAAGAGGGCTTTTTTTCTTCATAAAATAAAATAGATTTAACCAGGTGATAACCTCAGAAAGAGGCTACTGTTTCAAAATCAAAGAATACAGCAGGAGGAGGCGTGTAGGATCTTAAACATGGCTAAGTATTTTGTTGTTTTTGATATTTTTCTATAGAAACATAAAGTTTTAAGAGAGACGGCTCCTTTTAGCTCTGAGCAAACGCTTCATTTATGGTGGAAACATGTTTTAACTTCCATCTGAGCGACTACGAGGCTGCTAGTTTTAGCTAAAAGGCTTCTTCGCACGCCGGGATGTTGATGAGCGATTATGTGTTTATGACGCTTCTGACCAATAAGAGCAGAGAAAGTCTCTCAACTGGCTTTTACGTTACACTGGACGGACGTTTACAATTGTTTGCAACCGTTCATGTCATCAGAGAGCTCGAGGCGGTCGAGTGAAAGTTAAAAATAGTCTCCAGTCAGTCTGTGAACGTTCTCATTCATCCAGGTCGAAGTTATTTGTAGGTAAACAACTGATTCAAAGGAAACTGGACTGAGATTTGCTTCTTATCTCAGTTAGGTCCAGTTATAATGTTTGCTGTCTTTTTGGCATTTCTGCGCTCTGAAACATTTTTGGTTCGGCTGTGATTCATCTAACAACGACTTATGAGCAGTGAGAAGAGTTCATTAGTCTGCCGTGTGATCGTGTGTCAGTTCAGCCAGAGATTCGATGTCCTAAAGGAGGACAAAATGTGTGAGAAGCCTGTTGAATAAAAGGTTTTAACCTCCCAATCACGAGGCAAAGAGCAGGAAGTTTCATGGTAATCATGGTGATTGTCATCTGTAATCATGCAGCATGCATCGCGTCGTCATGCCGACAGGTGCAAACATCTGCAATCAAAGCAAGCAGAGTCGTAACTTACTTTCCGAGCCTCGAGGCGGAGGACACGCATGACGACCGTCGAGCCGGGTCGGTCAGCGTCGACGGTCTGCAGACAGAAGTTATACAGCGTGTGAAGAACACGTTTGATATTTGATATTTGCGACCAATGATGTCACTCGAGTTGAGACGTAAACGGTAAACAAAGAAGAAGAAGAAAGGTTTGTGTTCTGAGAGAAAGCTGTGAAGAGGATGAACTCCCTCCTACCAGCGGCGTCCTGCGAGTCCGCTAATTGGAAGAACGGCGGTCCAACCCCCGGCTCCTGAAGTCCACATCCTGAAGTGTCCTTGGGAAAGATACTGAATCCCAAACGGCTCCTGAACACCGAATGATTAGAGACTCCTCCTGATGAGCAGGTTGAACGGCAGCGTGTGAACGTGGCGTGTAGCGTGAAGCGCTCTGAGTGGCGGGAAGGCTACAGAGGCGCCGTATAAACACAGCCATTTATCGCTTCAAACATCCGTCAGAGACTCAGCAGCAGTCAGAGGAAGCCGCAGGAAGAACCGTGTTTGTTTCCTTTTTTTTTCTTCTCCTCCGAACGCACAAACACAATCTGCTCGGGATAATGTTGTTCCCAAACACGGCCATGGTCAGTTTGCCCCGCAGCGGCGTGTCGCAGGCTTTTCTAATCGAGCCTCGGCGGACCTGGCGGGACGCCACAGTCAAGGGCGTTTTGATTCTGTTAATTGCTTCTCAGGGAAAGGCGGACGTGGGCAGCGTGCAGAAAACTGTGGAGGTGGAGGGGCTCGGAGAACGAAGAAAAAAGCTCCCCTTGTTTCACAATTAACTGCCTGCTTGTGTTGTTGGGCTGCACGCACACACACACACACACACACACACACACACGGTGCTGAGTTTCAGTGCAGCCACCTTGAAAATGACTTTGACCTCTGTGTGTGTGTGTTTTTGTCTTATTTCTGCAGTCACATATCTCAGCTTTCCTTTAACCTGCAGCCGTCAGTCCATTTAATCAATTTCCAAAAAACAGAATTAATCAGGAACTGTTTTGATAATCCAATAATCAGGCGGGGGGAGGGGTTGATAGCTGCAGTCGAGGGGGAACGTGTCCTTCTGTCTTTTTAAATCGTCAGTAGATCTCGGGTTCAGGGTGTCGGCTGGAGACGTTAACGGAGTCTGAGGTTTTTCCAGACAGAAGCAGAGTCGTCGTCGTCGTAGTTTAACTTCTTTCACCACGTTGCTAACCCTGTATTTCACCTCTTTGAACTCCTGAACTGAGTGTAGCTGTGAATCAGGGTTTTGTCGTCGTGTCTGATGGTATGCAGCAGGGATTGAAGGTGTTTTTAACTGATGACGCTCTTGTCTTGAGTCGGTGTTGTTTAAACGCGGCGCCTTCTTCAGCGCTGGGCTGTGACTGCTGGTCAAAGTCACAGCTGTTTTTTTTAGAGCATCACAACTCCTGAAAACTGACTCGTTTCACTGTCTTACGTGTCCACTGTCAGATCCCTGGCTCCTAAAGTCCACATGTGGAAGTGTCCTCGCTATACGTTCGGTCTGATAACGTTTGGGAAGTCTAGACGAGGTGCACGACTGACGTTAGTAGAGGGTCAGACAGGAAGTTAATAATGATGACGAAGCCCATCTGACGTCACCATAATCTGCAAGCTTTGACCCAACTTATCTGAAACGCAGATCAACATGGTGGTTTGACACGATGACACGGGTCCCGTCTTTGTACTCACGGAGGCTGTAGGTGGCGGTCTAAACGTTGACGGAGGTCCTCCTCAGCTTCACCGCTCCGCTTCTTAGAGGCAGGCTGAAGGCCCAAACGCACTGAAAGCGTCTGATGTGAATGTTTTGAGTTTCCGAACTTGCACCAAGAGCGTTTTGAGGTGCGTCAAACTGCCGTGACGCCCCGAATCCGACCTTGGTTTTATTGTGGAGCGTCAAATGAGGAGCCAGCGAGACGGTGTGAGCGGGCTCAGATATAGAGAGGGAGGGGCGGTCAAGAGAAAGAGAGAGATAAAATATTATTTTCTGATTGTTTCATGTCTGTTCAGCAGATGATTTACTGCAGAAACAGACGCTCTTGGTCGTGTCTCCTTCCTCTCAGTCATCACATCCTGCAGTAAACACAAAGAACAACGGGACAAATCTGTGTTTGCATTTTTTATTTAAATCTCGACGCCCCTGCGGTGCGCCGTTAAATGAGGCGTGTCGTTACAAACCAGCCGTCATCGATGGGGGGAAAAAACAACCTCTCCCCTCCGACCTCCATGAAAACCTTCCAGCTGTAGCTCAGAGACGGAAACACGACTCCACATGAACGATGATGTCGCTCTACATGTTGAACAAAACATCAGGTTTAAGATTATATCACGTCTGTTTAACTCCAGCGACTGTGCAGCTCTGTGTCTGAACACTTTAAACCAGCGTAGACATAGTTTTACTTTGTTTTGGCTCCATTTTTGAGTCCAAACTTCAAACTGTCCTCAGTAAAAACTACATTTTATAAACTTTTATCTCTGCAGTGAGTTTTAATTTATTGTTTTTATTATTCTGGCATGTTTTTAGCCTTATTGTGTTTTTAAAAAAATAACACCACTGCCAAATATTCACAGCCACGGCCATGTTTAACGTCTGCACTGTCACGCATCGTTTCCTGTCATTTATTATGCGTCTGTGTCGTCTGTGACTGTAAATTAAAACGTTCTTAAATCCACAAACCATCAGAAACCATCTTAGTTTGTTTCTGTCCACTTCATTAAACATCACCAGCCTTATATTATCGGAGAGATTTTTTCATTTTTTGTCTCATTTTCCTGCTTCTAACAAGCAATAAACGTTTAATTTCCCTCTGAACCGCCTGCGTGGGCCGACCAGTGATTGCATAGTTTCCCTCCTGAGACCCGGCAGCCTACGGTCCATCTGTGACCGGGCTTATTGCACAGGAAGTGATTTACTATTGCATTATTTTATCAATATATATAAATATATATGTATAAGGAGGCCTGCCTGGTCTCACACCAGCTCCTGGAGCTGCAGGATCGACGTCCTCATCAGGGAAACGGACGCTTCACGTGGTTAAAGCCGCCCGTCGGTCTCTAAACGTGAACGCAGCTTCTGTCTGGATGTGAAAGCGCTGCGAGCACTTAAGCTAATTAAAGCCGTCAGGGATTATTTGCTAGTCTGTGATTAACAGTTTCATCAACTCCACAGAAAATAAACATGATTTAAGCTAATAAAAACGATGCTGATGACACGTCATGCTCAGAAATGAACCGTAGTGCTCGCTGTCGTTACTGCTACCTGATTGGTGGAGACTTTATTTAACATATTTTCCAAAGTGTCAGTTTCTTTATAGAGCAGCTGAAAGTTTAGCAGATTATAAACTGTATTTTCATGACTATTTTCAACATATAAACACTTTTTACAGGACATATTTCTTTGCAGAAGAGTCCAGTCAGTGAGTCGGTTTAAGATTTATTTGAGGAACAGCAGCTGGAGCTTTCAGTCATATTACACCGTCTTCTTCTGGACCTCACGGTGACACGGTTTAGTGAACGATTGTTGTTTGACGATGTAAAACTGAAGCATCGTACAAGATAAAAACACAAAAATAACTCCACAGAGCTCCTGGAAGTCGATAAAACTGCTACAACAATGTAAACAAAACTGTGATTTATTGGCATCAACCTTCTTGATTTAAGTGTAAAATAGATTAAAATGTATATTTAATATGATTCATTGTGTTAAACAGGAGTAAAAGGACTAAACAGACACTTTATTTTAGTGTGAGTGTGACCTTAAAACAAAGCATTTTTATTTTAATTCCACTTCTTGATTCATTGAAAGAAGTTTGATCCCACATTCGGTGTAAAATCATTTAGTTTCCTCTTCATTTTTTGCAGCGTGCAGTTTCCCCGTCCGTCTCATCTGCTGATTTAGTTTCTATCGACTGTCCGCCCCCTCCGTCTTCTCCCTCTCTCCCCTCGCTGTCTGTCTTATTCTTTCCTTTATCCTCTTTGATCTCTGTCATTTGATTCCTCTGTCACCGTTAAACCTCTCTCTGCCTCCTACATCACATTAATCAGGATTAATTTTTATTGGTTTCCAGAAATCTGAATTCTTGTTCTCACGCTGCTGCTGCTGCAGCTGTCGTCGTCTTTATCAGCCGAGTCTCAATGTAAAATAATTCCTGCTTTATTTCTTCATGTTGCAGCTTCAACCTGGAAGACGAGCCGCTTGTTATCTGGTTTAAAACGTGTTTTTACACGTGATTACAGACATTTATCTGAGTCTGATGACATTATTAGGTATTATTGTTATATACAGCTGATATAAATCTGATATAAGTGTCAATAAATGTACATATTTAATAAATAATTGTAGTAATTTATTGTCCTGAATGGTTTTTCTGTCATTATTTGAACATGAAAAAGACTGAAATTGCATCTTATGTTGTATAAAAAGTCTAAATGTTTATCTTTACTTCAGGATTTGAGCTTTCAGGACTTTTATTTATCATGAAAACATCAGAAGAAAGAAGCTTTTTACTCTTTACGTCCACTTTTATCAGCAGATCAGGTGCAAACATCCTCTTCGTGATGGTTTATTGGGAACCATGTAGTGACACTGAGTCCAATAAAACCGGTAATAAAACTGAAGTGGGCGGCGTTCAGCGCTTCTTCCAGCTGTTTCCAGCACATCTGTCTTCTGTCTGGAGGTTTTATTATTCAGCGTATCAGAGACGTAAACACATCAGGTTTCCTCTATTGATTAACGTGAAATCATATAGATCATGAGATGAGGTTTTCCTCCTCCTCCTCCTGAGGGATCCCGTGGTGTTCCCAGCAGGTTCTGGTTCTGTCCCGAGTCCAGTAAACCTCCACAGAGAGGAGACCTGATCCTGAACGCTGGTATTTTTAGCTCCTCTCTGTTTCTAAAAGGCGTCCGTTGCTTCCACAGAGTATTGATCGGGGCTCCACTCCTCACGGGTAGTTTTTTTTTTTGACTAATCAATAAGAAGTTTGGTCTGTAAAATGTCAGAAACTGGTAAAAAAAAAATAAAGATCATGTTTAGTCCACAAAGAAAATATTCACATTTAAGAAGCTGGAATCAGAGAATTTGAATATTTTCTAAAAAAAAAAAAGACTCAAAACAATCAAAATAATTGATGTTTTATTTTCTTTTCTTTGTTTTTTTAATCTTTAATGATGATGCTTTTATTCTGAAAACAACAGGAAACGAGTATAAAAACTATAAAAGTCCGAACCAGACTCAAACTGGGAACGCTGGTGTTGATGGTCGGCACGTGAAACTACCGACAGATACTGAATAAAATGTCTTGACCACACATTTCTTACAGTGTTTCTATGCTCTCATGACACACACACACACACACACACACACACACACACACACACTATCTGATTGAAGCTGGTCGATACTCTTTCATTTGATTTCTTCTTTTCTTTTTTTTTTTTCCGGCTGCTCTGATTGATTTCTTTTCAGTCTCTCCTCCGTCTTTAGTCTTTCATTCTTCACTCGCTCTTCATCCATCTGTCTCATATCCTGAAGGTTTTCTTTTTTTTCCTCCTCCTCTCTCTAAATGTTATTGCTCTTTGCTCTCTCTCTCTTCACAGATTATTAGTGTGTGATATGAGGAATTGATTCTCGGTCCTGTAGAACACACAGACGCTCTCCACGCTTTATTTTTCATTTAAATTAAATCAGTTTGTTTGTTTGATAATTCAACTGTTTTCAGTCTTTTCTTAAACTGTCTCTCTCTGTTATCTGGCGCAGGGCGGGGCACCCGAGCACGCCGTCGGTCGCGGGTCAGGACGGCGAGGAGAACCCGGCGGCGCTGGCGGAGAACTGCTTCAGAGAGCTGCTGGGCAGAGCGGCGTACGGGAACATGAACAACGCCGTGCGACCCGTGCTGGTGTGAGTAAACTGAATGTTTGAATGAAGCCGCAGCAGTTTGAAGGTTTGAAGGTTTTCCTTCAGATTTAACGTCACTAAGGAAGCAGTCTGCATTCTGATTGGTTGAATACTCTCTGTGTTACTTTCATAAGGAGAAAAGTGCTACATCAGCAGCTTTCCAGGATTAATCCATTATTTCCTGCGGTGGAGGGAAAGGACTAACAAACTACTTGAACCCCCCCAACTTAACAGAGACTGCTGGCCATCGAGCAGCGGTGTGGGGGGGAGGGGTGTGGGTGTGTTTATTTGTGCTCTAACTGCTATGAAACGATCATAAAATAACATTTTTTTGACCGGCTTTCTCGCTACCAGTGCTCCCTCCCTCCATTCACTCTCAAGCTCGCTCGACCACAGCTGCTCTCTCTCTTGTTGGTCGCCAATCACAGCCGGAGATCAGACTGATGATGGACAAAGACGTTTCTCGGACGAGAGGAGGATGTTTCTCTTCATTTGATAACGTTAAAAGTAAAGTTAGACTTTACTGTCTCTTTAAAAGAAAGACGAGAGAGAAAGAGAGAGAGCAGCTGTGGTCGAGCGAGTTAAGAGAGTGAATGAAGAGAGGGAGCGCTGGTAGCGAGAAAGCTGGTGAATCAGATCAATTAAATGAATCAAGGTTTTCTTTTCACGACGGACAGTTTAAAAGAACAAAAAGGATAAAAAGCGATGAAGCAGAACCGGAGATCTTCTCTCTGTTTTTCTTCCTCTTTGACCAAACCTGGCGCCTACATTACCCATAATGCAACACGACTTAATTCACTAGACTGTAGACGGACTTCGACACCTTTCTGTTGCTCCTGAAAAGCCTCTTTCTTTGTATTTCACCTCTCTGGTTTCTTTTCTTTCATATCGAGCCGCCCTCCTCGGAGAGATTCCGGGTGCGTTTGTTTCGCTGTAACGTGTCTCCCCGCTAATACGGAGATAGCTTCTACTGTGTTTGTTATTTTAGTTCAGATCTCTTTTGTTTTCACCTGAACAAAGAAAGAAAGTAAATAAAGAAGCAAACACAAACAAAGGCCCACCTTCTTCTTCTTCTTCTTCTTCTTCTTCTGCAGCAGCGCTCAGATTCATAACCTGCTTTATTACACATTGGAGTCATGACACAGACAGCGGGCGAGGTGACAGGGGAGCAAATAAACCTGTCACACACACACACACACACACACTAACACACACACACACACACACACACACACAGAGGTTAGACATATAAACACACATTCAGACACTTTCTTGCACTGGCATTCATTTTCTCACACACTTAAACGCACACACACACTCTCTCTATGACTCACACTCTGTCTCTTTCTTTTTATCTCACACACACACACACACACACACACACACTTTCTCTCACACACACACACACCTTCCTCTCAGCACACACAGAGGAAATTAAACGAGCTCTCTTATCACGCAGACAGCTGCCGTGTGAGAGCGGCGCACCGTCGCCACCCGGTGACTGTTTCTCCCTCCTGGGATTTTTAAAACATCCCCACAATCGCCGCTCCTATTGGCCGCGCCGCTCCCCGCCACTCGGCACAGTTCGCATAAATTGGACAATTACCGAGTGAATAGCCCGAGCGCCCGCTGAGACTTCCTCTGTCATCGTCTGTTTCTGCTCCGCTGAGCCGCTCTCTGAGTGCCGACTTCACTTCCATCCCCCTTTTTTTTTATCCTCGCCAGCTTCAGGAGGAAAAAAGCGGAGATTTAAATTAATGGGTTTTTGTATTTAGCGGCGTGGACCCAGGGAAGATGGCGTCAGACAGTTAGTTAGTATGCAGGTGGACGCTTCGGTTTCAGAAACATCCTGACAGTCATTGGCGCCACCAGCAGGTCACACGCCGCCATCGCCTCACAGCAGATAAGAAGCCGTTAATCCTGCGTCGCAGTTCATTAACAAGTGAGACCAGATCAACAAATAAACCTGCTAACCTGCTTTAAATCGATCCTCTTGGTGGTGATATTGGATTTTATTTAGCGGGCGTTATTGCCGCCACTCATCAAACGCATCACTAAAACAGCCGGGTGAGACGCTTCTCTGCACTCATTGGTCAGATAAACACAGGAAGGAGCTCCGAACTGGATGTCAGTCCAGGTCAGATTAAAAAAAAAAAAAAAAAAAATGGCAGAAGTTACATTTATAAACAACAGGAAACCAGTTAAAATGCAGTTATTTGGTAAAGTCAGCTGTTGAGTGAGGTATGAAATTCCAGGTTTTGTAACTGAGGTTGTAGCAGCTTCGGTTTGTGGAAACTCGCAGCTGTATCAGACAGCAACACATCGTCACCATGTTTGAGGCTTTCCTGGTGCAAGGATCTATCCTGAAGAAGCTTAATGACCTAATGATAGTAAATATATCATCTTACACTCAACTACAAGTGACTTTTAACTCCGCTGCTCTTAATTACGTCCTGAAGAACATAAACCCAACATATAATCTTCTCAATGAATGAATCTTAATGCTAACATGTTAGCTATCATGCTAACTGTTCGCATGTTAGTGGAGACACTTCTAACATTCATCAGTGCATCCTGAACCAAAATGTTGGCTGGTTTGCTCATGTATCAGTTTATTTACAAGGCCGTCATTGGAAAGCTGCCTTCTCACATTAAATCCACATCACACTAGAACTAATGACCGGCTTTCGCTCTACGTCCGTCGTGTTCATACAGAGCATAGAGGAACTGCTTTTGGCTTCTTTGCACTGCAAAGCACTTTAAAAATAGATTCATTAGTAACTCTTAGTCATTTTAAATCCATAATCTCAAACCTTTTAACTTCTTTGTACCTGTTTTTAATTGATTTTGTTGTTACTTTATTTATTAATTTTATTTATCTGTTGTTTAATTGATTGTCCTCTTTCTGCTCATCGTCATTGGAAATGATTTTCGAGTTTAAATAAAGACGTTTTCATCTCTAAAACATCAAATATAGTGAAAAATAACTTTCACAGTTTCCTAGAGTCCGAAGTTACACCATCAAATATCTTATTTTGTCCGACCAACAGTCCAAAACACAAATATTAAGCATTTCTGACTTGACGTAAATCAAAACAGCTGCAGATTAATTTTTTTTTTTTCGAAGAACAGCAGCTACATTTGTTAAAGCTGGTGTCCAAGAGACTGAAGCGACGGATCCGTTCTGCTTTCATTTGTAAGACTGATGCAACAGTCATTTATCCTTCAAATTAGATTATTTCACGGTGTTTCTGTTTTAATTGATGGTGATTCAGACTCGCAGACTCGTCTGTGATCGCCGCTGGTAATTAATTCTCTGGAGAGCCTCGACGACACTTTGATTGATGGGATCCCGACGACTGATTGTGAGCGAATCCACGGTGGATTCTCCGAGTTTTAAGAGTTGAAATTAAAAAAAAAAAAGTTCCCAGTAGTCATGTGGAAAAGTGAACCATGGGTTTATTTTATCAGTTTAGTCTCTCAGAGATTCATTAAGTCTTTGTTTCAGTGTCGTGTTTTAAATAACAGAAACCAGTGTGCTGCTTGCAAATTCAATCAGGGAGCAAAGCTCTTAATGCCGCCGTTAACAATTAATTACATGATATTACTGTGACTGCTTGACATCTGTAGGGCCTCTTCAAGAACTGAGCTGCATTAAATAATTTTTCTCTCTTCTTCCAATTAGTGTCATTGGTTTCCTCTTTGCCTCAGAGCTTTTTCACTTAATTTATTTGAAGCCGAGTGTTCTTTCTTCATTTTCTTTCCTTCCTCCTTCATGTACGCAGACCCGATACCGACCTCGCTTTCACATCATTCAGTCGTTTAGAGCTTTCTTGTCTTCTCAGTGACCTTCAACAGCTTCATAACCCGCTAGTTCAAAGCTCTAATGTGTAATTATTCCTCATTAAAATGTGTAAAAACAACTAGACCTTTGTTCTATATGTTGTTCAGCTCAGGCCTCAACTCTGAAGTCCAACCCCTCCCATCCGAGAGAGCTGCATCTGATTAATAGTTTTCGGTTTTCAAACCCAGAGAAATCTGTCATTTTAATCAAAGTAACGGACTGTTTCATTTGGTGGCCTGTCAATGGCGTCATACCTCCTCTACCAAAGAGTATAGTGCACAAGATGCATGCGTCGGCGCCGTGTTTGTCCGCTACAATGGCGTCTAGCAAAGAGTAACTTGCACACATACAAGATAATACATGGGCTTTGTTGTGCTTGTTCCACACAAACTGTTAGAAATGGACTTTTATTCAGTTTGAAGCCACATTTTCATGATAAATTTAGCTGGTTTTTAACTTGATCTTTTAGCCGCAAGAAGGATTTTAGTCATTGGACGTCTGGATCTTAAGTTATCAGAGAAATAAAGTGGGCAAACGTTAGCAGCAGCTCGGCTAACAGCCCCTCCAGGAAGTCCGCTGCTCGCCCAACATGGTGGAGAAACACTGATTTTTTAGCTGAAACTGCTTTAATTAGTATTTTTAATGATTTTAATCTGCGTGTACATTTGTTCTGGAGAGGAGGAGACTTGTGCAGGTTATTCAGCTCCTGATAAATGATCCTTTGCTGCTTCACACCGTCTTTTGTGTTTTGATTGAGACGCCAAGCGGCTGAAATTACATATTGTGTGTTTAAAAGGGAAATGGCACTTTTCTACCGTAACAGAATTACTCATTCACTCATTTATACACACACACACGGATAGGAAGAGCCCGGGATCGAACCACCAACCCTGCAGTTTGTGGGTCATAATGTCCTTTTCCATGTCGACACCTATAGAGTCCACCTGAGAACATGAATAAATACACATTATGTTCATTTAAATATTTCTCTTTCTCTTCTTCCAAGAACACCAGAGACATGAAAACCACACACACGAGCCATTTCCTTTTCTTCACACCAGACGTTACATGTATTTGTCTTTCTGAAGATGATCTGATTAAGTTGTTTGTTTTGGTTGACAAGCAGCTGCACTGATTGTGTTTATGCCAAATCAAAGGTGCATTTTTAACAAAGCTGACGTTGATGAATCATTTTTGTGTGATTCATTTGATGGTTCTGTTCATTTAAACAGGAGTCAACACTGTATTTAATGTTTTTATCTCATCCTGTGGATGTGTCACACTTTGTAAAGTCGGTTTAAATACGACTGAACATCGATCATATTTCTGACGCCGATGGTTTTCAGCTCCATGTGATGAATTAATGATATAAAAGAGCCACACAGCTGTTCTCCGCTGATGCAACACAATCTGTAGAAACTTTTATGCAACAGGCCGCTGATGTTTTCCCGCCTTTCCTCTGCTTGAGTGTCATCTACTTCCTGTGAATCATGCAGAGTTTTCCAGGGTTTTTGTGACAGTCGTGCTGCTAACAGTTGAGCTGTGCTGACGTGTTTTTCACATCACAGCGTGGTAAAGTAAAGAAGTTGTTTACCTGTTGGAGATCTACTGCAGCTGTTATGTACATATCATACGTGTATGGTGGGAGTAAAGTAAAAAAAAAACAAATAAATAGAATTACGGTAGCTTTAAAGTTGTTTTTCTATAAGCTGTCATTTATGAAAAGACAGGAAGCAGAATACTTGACTATAAGCTGATATTAGAGGTTTCTTTTTGGGTCACATGATTCTTAAATAATGTAAGAACCCTTTAGTCGAGGCACCGTGTTCATGTGTCATGTGTTCAGTAGCTTGACAGCTCTGTGTCATAATTTAACACACTAAAGAGAACAAACTCGCTGATAATGGAAAACAGTTATTTACCAAACTGTCAGTGTTTCTCTTTAACCCTTTCCTGCATGGTGACAGATATTTGGCAGCCATCTTTGAACCATTTCAGTTGTAGCATCGTGTCCGGACGACCAGATGTTTGTCTACGTTTCCACCTGAAAATCTTTTTTTTTTTTGACTCTTTCTTTCAAGTAGCTCAGGAATATCTGTTCAATACTTTTTATTCTCAGAGAAATAACAAAAAAACAGCAAAATAAGATGTTTGAAATACAAGTTTTTAATAATATTTTTCATTCTGTCTATTAGGCCTAGGTCGTGTTTTTCAAATATCGTCTCCATTGTTGTCCTCATATAATGTTCCTGTGTGTATTCATACCATTTGCTCTTAGTAATATTGCTCTATTGATCTCTATAAATCACTTTATACTCCATTGATGCAGCGGACATGTTTCAAAATTCAATATATTAAAAAAAAACTTAAAAAACTTACTGACATAATTTTTCACTTGTTTAAGAGTAAAAACAAACATTTTTTTTTGCTCTGTGATTTAATAATTCATGCATGAAAGGGTTAATTTTTCTCTTCATCATTTGTCATGTATGAAAACACCTTAACTGAAAACAGTAAACAGAATACTTGATTATTATAAGCTGATTATTATAACAGCATTTATATGAGAGTGATTCTGATCCATATAAGCAGGTGATCACTGCATCGTATCTGAACCCCGGTGGGGCCGCCCACACTGAAGTTAAATATAATGTATGCAGGTGTGTGTGTGTGTGTGTGTGTGTGAACAGTCTCTGCGGTCCGGTCTTTAATGATTCTCTCGATGAAACAGCTGCTGAGCTTCTCGTCTGTCTTTCCTTCGGTCTGTGGGTGAAACCACCACTTCTGCTCCTGCAGGGAGGAGGAGGAGGAGGATGAGGAGGAGGAGGAGGAAGAGGGAGCGTCTCCAGACTATAAATAGCAGGGTTTGGGATGAACGGGGAGGGGAGGGGGGGCAGGAGGGTTTTGGGGGTTTGGATTGACGTAATGTTGGTGAACTGTACATCAAACTTCCTCCTTCTCTCTCTCTGTCCGTCCTCTGCTGGTTCGTTTCTGCTTCTCTTTGTCTCGTTTTAAACGGCTGCTTTGATATTAATATATAAATATATTTGAACTCGGATGGTTAATCAGACTCCTACGGCTCAGCATCTCCCTCTGAGTATCTCCCAGGAAACCGGTTAAAAGAGGAACAATACGTCTCCACCTCATCAATACTTTTTCTCTGTTTTGCTCTCTCGGTCTGTTTTCTATTTCCTGTCTGTCCGTCTTGGGAGAGGGATCCTTCCTCTGTCTGTTCCTCAAGTTTCTTCCATGTTTCCCTCTTTTAAAGGTTTTTCCTCATTTGAATCGAGGATCTAAAGACAGATGTTGTTATGTCGTACAGTTTAAAGCCCCAACGAGGCAAATTTCTGATTTGCAATATTGGATGAAGTAAATAAAATCGACTTAACTTGAAACTTGGACTCGATGAAGACTTATATCCAAATATCTTCAGATTAACTTTGGCAGCGTCGACTCCTCTCCTCCTGCAGAAACTCAGACGTTCTGAATAAATACCGTGAACCAACATACGATGTGACGGATCAATACATCAGATCCTGATCATCCTGATTAGTTACCAGACGGTGGCTTAATCAATCACCTCATTGAAAGAGTTCAACAAATAAATAAGGATCAAAATCAATAAAGCAGAACCAGAGATGTCATTCGCCTACGTTACCCACAATGCAACTCGACTGTAACGATTCAGGTGTGTTATGCTAGTAGCGGCTAATGTAGCATTTAGCTGCTAACCTCACGTCTCTCCGACTCCGCACCCTCCAGATTTCCAAACTCGGTGTCTTCAGGGCATATGTTTCCACATATGTACTCCCTACGACATGCGTATAATCCCTCATCTTTTTCTGCTCATTTTTATATTTAATTCTAAAAGTGTAAAAAAAAAAAAAAAAAAAAAGTGTAAAATTCTTTATTTCAGATGAGGTGAAGCACCTCCAAGAACTTGTTTTTCTACAAACCTTTTTTTTAAGTTATAATTAATAAAAGAAAGCAAGAAGAAGGAGAATTTTACCCATAAAATAAAGTATAAATCTGTCTCATTAAAGAATAAATAAACTAAACGTTACTGTAAATATTAAAGCGCCACTCATTTCCGGGTATTATTAGAAATCAGCATCATAATAAAAATTATTATCCTACCGGAGATACGTCACATTTTCAGTTATTTTTCCAGTTAAAAACAGTCGACTATCTGCTGACATGCAGGTGTGTCTGAAGTGAAGCTCCTCCGTCTCAAACTTCAAACAGAATTTAATCAACCCGTCAGTGAAACGGAGACGCCGTTCAAGTGAGAAACAATCCTGAAGGAAAGCAGCGGAGCGTCTGACCTTCACATCCACGGAGGGGGAAAACATGTCGAGGAGAGAGAAACACAGCGAATGAGGTCGAAGAGTCGGGTCGGCGGTCCGGTCGGAGGTGGAGGTTTGATGGCGGCGGGCTTGAATGAAGTCTCGCCGGCTCCGTGTGGATGAAAAAAGCCCAGAGGTCAGAGAGCAGAGAGTCGGAGATGTAGCTGTGTGTTTGAAATCTTTCCAGATGAACTCCTGGGTTTCAGTGCAGCTCTGAAGGAGAAAGGTTTTTAAAAAAATGTGTGAAGAAAAGCGAGAACCTTCAAGTCCTGGAGGAACGTGGCGGGAAACATCAGTAGGATCGCCTCTCATGGTTCAGCACACACATGTGAGCTGCAGATTATTTACCAAGTTTGTGTGTTTATCAGTTTAGCATCGCTAAGCTAGGCTAACCCGTTGTTGCTAACTTTGGAGCTAACCTTCACTTTTCCAGCAGTTGGGGGAAACAACAGACGTGACTTTTCATGGTGTTGACAAGCTGCAGCGTTTATTAACTGACACACTGTAGTCTGTACTGTACATTTACTGCCAGACTGACAACTTACTGCTGCTGCTAACCGTTTCCTCTGCTAGCATAGCATTTACCGTTATTTCAGACGCTCTCTCTCTCTTGCTTAACCACTCACTAGCTAAGGAGTTACGCTAACTGCAGTTTCCATGGCAACGACACAGACGTTAACTCGAGACAGCGCTGCTCAACGGCTCCCAAACGCTACTGATTTAAGGATGAATTAATATTTGGCGATATTTTTGACATTTTAAAAATATTTTTGGCCCGTACTGGCTACAATTCATATATATATATACATTATATTCATTTGAAATGCTGGAAATTAGACGCAAGGGAATTAAAGACGTAAGCATGGACTGATGAAGACTAAAGCAGCAGCAGATCTTCCTCTTCCTTTCGGCTCTCTTGTTTTCTTCTCATCTTGAAACAGTAAAACAATCCCTTTATTTTATTTCCCCACAAAGGAGTCAAAGCTCAAACTGCGAGTTGCTCGGACGAGAGCTTCAGATAAATGACTAAAGACTTTCTGTGTCTTTGAGGCTTTATCTCACAGCCTTTTAGATCTTTACTCGTCAGGAAAAACGCAAAATGTTTTTGATGATGTACAGTTTTAATATATGAAGCTATAAATGTTAAATAAGCCAAACTCCATATAGTCAGCTCCTCTTATAAATCAACCTCCTGTCTGTGTGTCTGTGTGTGTGTGTGTGTGTGTGTGTGTGTGTCGTACCAGCAGACGTAAATAGCAGATGTATCTCATAGATGAGTTCACCTCGAGGCTTTTCAGGTCGGCTCCCGCAGAGACGACTAAATCCGTCGTTCCTCCATCTGCCGCTCGCCGTCTTCTTCTTCTTCAAACCGCCCACGCCGCCGCCATGTTTCACGGTGACCTCAGACCTCTGCGTCCTCTTCGAGCTCAGAGTTCAACTTTTCAAACACGCGGATCCGTTTCACCTTCTTTAGCCTGGTCAGATCGGCGGTGGGACGTCTCAGGGGAGGGGTTCTTTTGATTCGCTGTAGTTTTTATGCTTTTTTATTTTATTTATTTCTGATCCTCCTCACAGTTTTCTGATTATATCTGTCTGTCTTTATTCTGTTAAATAGTTTGGCTGCATGATTACAGTGTAAATGAGACACACAGTGTTTATAAAGGACAGCATACAAAGCCATAAGAGTGTAAACACATTATTCACATATGAACAGATGATATATTTTGCTGATATATTCGCCCTTTTCTCCCAACCTTTTCTCTCGATTGACACAATTTACCACAAACCAAACACCTCCTCTTCTACTCAGAGTCATAACTTTACATCATACACGTCCTTCTTCTCTCCAGCGGCGTCAGGATCTCTGTCAGACGTCTATAAATCCATTATGACTTCATATAAAAAGGCTTCAGATCTTTTCTCCAGTATCGACAGGAAGCTGCTCGTAGACTTTTCATGATGCAGATGTAAACAAATAAACTCCATAACTTCTGCTCAGTTTTCATCAGATCAGTCGGTCAGTGTGGATTAAATGGATCGACTGATGTTATTATTACCTCGTTATCAGATGTTAAAACTGATGAGGTGAACTTTAAGACTGTTTTAAAAGAACTTTTTCTAATGTTTTACTTTTACTGAGCTCCTCTCTTCCCTTCCAGTAGTTATGGCTGGTATCTGATTTATTAAACACACAACCTGCAGTTTTTATAGAGAATAACACGTCACTTCCACTCAAACCTTTAACAGTAACACAGCCCACAATTAGACTTTAATACAAATATAAATCCTGTTAAATCATTTGAATAATTAAGAAACATGAATATTTAGAAAGTGTGTTTTATTTGCTGCTGAACATATAAATGTATGTATGAACATTTTCATTTGATAGCATCTTAAAAGAAAAAGATAAAGACGTTTTGTGACATGTAGGTCGACCTTAAATGCTTTTGTTGCCTAAACACAACCAACTTTCTCCTTTGTTGGTATTTTATAAAGCAACAAATGTCGTTATTTTTCTTCTTTCTGAGCCAAAAGTCTCAGATTTGAAGAAGACTGCAGATAATTTAGAAACATAAATAGTTAGAAAGTGTGTTTTATTTGCTGCTGAAGATATAAATGTATGTATGAACAGAAGCATGAATGGTAGTAAAAACTATTTAATACAGAAAATGTAGCAGTTGACTTGATTTTCAACAGCTTCAACGCAGCCTGAGAGTTTCTCCTCCGCACAACGCCGTCGAGAAAAAACACAAAGTAGACATGTAGCAGCGTCCCATGCAACTCTCTGTACAGGTCGACCTCAACCAAAGTGCTTTTATTGTCTAAACACAACCGACTTCCTCCTTTTATAGACGTTTTATAAAGTGCTGATGTTTTTCTTGTCAGCTAAATGTCTCAGGTTTTATTTGGATGAAGCTGGAAGACAATAAACAGTCCTGTTTCTGTGTCCACGTGTTTATTTTACTGCTGTATAACTGATAATATTAATGGTATTAATTATATTTTTCTGTCCTCCCTGTAGTCACCTGGACAACCATCACCTGTGGGACCCCAACGAGTTCGCCGTGTCCTGCTTCAGAATCATCATGTACTCCATCCAGGTACCAAACATGCTGCTCTGTTCTTCACTTCCTGTGTTTTTAGCCCCGCCCTCCTCTTCCCTTTCTCATGAATCTCACACCTGTCAATCATCTTGACGAGCTGTCACAAACTCGGCGGCGTCCCGAAAAGCCTCCGCAGGCAGACGGAGAGGAGACGGACGATCAGATGTTTCTCAGATTCACTCTGTTGTTTCTGCTGCGTTGTGCCGGCGCTGCTCCTTCGTTCATTAGGATTAATAAACTCTGCACACAATCCTCTAATCAGCTACAGTACATTTACTCCCCCTGCAACCTTCTGATTAACGTTCATTTAATATCACTGACAACTGTTTCTCTGCACTTTGAACTGTCAAAACGCCACAAAAATGATCTTTTATGAAAGCAAACGGACATTAAATGCATCCAGCTCGTCCTGCAGGAAGCCCTCAGACCAACAAAGTCTCCTCCTCACCTTCTCGTGTTCCTGGTTCCCTCTTACCGAGCGTTAAATAAAACCTTTCCCCTCCCGTTCCAGGCTCAGCACTCCCATCACGTCATCCAGCAGGTTCTCAACCACCTCGACACCAACAACAAGAACACGCCGCGGGTCCGAGCCGGCATCGTCCAGGTCCTGCTGGAGACGGTCGCCATCGCCGCTAAAGGCTCCGTGGGTGAGTCGACAACATCTGGTCCTCATTTAATTATGAGCTGTCTTTATTCATCAGTTTATAATGTGACAACTTTACTCGTCATTAGAATTATAATTGCTTTATAACTTGCAGATACTTTAAGGTTTATATAATAACATGTAGATATAACAGTGATTTTTTTAGATGAATCAATACGTTTTAATTGATTTAATTGGATTTAAATCAGTGCAGATGTTCCTGCTACACAACAGTATGATATTAATCGCCACATTGCTGCAGTTTATTTAAAATAATGTGGTTTAATTTAGACTTTTAAAATGATATTTGCTGCATTAAGTGTCGGTGAAAGTTATGTGTCACCTCCAACAATCAGAGGTGAAGATAATATGATATAGATAAGATAAGATGTAAAAATATATAAATATAAAACAATCTGTCGGGACCAGAAAAGGAACAAACACAATCAGAGGTGTTTAGAAATGTGTTTCTCCTCTTCATCATCATCATCGTCGTCGTTCCTCTGAAGTGTTTGATGATTAAATTTGACACCTTTAACGATTCTTTAAAGTCAGAAACTTTTCATTTCTATTCAGCGTCAGATAAAGTTGAGAAATTAAATCTAAAATGTTATAACTTTTATTTGTGATGATGCTTTTTCCTCTAACGTGTTGTTTTACTGCCAAAAACAAACCGAACCTTCCCTCCTCGATAGGAATGATGCAAGACTCCAAAAGAAGTGAAGTTTTCACCTTTGACAGTCATTTCAAGACTCCGACCAATCTGTGGCTCGGTACAGTATGACGCTGTGGTTAGATTTAAGACGGAGATAGAGAAGACCTCTAAAACCCTCCAACCCCCCCCCCCCCCAAAACCTCCAAAATCCCCCCAAACCCTCCAAAAACCCGCCAAACCCCCCCTAAACCCCCCAAAACCCTCCGAAGACCTCAAAAACCCTCCAAAACCCCCCAACCCCCCCCCTAAAACCCTTCAAAACCCTCCAAAACCCTCCAAAATCCCCAAAACCCTCCAAAACCCTTCAAAACCCCCCAACCCCCCCCAAAACCCTCCAAAACTCCCCAAAACCCCCAACCCCCCCCAAAACCCTCCAAAACTCCCCAAAACCCCCAACCCCCCCAAAACCCTCCAAAATCCCCCAAACCCTCCAAAACCCTCCAAAAATCCCCCAAAACCCTTCAAAACCCCCCAAAACCCCCCAACCCCACCCAAAACCCTCCAAAACCCTCCAAAACTCCCCAAAACCCTCCAAAACCCCCCAAAACCCTCCAAAAACCCTCCAAAACCCCCCAAAACCCTACAAACCCTCCAAACCCCTCCATCCCTGATCCCCGCTGTGACCTCCTGGATGTCTGCCATTAACAGTTGTCACCATGGAAACGTAATCCACCTCATAAACATTTATTTTATCCTGTTTTTCTTTTGCGTTTGACCTTCATTGAAGCAGGATTTCCTCCTTTTGTCCAGAAAAGACCAGACTGAGACTTTATTAAATGTTAAAATGTTAAAGGCAGACAAACTAAAGGTCTCTGTTGATATTTATATATCTTATTATAATCTAAATATACACATAGATACACTGAGTAACCAGAAAATGACACAATATAATATAACAACTATATATTTAATATTATATAATATAACTTTTGGTTTTATTTGTTCAGATTTTCAGTAATTTTTTCATCCAAAACAATGAATGGAAGAAAATTTAAGTTAATTTGTGCTGAAAGTTTGTAAATTTGGATTAAAACGTCTTTTATAAATGTTCAGTTTGTTCTCTGCTCCTCTAGTTTTTCACTCAACCAACACACACACACACACACACACATATCTATCTATCTGTATACATGTCTGAATCAGTGACAGGTGATGATACCGTTACCCCTGGCAACCGTTTCCACCTCATGTGTCATTCAGTTCAGTTTGAATTAAAAAACACACAGAAGTGAAGTTCATCTACAGACATGAAGACGATCGAAAAATACAAATGTGATCGATGTTAGAAAGATTAAAGGCATCAAAAGTGCTTTTATTGTGAAATAAAAACCAAACTTCCTGCTGTTTGTTTGTATTCTCGTCACTTAGTGATCGATTGTCACCTTCAAACATAAACTTAAACATATTTTTGGCATTTTTTCTTGAAAAATAACTGAAACTATTAATTAATTTATGAAAAATAGTTGCTGATTAATGTTCAGTTGATGCACTAATCGATCTCAGACACTGTCAACGTTAAATAAACACTAAAACTTTCATAAAGAGGATAAAAAACTGACTTATTCTCACCTTTGTGTTGAACTGATGAGTGTGTTGAGGGTGTTTCTGGTCACTCAGTGTGTTGTGATGTGTCTGAACATAAAGGGGGACGTGTCAGATCTGGATCAGGTTGTGATTCTGTAGAGTAGCTCTGTGACGTCGCTGCTGTAGATTCACCTCAGTAGAAACATCCAGATGTTAAAGGAAGTTATGAAAGCTGTTGTTTCATCTCTGCGTCCAGTAACCAGGATGTTAGCTTGTAGAAATAACACATCTGCCAATAAGTGTAAAGCATCACATCTTGTTTAAATGTATCAGCAATTTGCATAAACTGTTCACAGCAGGATTTAATTTCATCCTTAATCTCTAATCATTCTTATTGTACTTGATGGAAATGTGACACTGAAGTGAAACATCTGCTTTATGGAGAGTTTTTACTGACATTTTTAATGTTTTAGCAGCATAAACACTTGTTTGTAACTTGTTTATGTGGGTAGAGAGACGCTCTGTGGCTCCACTTGAGGAGTAAAAACCTTTTTGTTGCTTCAAACTTTCTCTTTTAAATTCCGTTATTTGACAACAGAAACAGAAAAAACGTGAATGACAGAAACTTTATTGTAAATTTATTGTAACAAATGCATAAATACATCATTAGATTCTCATTTTAAGCAATAAATCAGGCTTTTATAGACATTTACAGGTGGATTTCACACTTTGGGGACGAGCACTGATCCTGTCATTTCTGTCTTTTCCTGTCGAGGTCAAAGGTCAAAGTCCCCACACAAGTTCACATCAGCAGAAAATCTTTGAGATGAAGTTCCTCGTTCATTTATGTCATAAAAACGAGCCGTTGTTGAGTCTGTAAACTGGATCTGTGGCGGCTGGTGTTTACCTGTGTGTGTGTGTGTGTGTGTGTGTGTGTGTGTGTGTGTGTGTGTCTGTGTGTGTGTGTGTGTGTGTGTGTGCGTTCGCAGGTCCCACCGTGCTGGAGGTGTTCAACACGCTGCTCAAACACCTGAGGATGAGCGTCGACTTCGAGCTCGGCGAGAGCTCGAGGAGAAACTCCGGCGTCAGCGTCTCGTCCAACCGCGGCAAAGAGAGCGAGGAGCGCATCGTCCAGAACGCCATCATCCAGACCATCGGTACGCGGCGCCGTTTACACTCCACGATCAAACAGTCACTGATAATTGATCACCTGCAAGATACTTTTATTAATAATTATTGTTTTTGAGTCGTTTTTTAAAGAAAAACCATAAAAATTATCAGATTTGTTTGAGTTTTCTGTGATTGAACATTTGAAAACGTCTCCTTGATCGGTTTTATGGACGTTTTTCATCTTTTTCTTACATTATATTAAACGATTAATTGATTAATCCTGAAATTAATCAACGGATTAAATAAAATAATATATAAAATATAAGTATTAATAAGTAAATAATGAAGAGAATTATCATTAGTTGCAGTAATAATTCCTTCAGTTATTAACAAGACTGGAGCTGCAACTAAAGATTGTTTTTATTATTGATGAATCTGCAGTTAATTTTCTTGATTAATTGATCAATAATAGTGAAAGATTCTCCTCACAATACTCCAGAAACCCAAAACCAAAAGATCTTCAGTTTACAACGAAGTAAAACTGACTGACGAGCTGCAACAAGTCAATGTTTGATATTTGTGTTTGAAAAATGGCTTTAAAATTATTGATCAGTTATCAGAATAGATACTAAAGATTTATCTGTTAAATGTTGCAGCTCCAAACACGACTGTTTCTTTTTTTATTTTAACAAAAAATATAAAAATTATCAGATTTCTTTTGTTTTCTGTGACAATAAACTTCATATCTTTTGGTTTTTCACCTTTTTCTTACATTTTGTTGATCAAATTAATCAATTAATCATGAAATGAATCAACAGATTAATAGATAATGAAAATACTTATTAGTTGCAGTAATACTGACTCACTGAGACTGGAGCTGCAACTAATAATTATTTGTATTATTGATGAATCTGCAGTTTATTTTCTTAATTAATTGATCAATAAAATATCAGAAAATAGTGAAAAATTCTCCTCACAATACTCCAGAAACCCAAATTCACACCTTGTTTCGTCCAAAACCAAAAAATATTCAGTTAGAACAATTTAAAACTATAATAAACTGTAAAAAATAAGATTATTGATCAGTTATCTGTTAAATGTTGCAGCTTTAAACACGTTTTATTGTAATAAAATCTGGGTGAAGTTTGGTCTTTTCATGCTGGAGTGAACAT
This sequence comes from Euthynnus affinis, assembly GCA_029490765.1. Taxonomy (NCBI): domain Eukaryota; kingdom Metazoa; phylum Chordata; class Actinopteri; order Scombriformes; family Scombridae; genus Euthynnus; species Euthynnus affinis. The sequence continues at coordinate 28,974,671 of CM055849.1, forward strand.
TTTATTGTTATAAAGTGCATAAACTTGACCTTTGACCTTTGACCCTCGGTGTTTCCGTCCCTCGTGTGTCTGTCGTCATCGCCGTTGTCCCGTCAGGCTTCTTCGGTGGAAACCTGCCGGACTACCAGCGAGCAGAAGTCATGATGTTCATCATGGGCAAAGTGCCCGTGTACGGGACCCCCTGCCACACGTTGGACACCGTCAAGATCGGGTGAGTCACACACACACACACACACACACACACACACACACACACACACACACACACACACACTGACTGGTTTAAAATTAGTTTTATTGTTAAAATCCGACTGAACTTCCTGTTTTTGCCCAAAGTTGAGACACTTTTTCACACTAAACTTGTTTCTCAAAGTTTCCTTTTTTCCTTTTTCTCTCATAAAACTTCCATGAAAGCAAAACGTAAATCTCACATTTGTGTCTCTCTTCCTGCCGTCGGCTCCTCCGAGGTGTTGAAATTACTTCCTGTGAGCTCGTCTGTCTCGTTTCGGTCCGTTCCCGCGCTGAAAGACGTCATTTTCACTCATCTTTGACTTATTAGTTTCCTTTTGTGGCAGAAAAAAACTCGTTACAGGATCCTCCAGAAAAACTCACTGCAGGTTCGACTGAACTCACCAAACTCTTCAGAGCTGACTGACATTTGGTAGCCTAGCAACAGTAATCAATCAATCAATCAGTAAGACTTAATTTACATCTTTCATACAAATCGGATGCAGTTAAGTGACTGACAGGATGTTGGCACAGATAAAAATACTAATATTACAACAAGATGACCTGAAAATATAAAAATAATAATAATAAATAATATAATAATAAAAAAAAACAATAATTAAAGATAATTAAATAGTAAGAGAAGTTAAAATAATACATAAAAATACGAGCAATTGTAGTTAAAAATAGATAAAAATTAAGACATTAAAACAGATTAGAAATAAAAAGTAAATAGATTAAAATAAAACAAAAAGTAAAATGTTGATTTAAAACAAAATGTATAAGAGGATCAGATAAAATACAATATGCCATATAAAACCATCAAAACCAGTTTCAGTCCTCATTTATAAAGAATATCTGATGTCGTGAATCCTCGTAAATAAAAGACGACCTTCATTTTGTCAAATGTTAAATTTCCAGAATAAAATATCGTCTCATATACGTGACGATAAAATGAATAAACTCGTATCGAACACTGTCGTTTATATAAAAGGTTCTGTGAGATCCTTGAATGCTTTTGGCCAGTAAATATATGCAGGCGATGCAGTGAAAGCGCATCATGTGTCATTAAAATCCAGGTTATTCTCCGCTAACCGCTAGTTCAGCGTTTGCAGACGTTTCTTCACTGTTCTGTTATCGGCTGCTCGAACAAGAAACTTTGGGAAAAACAGGAAGTAGCCTTTACTCCATTAAATCCTCGTTTTTCACACATTGTTTTTTTTAAAGTAGTGCAAAGAAATTCTTTCAATCTGTCAACCAAAGAAAACCTTGGTCGACTAAAATTCTCTGTTTAGCGTCTTCAGGCTAGGCTAACGTATTGTTGCTAACTTTGGAGCTAACTCCCTTCACTTTTCCAGCACTTGGAGAAACAACAGACGTGA
>CM055849.1:28981280-28983634 GCA_029490765.1 Euthynnus affinis
TTTAGATGTAGATATTTCCATCACTAAAGGGTCCAGTTGATAAACAGGCCAGAATCCAGACCATCGCCAGACTAAACATGACAAAGACCTGAAGATACAAACATAACTAGAGGTCACAGATCTGATGAACCACTTGGCTTCAAGTCTAACAGCCGCTTTTCTCCACTGAAGATGTCGACCGTCGCTCTAAATATAAACACCTTTAACTCCGTGCACGCACCTTCCTTCCTGATATGATCTCTTATAATCAGACAGATTATAGACAGAGGGGTGATACATGTATAAAAAACATAAAATACAGTCCAGTGATCACCTGTCTCTCTGTGTTTTTGGATATAATATGTAGATACGAGTGTTTGTTAGAGATGGCGTGGTGATCCTGGCTGTGTTTTGTGTAGCGTGCTCGCTCTCTCTCTGCACGTCAGACGTGTTTAAAGCGCTCCTGCTGTTCACACTGATCACAAACCGTCAGATCACAGTCACGTCGGAGGGTGAAAAGGTCAACGTTCGGACACTTTCAGCTGCTTGTGAACGCGACCTTTACGCTCTGTTGAGGCGGCGTTCCTCAACGATCCTCCCCGTGGATTAATCGCATCACGCTGAGAGAATCCCCCCCCCTCCCCCTTCCTCCCCCCTCCTTCCTCCCCTCCTCCCCCCCCTCCTCCCCGTCTCTCTCTACCTCAGGTAACCTCCGGCTTTAAGTCCAAGTCCATGGCAGCTGCGTTGCCGCCTCCCTTCCTGGATCCTCTCTTCTCCATCTCGCTGATGGAGGACGGCGAGCTGAGGCAGCTGGTGCTCGAGATCCTGCACAACATCATCGATCGCCATGACAACCGCGCCAAGCTGCGCGGCATCAGGTACGCAAGTCTACACACGCGTGTGTGTGTCGGCATCGCGCCGTCTTACTATCGATGTGAGAGAATCACCTGTGTGAACGACTCCACAGAAATACAGTTTGATTGATTGATTGATTGATAGATTGATTGATTGATTGATTGATTGATTGATTGATGGATGGATATTAACAGTGAAATGATTCACTGCTGTTGAACGTTACATCACAGGAAGATTAAAGGACACAGTTGGATAATTTTCTATATTTTTCTTCTAACAACGAACTGTTATTAATAACGGATCAATGATTCAAACCGCTGCGTCGGGTCACATGATCCTTCGTCCCTGAAGATGGCGGCAGCTGCAGTTTGTTTAGAAACGTTAGAAAGAGAGATGAGAGAGAGAAGTTCTGTGAGAATGTTTAATATAAGACAGAGAGGTTGTTGATCTGCAGCAGAACAAACTAGCGAAGCTTCAAACTTCCTGTTTCTGTTCTTTCACCCAGTTTATGGAAGATCAGCTGTTTCTAAAAGGTGTCGAGCCTCTACTGATCCTTCTAAAGGAGACTAATTATTATTATTATTATTATTATTATTATTATTAATTCAGACTCAAACACAAAAATGTAAAACATGGACTGTCAGGATGAACAGCTGCTCTGTTGGTTCAGTGTTACAGTGAGTGTAGTTATTATTAAGAGCACAGTCAGGTTTATTTACCACAAACAGCTGAAGCTTCTCACCAGGAACTCTCACACTTTATCAACTTTTACTTCTTGTTTCTGCACTTTCACCCAATTTATGGCAGATAAAACTAACTTAATATTAAATATACAGCAGAATTATCACCTTTCTGACAGTGAAACCTGAACTGCTCTCAAGTTCTTTGAGAAATTAACGATGTAGCACAAAGCTAAGCCGTCAGTGTCAGTGGCGTCTGTCTTACACAGAACTGCTCTCCAGAGACTGAAAACATGACGCTGTTATTCGTCTTTGGAGCCGTTTATAAACAAAATAACGAGACCAAACTGTTCATGATGAAGGATCATGTGACCCAGAAGCAGCGGACGAATCAGATAAATCAAATATGGGATTTAATGACACTAAGAAAATTATAGAAAAGCCATTAATTTAAGAGAATAAAGCTTAAAGTTTACACTGTTCTTTAAATAATAAAACATAATAACCAGCTGTCAGTAAAATGGCAGAAAACATTTAAAAGGTGCAAAATCCATAAATTATCCAATAAAATAAACCAGTTGAATAAAGTTTATTATCAGTTCATTTTGCACATGAACACTTATTTTACTGGGTTTACATCGTCGTCTATAAAGATACTTTAATATCTTCACAGAACTTTGTTTAACGGCTTAAATTAAAGAAGAAACTTGAACCATTATTTCAAATTAATTAAATATTTCAGGCAAAACATTGAAATCTCTTTATGTTTTCTCCTTCTGACATTTTATTGTCGCGTTCAAGTCGAGTTTTTAGATGCTTTTAAATGTCTTCTGATTTAAA